>JARBDR010000915.1:1208305-1503633 GCA_029721355.1 Tegillarca granosa | reverse complement strand
AAGTGTGCATCTAAATTCTAAAAATGTGGACATTTCAGTTTTGGTAATTTTCGGCTGCAGTGGCCATGTGGTAAAAAGCTTGTGCATCTCTACTCCGGTATTTTTTTTTTTTTCGCCGAGTGCTTAGTAGTTACAGGTGTGTGCATCGTAGCCCTGATACTTCTCGGGCCGCAGTATCAAGTGGTCAGAAGTTTGTGCATCTCAATTCTGATATTTTTTGGTCCGCGGTGGCCAAGTGGTAAAAAGTGTGTGCAACTCAGTTTTTGGTAATTTTCGGCCAAGTCGTTACAGGTGTGTGCATCTCAGCTATGGTACATCTAGGGCCGCAGTGGTCAAGTGGTCAAGAGTGTGTACATCTAAATTCTGATATTTTTTGGGGAAACGGTGGCCAAGTGGTAAAAAGAGTTTGCATCTCAGTTTTGGTAATTTTCGGCTACGGTTGACAAGTGGTTACAGATGTGTGCATCTCAGCTCCGGTATTTTTCGGGCCGCAGTGCCAAATTGTTACAGGTGTGTGCATCTCAACTCTAGTATTTTCTAGGAATGCAGTAGTCAATCGTCAGAAGTGGCTGCATCTCAATTCTGAAATTTTCGGGCCGCGGTGGCCAAGTAGTAAAAAGTGTGTGCATCTCAGTTTTGGTGATTTACGGCCGCAATGGCCAAGTGGTAAAAGTTTGTGCATCTCAGCTTCGGTATTTTTCGGCCCACAGTGCCCAAGTCGATACAGAAGTGTGCATCTCAGCTCTGGTACTTCTCAGGCCGCAGTGGTCAAGTGCTCAGAAGTGGGTGCATCTCATTCCTGGTACTTCTCGGTGAAGTTGTCGGAAGTTGTGCATCTCAATTCTAATATTATCAGACGCGATTGCAAAGTGGCAAAAAGTGGGGGCATTTCAGTTTTGATAATTTTCGGCCGCAGTGGCCATGTTTTAAAAAGTTCATCTCTACTCCGATATTTTTTTGGCCGGAGAGCTTAGTAGTTACAGGTGTGTGCATCGCCCCTGGTACTTCTCGGGCCACAGTATCAAGTGGTCAGAAGTTTGTGCATCTCAATTCTGATATTTTCTGGCTGAGGTGGCCAAGTAGTTATAAGTGTGTGCACCTCAGTTTTGCTTAATTTCGGCCGCAATGCCCATGTGGTTAAAAAGTTTGTGCTTCTCAGCTTCGGTAATTTTCGGCCCGAAGTGGCCAAGTGGTTACACGTGTGTGCGTCGCAGCTCTGTTACATCTCGCGCCGCAGTCGTCTAGTGGTCAGAAGTGTGTGGTCTCAATTCTGATATTTTTTGTAAAACGGTGTCCAAGTGTTACCAAATGTGTGCATCTCAGTTTTGATATATTTCGGTTGCAGTTGCCAAGTGGTTACAGGTGTGTGCATCTCAGCTCTGGTAATTTTCGGGCCGATATTTTTCAGGATGCATTGGCCAGGTGTTAAGGAGTGAGAGAATCTCAGTTCCGCTATTTTTCGGGTCGCTGTGGCCAAGTGATAAAATGTGTGCATGTTAGCTTTGGAATTTTTTTCAGGCCGCAATGGCCAAGTGGTAGAAGGTTTGTGTATCTCAACTCTCGGGCCGCATCGACCAATTGGAAAATGTATGTTCATCTCAGCTTCGATATATTTCAGATCGCAGTGACAATTTGGTTACTGACGTATGCATCTTAGATCTAATTATTCTAGGGCCACAATGGTCAAGTGGTCAGAAGTGAGTGCAACTCAATTCTGATATTTTTCGGGCGTCAGTGGCAAATGGTAAAAAGTATGTGCATCTTAGTTCCGGTATTTTTCGTCCCGCAGTGGCTAAGTTGTTACAGTTGTGTGCATCTCATATCTGGTATTTTTGTGCTACAGTGGTCCAGTGCTCAGAAGTGTTTGCTTCTCTCCTTCGACATTTTTCTGGCCTCAGTCGCCATGTGGTCAGAAGTGAGTGAATCTTAGTGCTGATAGTTTTAGAGATGCTATGGCCAAGTGGTAAAAAAGTGTGTGCATCTTCGTTTCGGTAAATTCCGGCTGCAATGTCCATGTGGTAAAAAGTTTGTGCATCTCAGCTGCGGTATTTTCCGGGCCGCAGTGCCAAGTTGTTACAGGTGTTTGCATCCCAACTGTATTACTTCTCGGAACGCAGTGATCAATCGTCAGAAGTGGGCGCATCTCAATTCAGATATTTTCGGGCCGCGGTGGCCGAGTGGTAGAAACTTTGTGCATCTCAGTTTAGGTAATTTTCGGCCGCAATGGCAAAGTGAAAATGTTTGTGCATCTCAGCTCCGGTATTTTTCGGGCCGCAGTGCCAAGTTATTTTTAGGTGTGTGCATCTCACCTCTAGTACTTCTCGGACCGCAGTGGTCAAGTCGTCAGAAGCGGGTGCATCTCAATTCTGATATTTTCGCTCCGCGGTGGCCAAGTGGTAAAAACTTTGTGCATCTCAGTTTAGGTAATTTTCGGCCGCAATGGCAAAGTGAAAAAGTTTGTGCATCTCAGCTGCGGTATTTCTCGGCCCACAGTGCCGAAGTGGATACAGGAGTGTGCATCTCAGCTCTGTTACTTCTCGGGACGCAGTGGTAAAGTGGTCAGAAGTGTGTGCAACTCAATTCTGATATTTTTCGGGCCGCGGTGGCCATGTGGTAAAAAGTGTTTGCATCTCATTTCTGGTATTTTTGTGGAACAGTGGTCAAGTGCTCAGAAGTGTTTGCTTCTCCCGTCCGATATTTTTCTGGCCTCAAAGGCCAAGTGGTCAGAAGTGCGTGAATCTCAGTTGTGATATTGTTAGGACTGCTGTGGTCAAGTTGTTAAAAGTGTGCATCCCCGTTAAGGTAATTTCCTTCCGCAGGGTCCAAGTTGTAAAACGTGTGTGCATCTCAGTTCCGGTATTGTTCTGAACGCAGTGGCTAAGTGGTCTGAAGTGTGTGCATCTCGCCTCCGTTAATTGGCTAAGTGGTTACTGGTGTATGAATCTCAGATCTGGTACTTCTAGGGCCACAGTTGTCTTGTTGCTCAGAAGTGTGTGCATCTCAATTCTGATATTTGTCAGGCGCGATTGCCAAGTGGTAAAACATGTGGGCATTTCAGTTTTGGTAATTTTCGGTCGCAATGTACATGTGGTAAAAAGTAAGTGCATCTCAGCTCCTGTATTTTTCGGGCCGCAGTGTCAAGTGTTTACAGGTGTGTGCATCTAAACTCTAGTACTTCTCGGAACGCAGTGGTCATTCGTCAGAAGTAGGTGCATCTCATTCTGATATTTTCGGGCCGCTGTGAAAAACGTGTGTGCATCTAAAGTGGTTACTGGTGTATGCATCTAAGATCTGGTAATTCTAGGGCCACAGTGGTCAAGTGGTCCTCGGGCAGCAGTGGTCAAGTGGTCAGTAGTGAGTGCATCTCAGCTACGATATGTTTTTGGGCCGCAGTTGCCAAGTGGTAAACTGTGTGCATCTCAGTTCCAGTATTTATCTGGCCGACGTGTCTAAATGGTCAAAAGTGTGTGCATCTCAGCTTTGGAATTTTTCGAGTCGCAATGGCCAAGTGGTAAAGTTGTGTGCATCTTAACTTTTGTGCTTTTTCGGGAAGAAGTGGTCAAGTAGTCAGAAGTGTGTGCATCTAAGTTCTGATATTTTTGGGCGCGGGGGCAAGTGGTTACGGGTGTGTGCATCTGAGCTCTTGTACTTCTGGGGCTGCAGTGGTCAAGTGGTGAAGAGTTTGTGCATCTAAATTCTGATATGTTTGGGGACACGGTAGCCAAGTGGTAAAAAGTTTGTGCATCTCAGTTTTGGTAATTTTCGGCTAAAGTAGCCAAGTGGTTACAGATTTGTGCATCTCAGCTGCGGTATTTTCCGGGCCGCAGTGCCAAGTTGTTACAGGTGTTTGCATCCCAACTGTATTACTTCTCGGAACGCAGTGATCAAGTCGTCAGAAAGCGGGTGCATCTCAATCCAAAGTAATTTTCCCGCAGTTATAAACTATTGTACGTCTTTTTTGTTCAAAGAGAATATACTAGAGGAATCTTTCTTGTTGTTTCTGACGTGATGCATTAGTATGAATCGTGATACTTTTATAAATATTAAAAAAAATAATTGTTTAATCTTGATGTTGCATATGAACAAATTTAAGAATTTTATTCCCATTAGCGACACTAGGTTCCGATAAAGTTGGTTCACAAAATAGAAAATTTATTCATCCCAGTTCCAAACATATATGAATTATAATCCAGAATATATAAATTTAAACTCTAACTTTTCAAAAGTCAAACACTGCGCTTTCTTTCCACTTACATCAAAATTTCACATAAAGAAATGGTGACATTTATTTATTTTTATTCTGATAACATTCATTTTTATAATTTTAAAATCTTGGTTATACTTTATCTGCCTAGACAAAAACATTAGGCACCAGTTTTTTGTAAGAAACAGAGGTTAGATATTATAAAAACAACGATAAACGTTATTCTTCATTTTACATTTTTGATACAGTGATTGTACATAAGGATTTTATCAAGCAATATTTTACTGATAATTAAAGCATATTTCAGTACTTAGGCTTTAACCATTTTTATTTTTTATTTTAAAAGTAAAGCTTCACAATTCAATGTCACAAGATATAACAAACTTACTTATTTTGAAAAGCATAAAAAATTACTAACAATATAAAAAATAACGAAGTTTTAAATGAAGTAATCAAAGTAGTAAATAAATCATTAAACAATGCTATATCTAGCAGTGGTTTAATTTGAAAGTTATGTCTCGCAGTGATTTAATTTGAAATGTCCGAATTTTTACCAAAACAATTTTCATATGTTTAAGCATGTTTTACCTTACAGTATAATAGAGTGTCTATCGCATCCTGTTCGTCGGGAACTTCTCAATATTCTGTAAGTACCATTTTATTATTACGAATTTGTTTATATAACTTAAAAGATAAATGTATGGCATATATGAAGTCAATCCATTAATCTTCGGAGAAAAAATTGAAGTGTCTTTTTATTTACACGCTTTTTATCAAAAAGTGCCACAGTTGCTGCCAATGTAATAAAATCATGATAATAATAATATTTCTTCACAGAAAAAAACGTTTGTATATACTTTTGAAGAAAGCACCCTGTGTTATTTAGTATGTTCTTTACTTTTCATTGGCTTAAACATGTACGGAACGAAACTAATAAAAACTTGTATATTAACAGTTCAACAGTACAACGAGAGAGAGAGAGAGAGAGAGAGAGAGAGAGAGAGAGAGAGACTTTTTTTGATATTGTTTAACACTGAAAACTCTAGATAATTACGATATGAAACTGTTTAACAAAAAACCAATATTTTTGTCTTTTTCGGGTTTCTGGTGATAAGACTACATACCTTTTTTGTTATGAATTGATGCAACTGAGACAAAAATATAATACATCGTATAAGACGCGTTGTTAGTAAAGCTTGAATATTTTTTCATATAACGTTTGATATTTTATATTATACCTTTTGGCAATTTAATAATCTTTTTCTAAAATATTCCTGTATTTGAATTTCGGAAAAGGTAAAGTAACTGATCATTTCGTTTAGAAACTAAAAAGTTATTGAACCTAATAAAAGCTTCAAATAATATCAAGTTGAGAATACACAAAAATGCATTACAAACGATTCAATATGAGTATGCAAAATTGTGCTTTCATAAGAGGTGAATATATAACACAAAATATGCCATAAGTGTACATTTCGGAAAATTATTCCCATCTAAGTCACACAAGGGACCGAAAATTTTGATAGACAAAAACATAGGGCAAATAATTGAAATGTAATAAATCTAAAGTTCCAAATTATATCAATCCAAATCCAGCTAATGGATGTTTTGTATGAGAGAGAAGACCTTAATTTTCTATAAATTTCAAAAAATTAAGACTGCTGAAAATTTTGCTGCCAAATTATTTAATTTCTGACAGCACAAAGTATTTTCTACTGAGTTTTAGATACCTTCGGCGAGTTTTCTCCACCAGCAGCGCTACCCGCTTAGGGGTAGTAAATATACAATACAGATACCTGTAAAAGTTTTCATGTGCCATATATGCATATTTCGGAAGATCGTTCCTCATCAGTGACACTTGGGATCGAAAAATTAGATAGATAAATAGCATAAGCCAAATAGTTGAAAATTAATAAATCTAAAGTTCCAAAACTATATGAATCCAAATACAGCTAAGAAATGTTTTGCATGAGGGAACAAACCTTTAGTTTTATTACAAAATAGTCACGGGCTTAATACTTATTAGTAATCTGCTATATTTTATTATCTCTCTATCCTATATTCACTGAATTATAATAGTGTTAAAATTGTTTTTGTATTTTTAAAACAATAATTAGCGTTATTTGTTTTGTTTTTTTAATTGCGAATATACTGTATATTTCAGGATAACCTTGGTTTTATCAGCGAAAATGCAGAACAAAAACCAATGATTAAAACAAAATGAAAAACTAACAAGATATTCTATGGAAGATGATATATCTGTAACACCAGCTATTCAAGCCATGATGAAATTTGCGCTCATTTGCTTTATTTCTTTGCATAAATCACAAACATACCAGTCCTTGTCTATTATTCTATCTAAGGTCATTTAAGAAAGAGTCAACATGTATTTTATACATTGGCACACTATTATTTTTATCAGGAGTGTATACACTGGTCTAATTATTACCTGTAGTTTGTATTAATGTCATACAAAGACAGCTACCGACATTATTACTTTATTATTTTTATTATTATTTTACTGATAACATTTGTTCCATAACTGTTACCTACTTTTTTCATGTACTATACATTTTAGGTTTTACAGCATACATCATATCCTTGAACAAACAATTTTTTACTTTCATTAAGAGTAAGAACTCATTTAAACTTCTTGAGTTTACATGCTTGATCGGTTACATGATTTCAAGTTTACACTAGGTGTAAATGCTGACTCTCTAAGAGACAGTATAACGTCATTTTGTTTATTTTGAAATGTAACTTGTATGTAACTTAAAATGCCGCCATGTTGTTATTTTGATTTTATAATTTGCGTCACTACCATTCTGATTGTTTGATCCTTTACTTACGGTGACATATGATTTAACACTTTAGTTTCCACTATTATAGTTTTATTTATTTCTTTCTAGGCAAGATTCAACTTCAAACGAAGACAAAATAACCCCTCCAAATAAAGATCTAACCCGCTTTCTTTGGATTTTTTTATGAGATATTTTATTTGATTATTACAGATACAAGACATAGCCACAACACCGAAAACTATGGTTTTAATCATGAGACGTTTTACGTAGGAAGTTTTGAAAGAGCATATGGTCATCTAGATAGCGGCATTGAGATTTTTTCCTGTTCCCTCCCCGTCGTGCGATACACGGTTCAAAAATGTTTTACCTCGACATTAAGGGCAAAAATCATAAACACGAATTTTTGTTTGGACATTTCAGATAATTGAGCTTATTTCCGGTTAAAGATAACACAATAACGTATGTTTTATATTAAGAGATAGGATGGATATTTTTCCTTTGTTAAATTATGTTCCATAGTAATTATTTTAACAAATACTATATCAGATTATTAATACTATTGTTCCGGCTTCAATTTTAATGTTAAATTCCAAAACATGAAAAAAAACTTATCGGGCTTTAACATTGTAATCTTAAAGAGATATCATGACAAAATGTTTGGACAAAAATCCCTTACCCTAATTCATAAACATCATTCGGCAACAACAAAGTTTTCAATGTTTTCAGAGGTTTTCGCGACTTCTGACAAAAGATAACGTCTCAACACCTATTTGGTCTCCATACCTTTAAGATTTGTCAAAATCAAGCAATGACTAGATGAGCTGGACAGGAGTGTTAATGAAACAGATAATGTCGCTTAACTCACAAAACTTTATTAGGTAAAGAAGATTAACCGTATACAGACAAACACCTTTATGGGTCAATATTTCGTTGTAAAATGCAAAAGATTGTTATATTAATGAATGATTATTATCATCATTATTATTTTTATTATTATTATTGTTATTGTTTTATTATTTACGCCAGATTTTCTCTGCAAAAATCTCGTTTTTTGTATGTCAAATATCTAGGTTAACTTTATATATTGCTAATATAATTAAATTTGAAAAATAAAATGTATTGGAATCTACGTACAATCCTACTCAGGTTAAATTCACATTAGGAAACAAAGTGAACGCGAAACCTAACTATCGACTAGATTTGTATAATTATCCTGAATTAAACATCTTTTCACCGGACGTTTTTTTAAATTACTGAATTATTTTCATAATTTCTGTAAAAATCATCACTTCTATTAATAACCACAAAAAAAAAAAAAAAAAAAAAAAAAAAAAAAAAAAAAAAATTATTAGGAATGCATTTTAAAGTATTTTTGTTTTGTATTTGTTAGATGTATTCTTTAGTTTTTATATTCAGTTATTTTGTGTCTCGTTGATATATTTAACACAAATAACTGCTAATTTTCGATGTGACATATGTGCACATTTAAAAAAGATTTAATTTTTTAAAAACATTATGAACGTATACGCTCTATATGTACTGCCATTATCCTATACATATTGAGACAGACGAATGACCACAATAAATTGATAAAAAACGGCTCTTTGGTGAGTTTTAAATGGATATAATTATCTACAGTCTGTGACTGTTCATTCTTATTTTGTAATAGAAAGGGTTTATTGTTATCGTATATAAGTAAGGAAAGCCAAAACATTATTTGTCTGAATAGTACTTCAGTCAGCAAAGTTCTTTTAAAACGGTTAAAGAGACTATTAGAGACTATTACATTCAGACTGGTTTAATTTTAATTATATTATTTTGATAATGTATATATTTTTAATTGTGTATATCTGTTGCTAGACGTTTAGTTTTTTTACGTAGTTTTTTTTATACTGTACTGTAGGTTTACCTACTATGTTTACCTATTTGTGCGACGAATAAAAATAATTGTAGTAGTTGCAGTTGTATAATAAACAGGTTTCGTTTTCAAAAGCACTTAAACTAATAATGTTAACAACGAAGACACTCATTAATATGACACAGTATCATGAATACGTAATCAAACCTATTTCTATATCAGTAGTTTTTGAAAGTAATTTAATTTTCAATGTAGTTTTTAAGAAATTTGAAAAATGTACGTTCCCTAAATTTTCTTTATTTTCGATTTTAAATGATACCAATAAAGTTTTAAGAAACTTATGAATTTCAAATTCAAGTGAATCATAATTTATTTATTGATTATTATTTTTTATTGGTTTTTTATATCATCACTTGTTCTCAAAACTATATAACATAGAATAAAATCTTACATTAAAATTGAAAAAAAGCTCTCTATACAACATATATTTTGACCTAATTTTGAGAACATGGGTATTACGTAAAAAATGAAACAGTCAAGATTATGACTTTATCTGCCTTTCTTTTTGTGCTACAAACCTTGATCAAAATATATAAAGTTTAGCAGATATAAACCTTTTATAAAAATTGTCAGACAATGATTATATGAAAACAGATTAAAAATATTAAAAACAAGTACGTTTTGTAAACATCATTCTTTGAGGTGAACATAGGTTAACGTTGACCGGCGCAGTATTTGTAAATCTTAATCTCACAAAACAAAAATCCTTAAAATAACATTATGCACATAAAACCTTGCAAATCTATTTAAAAATCATGTATGGAGAGTTTCTTTGAATAAAAATATTTCAAAGTTTTTGGATTAAAACAAAATTTTTACCGAAAAATTAATATTCCATTGTGCCTTTTATTTTAAATAAGATTACATTACTGTTGCATTTTTTGTATTGTATATCTTATATAAATTTTTAAACAATAATTGTGATTTAAACTAAGAGGTTCTAAGTTAAGGAAAAATTGTGTATTGGTTTTAAGTGTTCTACTGAAGTTCTTTTTCTGGTTCCCATTTTAGAGATTAAGATAAATTAAATTGACACATTTAGTTTTGTTTCATTACTATTGAGGTCACAATTTTCTAGTTACTTCGGATGTATTTCTATTTTGCTACATAACAATTTAGCTAAGTGCGTTTAAATGTTGCCAATAGACAGTTCTCTATAACGTTCTAACCTTACAAAAGCAATGCATTGTTTAATTTCATGTAATAATGAAAAATATGTTGTGTTAAATTTGATTTGTTATTTTTGACTCAAATTAAATGTAAAAAATAATCGATGTAAAAACTGTGAACAACATAACCTTTTCAGTTTAAATAAAATAATAGTATGTCACTTATCTTTCAAATCATAAAAACCTATATAAAGTCATTTGAAATGAAGATCTTTGAAGACAAAATGGCATGAGTACAAGTTGCAAATAATTTTTTGAGTCTTACCATTTTCAAAATTAACATTTGGCTAATATCACTAAAACTAATAACAAAAACAGATATAGCTACATATCAGTAATTACCAAAGTTAAGCGGATTAATTCATTTATTTCGATAAATGTAGTAACATTTGCGTGTAACACTACATGCCATTTCGGTAAATAATAATGCACTGTCACGCGACTGTCACAACTTCAGTTGTCCTTCAAATGCTTTTGGTAGGCCATTATTTCTATTTACCCATTTAAATACTTTTTCCACACATTTATTTACTGATTTAAATACTTTTTTAAAATATAGAAATTTGCTCTAATTCAAAACTCAGATTTTGCAGTGGCACATGATATAATAAATAAACCTGCAAAGTTAGCAAAACATAAAATAAATACAACAAAAATCAGATTGTCTGAATCAGAATGGCTTCAGTTTCCAACAAAAATCTACATTACTTGTTAAGTCAGTGTATTTAATTTATTTTCACAATTATTCATTTCATATTAGATTTTGCTTGTAATATATTTATTTTAAGCTTTAGAGATGAAACAATAATTTATTTTCTTTTGTTTGGCAATGGTTGTCTAGCTATAAATCTACACAAGTGAAATAAAATTAAGAATTATTATAATTATTCATATTTTTTGTTTTTATAATTACTATTCTTACGAATCAGGCCACTGCGGTAGCTCAGTTGGTAGAGTGCTCGCTCCGTAAGTGGAAGGTCGTGGGTTCGAACCCCGGCCGGGTCTGACCCAAGACTTAAAAGTGGGTAGTGACTGTTCTTTCGCCAAGCACTCGGCATTACGAAATGAAAGTCACGGTTCTTTCGGATGGGAACTTAAAATAAACGAGGTCCCGTGTCATGGCAGGCATGGCACGATAAAGAACCCTGCTGTATAATGCCATCAGCGCAACGCACAGGCAAAATTTCTGCACTTTCGCCTATAGCTGGCGACGTCTCGATATAAGTGAAATATTCTTGACTGGGACGTTAAACACCATTACTCAACTCAACTCTTACGAATCAAGGAACGGGTATCAATATCATTTAATTAGGATAAAATAAGATACACTTGCATTGAACTCAGCTTCATCTGGTATGATCAACAATGTTGCTTTTTTGACATACTAAAGGTAATGGTTAAAAATCGTTAATGTATATTTTATTATCTTGATAAAGCTGGGTTGGTGAAATAAAAAAGTGAGTAAAGCGGTATGGCACATACATTTTTGAGGCTTTTTGTCAAGAGATAGAAGCAGATATCCGTTTTAGACAAAAAAGGCTTTATGTGAGATAAACCTTAGGAAGATATAAGTGCTATTTCAATGCTTTCTACAGTCGTTTACTACGGTTTTGGGTTGCAGATTCATAATTTAAGGACTGTATACCAGACAAAATTGAATAGTAAAAACAGATTGTCCGCTGAGACAATCAAACACTTGAAAAAAAAATTTAAAACCTGACTTAATAATTTTCAAAGTTTTTGATTGAATGAATTTCTTTTGGTCATCTCTGTTCTGTAATTTTTATGCCTACGTTGTTAAATTCTAGTACTTAATAATAACCATCGTCCTGTTTATAAAATTGTTTATGGTTCACATTAAGTTATCTTAGTACTTCTTTTATTGATGGTTTATACCAGTGATTGAATGAGAAAAGATAAAAATGAATTTAAATTTAATTTTGAAAAAGCGTTCATAATCGCAGAGTTCATGATCATTGTTTTAAAGGAAGCCTGAGTTGAATCCATCTCGAAAAAATGTGTAAAAAGTTAAAACTGTATTTAAAAAACATTTTGCAGCTTTTATTGTATTTTAGACTGAACTTAATGAAAATTTAAAACGCTGTAGAGTACGAATGTATATCAAAGCACTTTGTAACAGCCAAAATATTTATAACTTCATAAATCAAGGAACATATAAAAGTTGTATTTATCAGTCTATATTTACTTTCATCAACATGTTTCATATACTTGACATAGAAAAGACGATGGCTGTTATAGCAGTATAAAACGCAACAGACCGTCACGTGATTATACAGCGCGTATGAATCATTGAACGTCAATACACAACGGCAATACACAAACAGCTATGTATTGCACTATTTTTAGAATGTAAGCAATTCTACTGACTACCGTTCAATCGAGATTTTTTTTTTTAAAATATCATACTAATTAATAAATTAAATTAAAAAATGTCATTTTATTATCAAAATATTTTAAACATAAGTTTTGAAAGTAAAATTAAAATTCAGAGAAAATATTAAAATTACGTCTGCAAACAAAACACACAGTCTCAAAGTCTGTAATGATGGAAAACACCAGCGATTCCGATATTGAAAATCCAAGCAATTTTACAATTGATCTTCAATGGAATTTGAACTTTTTGTCGTGAGTGGCTGATGTATTTGGATCTAGACACAAGCAATGGAAACAGTTCTGTAAATCTAAATCCAGGAATTCCAGAAATAAAGGTGTCGGATTTGGAGGACATCCCGGTTCCAGATATGCCAGTTGTGCAGATTCCAAGATTCAAAAAAATATCTGTTGAATAAAGGGGAAAAATATCTAAAGCTAGACAAGCCGACTCCACAAAAAGAAATACCACTTGGGCTGTGAATATATTCCAAGGTTAAATTATAAATAAATAAATAAATATCTCGTGTAATTAAAAAAAATAGACAAGTAAAAAATAATAACGTTAATGGAAAAATAAATAAATAAATAAATAAATAAATAAATAAATAAATAAATGAATGAATAAATAAATAAATAAATAAATAAATAAATAAATAAATAAATATATCGTGTAATTAAACAAAATAGACCAGTAAAAACAATAACTGTATTTAAGAAATATTTTGCAGCTTTTATTCTATTTTAGACTGAACTTAATGAAAATTTAAAACGCTGTAGACTACGAATGTATATCAAAGCACTTTGTAACAGCCAAAATATTTATAACTTCATAAATCAAGGATCATATAACAGTTGTATTTATCAGTCTATATTCACTTTCATCAACATTCCTATACTTGACATAGAAAAGACGATGGCTGTTATAGCAGTATAAAACGCAACAGACCGTCACGTGATTATACAGCGCGTATGAATACATTGAACGTCAATACAGAACGGCAATACACAAACAGCTGACAGCTGTGCATTGCACTATTTTTTGAATGTAAACAATTCTACCGACTCCCGTTCAATCGAGATTTTTTTTTAAATTATACTAATTTATAAATAAAATAATTTGTTAAAAAATGTCATTTTATTATTAAAATATTTTAAACATATAGTTTGAAATTAAATTAAAATTCAGAGAAAATATTTAAATTAAGTCTGCAAACAAAACACAGTCTCAAAGTCTGTAATGATGGAAAACACCTGCGATTCCGATATTGAAAATCCAAGCAATTTTACAATTGATCTTCCATGGAATTTGAACTTTTTGTCGTGAGTGGCTGATGTATTTGGATCTAGACACAAGCAATGGAAACAGTTCTGTAAATCTAAATCCAGGAATTCCAGAAATAAAGGTGTCGGATTTGGAGGACATCCCGTTTCCAGATATGCCAGTTATGCAGATTCCAAGATTAAAAAAAAACATCTGTAGAAGAAAGGGAAAAATATTTAAAGCTACACAAGCCGACTCCACAAAAAGAAATACCACTTGGGCGGTGAATATATTCCAAGGTTAAATTATAAATAAATAAATAAATATCTCGTGTAATTAAAAAAAAATAGACCAGTAAAAAATAATAACGTTAATGGAAAAATAAATAAAATGATGTAAAATTGTCCGCCGTTTACAAAAAGTTTTTTTCGCTTTTGTTGTTATAAAAAGGTTATAAAAATAATTATAATAATAATAATAATAATAAATTTTTAATAAAAATACGGAATTAAAATAATTATAATTTAAAATTTCAGAATGGAATAATGAAAGATATGGCTGTGATGCAAACGTGTTGGAAATTTCCGTTGAGGAACTAGCTAAAAAGTTAGAAGCGAAACCAAAGCCAAAAAAGAATCAACAAACCAGGCCTTCTGATAAAATTTATACCAGAAACAGTCTAATTAATATGAGAGCTGCAATAAACAGACATATAAGTGACCTGCATAGAAATAATACCATTGTGAATGGACTGGCATTTAGAAATGCTAATGGGGTATTAGATGGGCTACTTAAAACTAGATTACAAGATGGTATAGAAAAACCAGTAAATCACAAGAAAAAAATTGAAAAAACTGACCTTGAAAAAATTCACAACTATTTCCTCGATGCTCCTCGTTATCCCATTGTTCTCCGTCACTGTGTTTGTTCTATTTATTCGTAAATTTTGTAACACGGGGCCTTGAAATACACCATCAGTTGCTACTCTGATTCTTTTGAATTCCACAGTGATGAGTCCGGAGAGTATGTCACAATGAAACGGGACACAAAATCTAAAACTAATCAGGGTGGCCTCGACACATTTTACAAAAATTTCAGTAATGACAAAAGAATGTATGCCACAGGAACAGACACTTGCCCAGTAAAAATGCTCCAACTTATGATCAGCAAAACAGATAAAAATGCAAAATTTCTCTTCAATCAGTATCACAAAGATGCAGCTAAATTCCCATCTGACGATGTCTGGTACTCCATAAAGCATCCTGCAAAGCGCAAAATAATTTGCTCGATTTATGTCTGAAATATGCCGCACGGCACGTACTGAATCCAAGTACACTGCACATTGTATCCGTGCAACTTCAGTGCAACATCTCAGCGACATGGGATTCAAAGCCCGACACATAATGTACGTGTCAAACCATAAATCTGAATCTTCCCTAAGATCATACAATACTAAGCTGTCAACCAAACAGAAGAAATCTTTAAGTTGCGCATTACTTAGTTTGACAAATCCCACGACTGCACTGGCTCCACGTGTGAATTCAAATCCAACTGAAATGAAATCTGCAGCCAGGTCCAATCTCCCCAGTATGTCATATATTCCCGATGCACAAGACAAGGAAAACAGTATTGTTAGTAATGTCTTTGACCAAAGAACATTTAACGCACAAACGTCACAAAACTTCACACCTAATTATTTTGCAAATTCCCCCTTTCAGTCCTGTACGTTTAATTTTCATTCATAAAATGGCCCGGTGGGCGAATCACCGCTTTTCACTTTCAAAACAACTACGCTCTTAGTGTATATGATATTTTGACTTTTGTCGATGAAAGTTTACTGAATTTTTATCAATATGATTTTATTATCATTATTGTTGAAAAATAAAGTCGGATAATTAAAATTTTGAGGATTGGTGTTTGTTTATTAAACGCACTATTTTATTTGGCTGTTCTTTCAATTGCACTCAAAAGTCGTATAAGAATGAAATTTTAATTACAAACAGACACCACGATGGACCCCTTATCATAACGCGCTATCGCTATCGCGCGTTATTCAGTTTGCCTGGAACTCTGATGGCAGGGCAGTTATTAACAAAATAACAACCATCAATCAAGCGTTCAATGCTTAAAAAAACGCCACAGGCCTAACTTTTAAAACATGTGTTTGCAAAAAACTTTAGAAATCAACATTTTAAAAAAATGTCTTGCTGGACTTTAAGTAAAAATGTTAAGCAATTGTTCAAATAGGAAACAGTGAACAAATAACTAATGAAGGAAAGGAACGCACACAGCAGATACCCCTAAAGAAGTAGGCTTGTTATATTTAGTTTAAGAAAGTTCATGTGTAATTAAACTTTTTAACAAGAGAATTGCTAGATTGGTTGAATGAAATGATGTTTTACGTCATGTCAACAATTTTTCAGCTAATAGTTTAGATACAATATGTAATTGTTCTGAAAGGATCAAACACAGGTTTATATGGTGCGCACACACGCACACACACACACACGCACGCACAAATATATATATATATATATATGATTCCTTTTTTAAACAAAATTTAGAGCGGAATTAAGTGCAATTATTATTTAAAATAACAAAATATATTGTTGAATTGGCAATAAATATTAACAAACGAGGTCCGAGAATCAATAATATTGTATGAAAAAAAGTTTTCTTAAAAGAAATACTTTTTTTATTTTAATCAAATATCAAATATCGGAAACATTTTACTGTAAAGCCGCGATGTTTGCAAAACTAGACCAAATAATTCATTTTCAGTTTTAATCAAACTCAAAATCACCCCTTATCTACCGCAACCGTATACGGTTTATCCTTTTTAAAGCCAAATATTTGTTATTTAAAAACCGTGCATTTTTTAATCCAGCAGTATGCTATAATCAGTAATATTTATTCTTTCTAGACTGCAGTTATAGAATAGAGTGTTGGAAACGTGTCGAAAATCCTGGAGTGGCAGAAGAAACGTTTCAGATCAAACCGGTGAAGATAGTTGTTGTAATGGTCATTGCACGGTGTGTTTAGCTCATATTCAGATACTTTTTTAGATAAACTTACAGCTACAGTATTCTTTATTTTTTCCTGCATGTGAGCTAATAGAAAATGAAAGCATAATGAAATAACTGAATCAAAACAAAATGTACTGCTTTGTAATTGTAAATTAAACACAAATACAAACACGAGTAGTTACATTCCATGTCCTGTTCTTGTGCTAGTAATTAAATTGTAAAACAGTAATGTTAAATCATTATGTTAAATCGTTATGTCACCGTCATTAGTATTTCACTTATTTTCAAGAGGTGATTGGAATTTTGAAGGATATCAGAGTATTATGAAAACCACCGACTTTTTAAACGACTTCTTTTAAAAAAATGAGGAAACTTTAGACGATGGGAGGGGCATCAATAAGTATGCAACGGAGAAATAAATTGGACATGGTATAGTAAAACACAAACATTCAAGTCAATGTCTAAATCACAATCTAAAATAGAAAACTTAAAAACTGGCAATTTCAACTATACACACGTAAACTTCTATTAAAGAAGTAAGTCCCAGTTCTTACAAAGTGTATGTACCCCCGGTCTGTCAAACTACATCCGTCACGTGCAAACCTTATTTGAGAATGAAAGGAAGATGGAACGTCAAAGGAAAACGATCTGAAGTGAATGTATCTGAAATACTTTTTATTTGAACTATTAACCTATATTTAAAGTACGTTTGCTTTATTGAGAGGTCAAAAGCCGATAATCCCCATTTTTAAAAAGTATATACAATTTTGGAAATTCCCATTATTCACCCGGCATAAAAACTATTTAACTATCGGTTTGTGTTAGATTTTTGACTTTTAACGAACTGGTAAAAAAAGACCGAAGTTTATCTTATGCGCACATGATACGGTCTTTAAAAATACCAGTCGTCTTTACAAAGTAATGTTACTACACACAGTGTATCTAACTAATATATCACACACACATACACATACACACACTCACACACACACACACACACACACATCCGACGGTTTAAGTTATGAATATGTTGTTTTATTGAAATAACAAATTATTATAAACTACAGTCATTTTTGTATTTAATTTCTGTGCTCGCACACCTGGCTTTACGTGTGCGCCTCTTATACCTTGTATACAGAATTATAATCATCATCCACAATCCTCGTTATTAATACGTGTAATTTACCTGTGGATGTCGGGTAATTGACAGCATTATCTTATCATATGGCAGAGATAGAATGTGATACATAGATATAGTGAAATAGAAATATCTCCTTTTTCCCGGATTAAATAGGTATGAAATATAATTTTCCAACTCCTCTCTTGGTAGAGGATTTACTAAAGAGTATTAATTTTATTTATTTATTTATTTATTTATTTATTTATTTATTTATATTTTAATTTTCTAGAAGAAAATATCTATGAATACGATGACGTATTGCGATTGAAACCTCCCTTTTATTTCAAATATCCATTTTACTGTGTATAAAAATACGTATATTGTCTTTAGTAAGTGGCTGTGTTGAAATGGTTTGATATCAAAGCAAAATAACATAAATCAAAATTTTTAATTCACTTGGCTGTCAAAAATCTTTAAAAAAAAAAAAATAATAATAATAATAATAAAACAAAGAAAACAAAAAATAGGAATAAAAAGACAAAGTAAAATGCATGTTGTATCTTAGCCACTTTAAAAGACTCATGAGACACTTTATTTATGAAAAATTAATATTTTTATCGTATCGTTAAAAGGCCTCGGTTGCCTAATAGTCAAAAGCGGGCCCTTAGAAATCGGAGTGTCTCCTATTGTCTAGATTTGAATTTCTCGGACAGATCAAAGTGTAAAATATACTGCTAGTTATCTTGCTACAGGTCTATGGATTCTATAGGCACTCATGTTTTTTTCTACCAGAACTAACGTTTTAATTAGGTGTGAGCTGATTAGACGAAGACAGTTATTGTCCATCAGTATTTTTTTTATATTTTACTTCTTTCAATATTGTTAACGAGTTGTTAATAGCACTCGCTTGAGGATCACATAGCATCTTTAACACTTAGGTTCGAACCCATGAACCGCCGGTAATGATATATAGAGAGAGCCCTTATAAAGGGCGTAAAACACAATTACGCCACTCTTCAATTGATTACTTTTCATATAAATATACGTTTACTGGCTCAATTTAATATAATTTACCATACTTTATAAAATCCGAAAGGACTATTGTTAAAATGAGAAAATCCGTTAAGAGTACTTAATAATTTGCATGTATTCCTATGGGACCGCCCCCTTAAAATAATTTCAATAACTTTGAAAATTTGCTTCATTTTAGCAAAATGTAATTATATTGATAAGGCATATTTAAAAAGTCTATTGGACTAGTGAAAATAGGAATTAAGTTACCATGGCAACCAAACATAGATATAGTCCGGTATTTCATATCTGGAAAAAGGTTGCTATTAATGACGATAAATTCAGTGTAAATTATTGCAGTTTTAGTACGAACTATCGTTCAGTTTTGTTTACCTAAATTATCATACAGATTCTATTTCTTGTATTTATTATCATTAAAAATTATCGTTGTCTTTGTAGAAAATTATCACTATGCTTTAGCAATTCCCTAAGTAAAAATCCGACAAATCTATGAAATGGATGGTTTAAGTTGAGTAATGGTGTTAAACGTCCCAGTCAAGAATATTTGACTAATATCGAGACGTCGCCAGCTTTAGACGGAAGTGCAGAAATTGTGCCTGTGCGTTGCGCTGATGGCATTATACAGTCGGATGCTTTATTGTGCCAACCCTGCCGTGACACGGGACCTTGTATATTTTAGGTTCCCATCCGAGAAAACCGTAACTTTCATTTCGAAATGTCGGGTGGTTGGCGAAAGAACAGTCACTACCCACTTTCAAGTCTTGGGTCAGACCCGGTGGGGTTCGAACCCGCGACCTTCCACTAACGGAGCGAAATTCTACCAACTGAGCTACTGCAGTGGTTATGATATGGATGAAACAGCTTTTTTACTATTTTAGGATTACAGTGTCGGCTTAAGTTAGCATATTGTCCAATTAAACATTTGTTTAATAAGATTGTATCTAATGAGGTAGCTGCAAAGCTAAACGGTAAACAACAACAACGACAACAATATCTATTTAATAATAATAATAATAATAAATATTATTAACGGTAACCATACGTGATTGAATGAAAGCAAAATCAAAAAGGATAATCGAAAAAGGTTTATTCTAATTGTAAATGTTTTTTCTTGTAATGCTGATCAAGTGACAAACTTACAACCATTTATCATATTTTATTATCGCTTAAAATATTCAATTTAACATAAATGTTTCTGAACCGTCTATTCTAGTGTTTGTTTCTTTTATTTTTATGTTTTAGAAATCTCGAAATAACGACCACTCTCAGACACCGCCGTGATGAAACATTTTTATGTAACGTGCGAAGCTATATTAAGTGGCATTAGGTTTGATAATGCCCTTTTTTTATTCAAAACATGACTGGCTCCTCTGTCAATTTTAGCTCAAAGAAAATTGGTCTGAAGTCGGTTCTATTTATTAACTCAGAGATTCAAATGTTGAAAGAAAATTGTTTTTAAAACTAGAAACAATAACAATCTTAGGATATATAAAAAGGAATCGTAAACCCCGATAATAACATACACAATCTGGGATGAATTTCAGTTCAGAGAAATACAGCTCTTACGAAAATAAAGGAAAAAGCGGATTCGATCCTTTGTTGAAACTGTAACACGTAATGCTGGATGTTTTAGCAATAACGAGTTAATACAAAGAAATCACCATATTTCTTATTTAAATAATGAAATTGTAATGAACAATCTTTACTAATCGTTTTTCGTTTGCTTTTCCTTTTTGTCAATTTCTTAGACGATTTACAGACATACAGTAAACAAATAGATATATATCTACCAGTGCATATATATATATATATATATATATATATATATCAGTTGTAAAACAAGGTTGAACTGTTTATGCCCAAATGGATTAATTGTCAACTCAGTATTTTTATTGTTATTAATAGTTAGTATTAAAGTACAGCCCGAGACAAAAAAACGCATTTAATCAGATACAAACATACCGGGCATGTAAAAATCTTAATCTAAAATGAAGTACAATTTGATATTTTAAAAGGCTTATTTCCACCAGCAAAGTGATATCAGGTGATCTAGGAGGGCAATATATTTCTTTCTAGTTATGTTATAATTAAAAAGAATATCAATTCTTAGTAATATAGATAATGAACAGCAAGTAACTATTCCAAATATTGAAATTTGACTGATAGACATTGATTCAAATACTTCTGTATAAAGTAATCGAAAAGTCTTAGTCTTTTAATCCTTTAAAACCTAGTAAACAAATACCTGCTAAATTTTGATGTGCCAGATGTGCACATTTCGGAAAATCATTCCTCATCAGTGACACTCGGAGCCGAAAAGTTTGATAGATTAAAAAACATACGCCAAACAGTTGAACATTAATGAATCTAAATTTCCAGCAGCATTTAAAATTTTCTCTCTTATTACAATCCCCTCCTTTAAAAAAAAGAATTTGGAAATATGGAGTTTATAAATTTGGGCGACGATGATTATTACACCTACAAAATTGACTTATTTCTGGTTGGCTTCAGTAACTGTAACAGAAAATGTGGGTAAAATTTTCAGCTGTGTCTAAAATTTATTCGAACATTATAAAAATATATACTGTTTCAGTTGTGATTTTTTTCTAGATTAATGTATTAAGTCCATTGATAAAATTTTGTTCAGCTTCATGCGCGATATTTAATTCTTTTCCGAAATTATTGAGTAATCTCACTTTACTCAATTATAACCCGGATTTGTTTACTTCTAGCTTGAAAACTTTTATCTTGCCATCAACACTGATTATTTACTTTAAAGTTCCTGTAAACATATATATAATATTTGTATTTGTCTGTTCAATTTGAACTTCGTAAACCTTTTGTTAAATACAACAGCGTAATGATCGTATAAAACAGAGTGCACACAATGACTGAGGATTTTCTGTGCAAACAATATCGATATGGACAATTTGCAGAGTCCTCCACCTGTAGACAACCAACTTAAAACATTTTGACCTATTTGATAACTTTTAATGCAGCTTACGAATGCATATATATCTGCGAATTCCAATTAAGAATTACTTTTGAAAGTATGTATCAGGTTTTCGCCTTAATTGGACCATTATCCTACAATTAAGTATATTTTTTTTCTTACATAAAAGGTATATTGCTTAATGATGAAACGTTTAAAACAGGTCTGAATTTATCTGAGTTGCAATTTTTAGACTACAAAACAATTAACTGCACAATCAACATATAAAGCCGGTGATGTCTAAATATAGGTTATGTAATCTTTTTCACCTATTTAGACTCAATAATACTTTTACGGGACTTTGAACTTACACCAGACCAGACTTCATATGAAGAACACATTTTATACTGGCTACGTGTCAGTATAAATCCCTTACAGATCACTGCGTCTCCCATGGCCTATGTTCGAATCACGCTGATACAAATCCTAGTGTGTACGAATTATTGGTTCACTTTACAAAGGTTTTTCCGGGTACTCCTTTTTTCTCCACAATTCTAGAACGGAATGCCTCGATACAAGTAAAAAGTTCCTGAGATGGGCGTATAACCACATTTCTAAACCCGATATTTAATTTTTTTCTAACTAACATACATTTACAGATAAAACCTATCTTTTAGGGCCATTTTTAATTTCTTTATTTTTTTCACCTCTTTATATATGGCAATGGATACCCATCCAGAACCCAACAATATTTATCAATTTATTTTTTTTTAAATCTTTACAAAAATACAATAGCCAGGAAATAACTTTTAAAAAGTAAATTTTAGCTTTCGAAATTCAACAATAATTCTCTATGATTATTTTTATTACTTTACAGCTTCTTCATTTTGGTTTTCGTTTGTTGACATTTTAGACACGGTTGACTGATGCAATTAAAAACCTATCGCAAACTTATAAGATTCATAAGGAAAATTCATATAGTAAGTTCAGCTATTATTTCCAGAATGACTGAGATGTATACGGATATATATGTCCGAGATTGCGTTTTGATGATAATATAGAAATTTATTTGGGCAATTACGTTTGTTAGAGATGGACATACATGTGTGTATATTACGATTATCTTTGTCAATAACAGGAGCATTAAACGTGCCGTTTGACGACATAGAATTAATGTGTGAAATGCATGTCATAACGGATATAGACGTGTGCCGTAATGATTATGGTAAAAATAAACATGTGCGCTTATTATGTTTGTTAGTTTCAAATAAAATCGCGTTTGATTGCCAAGGTCTACACTTCTAATATGGCGTTTGGTTGTGTCAAATTTTTATATGTGCGATATTTTGTTAGACAATATGATTATGACAGGAACTCTTAATTACAAACTCGTGCACAGTTTTGTTTGATTATCTCAAGGTTTCATTTAAATAAGGCATTACCTTTATATTAACACGGACATATCTGCGTTGTATTTTTTATGGTAATAAGCATTTTATTAGTTGATTAACATTTAAAAATATTTAGCAGGTGCGATTTTAATCGTTTATAAAAAAACAAAATATTATGCAACAATACATGTAATAAAATGGCCATTAATATGTGCGTCATCATGTTTGTTAAGATACACATGTGCACTTTAATGCTAATTTATGCAAAATGGCGTTCCATGATATCAAAGTTGATGACTTTTGATCCTGTCAAGGGTATATGTATGTGACATGACGTTTGATGTCAAAGGTATATGTATGTGACACGACAAATAAACTTAAGCTCGGAAAACATACTGTAAAACCAAAAATAAATAACGTAAATCAATTCGTTTAAATCAAGAATGTAAGTTAAAAGTTCAGGACTTATAAAGTTTACAATTAGTCACATTTGTTTGAAGCAATCCTTTTTAAATGTTTTAAACACTTTAGTTTTATTACAAATGCATTGCATAATGTTTTACAAGGCCTCTTGTATCTGAGGCACAAAACATGTTCTTTGGTAATTCGTTTAAAATTTTTGACAAATAAATGGGAGCGTAGCGTCACACTTACGATCCTCCCAAACCCCAGTGTCAATAATTATTAATGCACAATCAGCTGGATTACCGTCACAACCTCGGTTGTCCTTCACTTGTTTTTGGTTGTGCCAACCAGAATAATGATCGCCATTTACCCATTTAAACACTCCTTCCGAATTTAGATCGTTTGCTCCAATCCAAAACTGACTTCTTGCAGTGCCACATGATATGAAAAACTGAATGTCTGCAACTATAGTAAAATAGATAATAAGAATTGTTATTGTATAATGAATGTATGCAACTTAAGGAAAAACATAGATCTTTTTTTATCTTTTCTTTCTTTTTTATCATTTTTGTAACATCTATACACATACCGTTATTAAGAATGTAAACGATAAATTTCTAGCAGCATAAGATAATATTGATATAATCACGAGCTTTTTCAGTAAATTGTAAATTGTACGTGGAAAAGCAATACTATAAACCGTTTTATATTAGCGCATAGGAATTTTGGCGATTTTAAGGTGCCAATTGTATTAGCGCAGTTTTATTTTAGCGCCAGTGATTACCCTGTTTAGGTCCCGAAAATTTATGTACCCGACTATATAATAAATCTTAATTTTAATTGTCTCTATACATAGACACAATGACATCTAGTTTATATACATTCGTAACTGCCTGCGAACAGGTAGTAATAATTAAGAAAATTAAGTCATACATTTACTCTTATTCGACATATTTATAAAAATGTATTGGTTTGTCCCCGTTGTTTCTAAGTCCAAAAACGCCGATTTTTAAAACATTTGTGGATTTTCAAACCAGTGTTTGATTTGTGAATTATCTGATTTTTAGAATTCAACGTGATTTAATTCGGATTGCATACTATTTCTATTTTATATGCGTGCGCATATTATACTCTTTTAGCTGAAGCTAATGGATTTTTTTGGAATGATCATAATTGATAAAACTTATTGTTTATTTTTATGTTTGTGTAGATCGATGTAGCTTCTCATTAATTAAATGTGATTTAAAAAATGTTTTCTCTATTCGTTAATATGATTATATGAGGGGGATAGACATAATATTCAATAATAGCAATTAAACATTATCACAGACCAGGGTCCATTAGGATTTGCCCGTTAGAGTTCTAAATTTTAGCGAAAGTTTATCTTAGCGGTTGAAATCTTCCGCTAATTGCGCTAAAATAAAACTGTCGCTAAATTTTCACGGTTAAAAGTATGCTTTTACATCCTATAAAATATAAATATTTTTTTCTATTGCTCATATAATAATTATTTACTTATTTATTTTGTTCATCAGGTGACAGATATAGATGTTACTTACCTAATGGTGTTACAATTTGTCTAATCATATTGAAGTAAGTTTCATCTTCTATTATCAGCAGTGTGGCATTTTCTGACGTACAAGTTGTATTTGCGTTGTACCATGAAGTTACTGTGTAGAATATCTTAATTGAACCTGTATTGATGTAGAAAAAGAAGATAGAAATGAAGATTAACAAACAACTAACTTGTAATGATTTGTCATTCATTCACAGGTTCAGTTGCGTAGGATTGCGATTTTCAGACAGTTTAGTTACTCCATTAGCTTTCCTCGAGTGGAAAACAAACGTAGACTATCAGAAGCGCTGAGTTTTATTAGACCCCTGTCTATGCGCTCGTTTACTAACTTAAGGTCCTTGAGTAATATTCACATGAACAAACCCGAGCCAACGTTGGCACAAAAAAGTCAATCGTGATAATCGATTCACCTTTTCACTGCTGTTTTTTTTCCTTTTTTCTTTCTTACAAAACTTATATAACATTTCGATACATTTAAAATGGGTTGGAAGAAATTTGAGTTTTTCTAACTTACTTAGAGGTAGACATTTCAACGATGATGGAGTGCCTGGATAAATTATCGATCTGGATACATGCAAAATCAACATTTTTTGCAACTAACAAGAGGCCCATAGGCCTTAACGCTCACCTGAAGATATGTCCAATATTGGTCTCAAAGTGCAATAGACAATATATTAAGTACAGAAACCTTAAACGTTTCATCAAGATAAGAACTCCCACAAAACTTAATCAGAAATATATTCGCTCACATTTTTTTATAAGTAGCTTATATAATATGCACGAAGTAACTGTAGTGCAATGAATAATTTCCAAATCATTAATCAATTTCAATATACTTATGCAGCTATGTCCTTGACTTTTGAACATATATGACCTCCAACCAAATTCGATTGTCATGTCAATACCTACAATATTCTTCTATACATGCCTATGCATATAATTAATAGCTTTCAAGATAATTAATAATTTTAGTATTCCTATGTTGATATGACTTTGACCTTTCAACATATGACCTTGATCCATATCTCAAAATGATTGTTGTCGCAATACCTACAATATTCGAATATACATGCCTATGCATGAAATGAATAGTTTTCAAGATAAGTAGCAATTTAAGTAATCTTTTGCGGCTGTGACCTTGACCTTTCAACATATGAACTTGAACCATATATCAAAATGATCGTTGTTGCAATACCTACGATATTCTACTATACATGCCTATGCATAAAATTAATAGCTGTCAAGATAATTAGCAATTTAGGTAATCTTTTGCAGCTGTGACCTTGACCTTTCAACTTATGACCTTGATCCATTTATCAAAATGATCGTCATGTCAATGCCTACAATATTCTTATACACATGCCTATACAAAAAGTTAATAGTTTTCAAGATAATTAGCAATTTAAGTTTTCTTTTGCAGCTGTGACTTTGACCTTTCAACATATGACCTTGTACCATATTTCAAAATGATCGTCATGTCAATACCTACAATATTCTAATACACATGCATATACAAAAAGTTAATAGTTTTCAAGATAATTAGCAATTAAAGTATTTTTTTTGCAGCTGTGACCTTGACCTTTCAACAAATGACCTTGAACCATATATCAAAATGACCGTCATGTCAATACCTACAATATTCTAATATACATGCCTATACAAAAAGCTCATAGTTTTCAAGCTAATGCACAATTTTAGTATTCATAAGCCAAAAATAACATTTCATGGGCAACAACTCCTATATGGATTATCATATAGTTACAAAACTTGGTACCTTGTTAAATTTTGCCATGGGGAACATTTTAGCAATGTTTTGAATTCATATATCTCTCAATATTTGCAAGAAAATTGCTTAAAACTGCATAAATCACAAATTAGGCCATGACCTTGATTTGTTACCTTGACCCAAATTAAAAGGTCATTTCAAGAAAAAGTGAAAACTGAAAACCGCATGTCAATATCTGTTCGGTCAGGTGAGCTAAAAAGAACAAAGGCACTTACATACAGTGATTAACTGTTTTTTATCTGACTTAATTAAGTTAATCAGTCGATTAAAGAGATTGCTAAATGGTAAAGGACGTCATATACTATATTTTGCCATTAACCTACCCCTATTTTTTGTCATTGTCCATTTTCCAGATGATTGACAGACATACCGACATCCAACAGATATATATCCACCGGTTGTAGAACAAGGCTGATCTGTATATGCACCAAAAGATGAGTTGGCAACTCTAAAGTCCCTGTTATTGATAGTCATTATTGAATCACAGCCTTAAACGGAAATTTTTGAAATACAAACATACTGATCTATGTCGAAATCACAATCCTACAATTTTGATAATAAATGATAATTGAATTCAAAAAGTAAATCAGACCAAGAACATTTTGGAGGATGAACATCTATAGTAAGAGAGAATAATGCAAACCATTCTTAATATCTATCAGAAACATCTTTTAAATTTTCATGTGCCACATGTGTACATTTTGGAAAATAACTTGTCATCAGTAGGGGCCGAAAAAGATGATAGATAAAAAAATTATTTTTGTTTAATAACTATATGAATCCAAACCCCTTTACGGAATGCTTTCCATGAACAAACCTGACTTTAAAACATGTTTCAAAAATTAAAACGACTAAAAATTTGGCTACATGTCCCTAGGGACATTTACTCCACCAGCAGCGGTACCGGTAATTTGAAATTGATACTCCCAAATACTAGATGTACCTGAAATAATTATGTCCAATAGACATTATCAAAACAATACAAAGTGCTTATATTTCACCACTTGAACCGGGAAATTTATGTAAAATGCATCAGTGTAATTAATATATACAAAACAGACAAATACACACACTAGGTATTTCAGATACAGAGTTTGAGATTTTTATGTGTCGACAAAAAATACTTATACCCTTAATTTCGACTTTCTTCTTTTCTGTTTGTGCTTTAACTAATGGAGCAAGTTTTGGGGCGTTTTTCTTGGCTGTCTGCAATAGATGTGAAATTATGTTACCAAAGAAAGCATGTTTAGTTGCGCAAATGTTTTGAGGTATAGATATTAAGTATTTTGATTTTTCCCGTTTTGGACAATTATACAACATGTATCATTTAAATGTAATTAATAACGCAAACTGAAAAAAAAATATAATGTTTCTTAAACAAACAATTTAATTTCAATTAATGGGATTCAATTTATCAAAAAAATTGTGTTGTCATATCACTGTAACTATGCTGCACGTTCATTTAAACATTCAATTTTCTAATGACAATCGGTCTTTTAAACTAAATTTTATTGACATTAAGTACGGTACAATAAACGAATTATATGGCAACCCTTTTTGTAACGAGTTTATATCAAACATGCGGTTGTTATTGATATCCTAACAGCAGTTTATTTTTTGAAAGTAATCAGTATCATTTTAACAATTCTCTTTTGTTAACCTTATATTATTCTTAAAAATTAATAAGGATGTTTATCATACATGTGCGGTGTTAAAGATCTGTACAGAATACGCTTCATCAGGGAAATGATATACGTGTTTGGCTTTGCAGTTAATAGGAAAATTTAGACTTGTGCGACATTCTGTCCAAGTTTGACAAGGATTTACATATGCGATGTTACGTTTGATGAGAACATGGATATGTATGAGCAACAATACTTCTGATAATAACAAGGATAGTAGTATGTGCGATGTTACGTTTGATGAGTAGAAAAAAAAAAACCTTTGCGACATTACAACTGATGATGGCAAGAGTATATATACATGGGTGACACTATGGTAAAATCTTTGTTATGACTAACGACTGAATCAGTAATAATAGGGTTTTGATATGATTTAAGTTTTATTATCTATACTTACAATATTCTGTATATTTTCCTGCGTAAGAGCTAATGGATAAAGAGAATTAAAACATCTTAAGTAACTAATATTAAACGAATTATAAATATTTCTTAGACGGTGGTGGAAGATGATTAAAAAAGTATTCATTTCAGAAATAGAAGGAAAATGGTCTTTTAACGAGGGTGTGCGTGATACTACTCAGGCTGATCTTGATAATCTGTAGTAGTTAGTTCTATGTAATTGTCTTTATTTAAAACGTCTGATGTATTAATCTTTGACTTGCTAACACTTGACAATCACCATCCTCTTTATAGAATATAAATATTTTACATACATATTCACTTAAACTTTGTCCTGTTCATAATTGCATTTTGGTATTACTTAAAGTGATGGTTTGTACCAGTTATATAATTTGGAAGGATTATATTAAATTTTAATTAAAACTTTTACTTTAGAAAACAGGTCGCACTGTTCCTAACAATAGAAATTAAAGATCACCGGTTTTCTTAAAGGCTTGGTCGAGTTCAGCTCGGGAATTAGGTTATAAAAGACAGTAATAAAACAATAGTAATTAAAATCCTTCGCGGATTTACACTTTTATTTTACTAAGAGTATTTTTATAAAAATATGAAACGTTCCAATGTACGAAAAAAATGTCAATACACTTTGTAATTTGAAACAGCTGAAAATAACGTCATAAGTCACAAGGAATGAATATAAGTTGCATTTATTATGTATAAAAACACAACAGGTCTAATTTTGCAATAAATTCAGTCATTGTTGTATGTCCTGATATAGAGGCAAAAGTTTCACTCTAGACCATAGTCGCGGGTTTTTCGATCGCATTAGTAAACACTGCAAATTGGTTTTAAAGTGAAAGCAAGCTTTGTTCCAACTCCTCGAAGATTGAATAAATAAATTGTCGATTGGTTTGATAAAAAGTTTGTTTAATTAACAATAACAACTTCGTCCCAAGAAATTTTTTAAAACTAAACAAAAACATCAGCACATCTTCCAATCATATTTTAAAAAACCCGAAATTTGTCATTTATTTTATACACGTTAAACAAGTTATATTTGAGAGAGAAAGGAACATGATGGATTTATAGTAAGTCAAATATATCATATGGAGGTCTTCAAATAAATATGCTGAACATTTTGTTTAAATAGATAACAAGATTAGACAAGCAAATTTATAGAATTCATGTTTCCCGCTTTCAAATGAAATAGACTTCTGTTGTAATGATATATGAGGGGTAGTTTGAACAGTCCTAGCATAAAATGCAAAATCGGAAATTGTAACTATGGTATATCGTTTGTTTGTCTCCCTTTTAGTAAAAGGGAGGGGACAGAAATCTTAAACGGTTAACTAAATGACTGGAACCCGAATTTCTATTTATAGTCACAATGACCTTGACCTTTGGCCTAGTGATCAAAAATCAAACCCAAGCCAGCTCTTGTCATAAGCTACCTCTGTGCCAAGATTATTTAAAAAATCTTGAACGTTTAACCTTTAAATGACCGGAAACCGATTTTTAATTTATAGTCTCAGTGACCTTTACCTTTGGCCTAGTGACCCAAAAATCAATTCCTTGCAAGCTCTAGACATAAGCTACCTCTGAATCCTAAAGTGTTTCTGATTAAAATAGCACAAAACGGAACTTTAATCGCCATTAAGAGTAAAAAAAGCACTCAGTCGCAATGTCGCATATAAACATCGTATTGTATGATTGTACCCTAACGTTAAGACGCCTTTAGTTTACAGGATAACGACTTAACCACTCGGCTATTGTCATCCAAACCAAAAGCTCTCTATGTTTGAATAAACATTGTACAAATGTTTGACTTCAAACGAAGAATTTTTTTTTAATATCGTGTTACCCCCTGTATTGTACAAATAATCATTAACAAGAGAAAAAATTCTTTTAAAATTCAACAAACTCTAAAATATGGTTGAGCGAAAATAAAAATAATAAAAATAGAAATAAGAAACAAAATATCTCGATAAAAACAATCGCATAATTTTGTTGTACCTTTAATATTTATGAAGTCATTAAAGATACGCCAAATATTAAATTTATACATACCGTTACTTTTATTGAGCTGTTGATATCTTTTATTAATATTTGCTTGTTCTTTCTGTACTTCGTATAACTTTTGTTCAAAAACAACAACAGCTATTATAGTTATGATCGTATAAAAAAGAACACACACAATGACCGAAGCAGCGAGAACCACTGAAAATTTCCTTGGGGATTTAAAATAAGAATTTCCCGAGCAAACCTCATCGCTGTTGAAAAAGGTGCGTATTCCTTCCATTTCTAATTTATATACAACTGAGGGAAAAACCTTGTCTAATTCTTATTCTTTCGATTGCACTTAAAGATAAGTTGTTATATGTAACAGAAAACAATTTAAGCGGCTCTATCCGGTTTATGATTTAATTGGACTATAAACCTACGGGGTTCAGCAAAAGCACACTTAAATTCAATCTGTAACAGGAGCTTCCTTAGAATTCAAAGTTTACAACCGACTCTATTCTACACATAAGTACACTTTATTATTATAAACAAATTAGGTAAGGAAACTTGTTATAATAAGGTTTGTTGTCTAAAACCTGACGAGAATGTTCAAACTTTATCACAACAGTCAATATACTCTGTAAAATAGACGAGTGGCGATAGTGCTAACTATACAACGTGAAACAAAGTATAAACTTATGTTAATATGATGTAAAACACTAAGCTTGAATATATCGCGGGATCAGTCAACATGTGACAATGGCAATATAGAACTTCAATACCCTTAAGTATGAGGCGCCACAACAAAAGGTACATTCGACAAATTTTTCGAAAATGAGATTTTTACTGAGACAATTTTTTTTTATGTAAGTAATTAAAATCTAAAATATTATTCTTTTATGACATTTAAAAGCATGAAAAATACTGCATCAAACATGTCACACCAAAACTCATCAAAATCTAGATTACGTTAGAACTTCGTTTTGACGTCAAAGCCGCGGATATGTTACGTCTTAAAACTAGGGTGGTACTAATGGTCTGGCATATCTATACAGATAGTTTTGTCTTTATAATCTAAATCCTGCTTCTGTAGTTATATCGTTTTGGTTGTTGTGGTGATAATGTTTAAAGTCATAATAACGTTTTTCAGCTATTTAGGCTAAGACCGAGGTAATTAATCTCTATAGATTAAACTTAGAACAAGTTCGGGGTTGCCGGAGATATGCGAGTGTAAATTATAGCCTGCGTGAACTAGAGCCCATGCAGTGCGAATATTTGGAAAAGTGCTAGCTGATCAAGCGCCAAACAAAGAAGCAAGATTTCAAAGTTATATGTATGAACCGGTTTGAGTTCTAACACCCCTCTTCACATGCTATTGAGAGACGGACACTCTGTCACTGAGGCGGTTATAATGGCTGACCTATTATTTCTGTCAAACTGTGTCAGCGTTTGTTCATTATATCAAACTTCTCTAACATATACAACTTCTAGATCTACACCTTTAATTCGGAAAAAAATTGAATGCTCTATTACCTTTATAGCTTAAAAGTCGGACGCAAAAACGATTACAGTTGAAACAGTCGCACTAACAAGGAATATCCTCATTAAGGACCGGTCCCACTGGCCGATGGACAAAAAACCTATGCAAAATGGACACAGCGGACGAGCAAAGTTTCGGGGTTCGCTCCATCAGTTTTTATACGCTCCAGAAATAGAAGAAAATGGCGAAATTTTGCAAAAAAAAAACAAAAAAACACCAGAATGGAATAAAAGGACATGGGTAATTTGTAGCGCGGATGTTCATCGGAAGCCTAGCGGATAAAAGAGGTTTGAAGTGAATAACAACTCGAGACTTTATAAATATAAGGGATACATGCCAGATACAAACGCTTTGAATACTTTATATACGAGATGTATACGCTTACATCCTTTCTAAAACAGCGCTACTGATTATGTATAGACGTTCCATGTACCTTATCTTTACTCCCTCATTCCGTTTTCAGTTGTGAGTTGCGGGGATACCCAGAGGATGCAGAGGTAATACAACGGATGTTTAACGGATGATAACAGACAAAGAACGTTTGTTGCTCGTATATGTCACGGATTTTCATCGTACATCGCGGAAAGTTATCCGGACGGATGCTGGTTGGATACAGCGTATGAAGCACATATGAAATGGTTACACAATGGATGCATTGCGTTTTCAAACGAATAACGGACAGTTTCTGTCTGGATCATACATACGACTTAAGCATTTGAGATATTGCTCCCTTGCGCTTGTAATAATGAGATCAGAGTATCGACGGGTTAACAAGTACCAAGATAATGTGAGTGGGGGAGTAATATACCTGCCAGTGGTATACTGACCCCTTGTGCTAGCATTTTAAAAAAAGTCGTCAAGATAGTTCGCTAGTACAAGGCAGACCATAATAACTCGCATGTTTTACGCATAGACGAACTTGTTCTTGGATAAATCCTGAGAGGTAAACTTAATGTCGCACTCGTCGCGAATAACCAAATGAATAATTGCTGATGCGACGTTAAACAACCTTACAGCCAACAAACCAACCAATCAACAATCTAACAGCAGACTCACTGTTGTGTTCATGACAATAGATTAGGCTAACAATGACAGAATGATTATCATCACCATCACACTAGGTCTCGCTCTTCTGATTCCGTACATGTTGCTAACATGGTCCTTTATTTGTTTTTAAATACTCGTTGCTTACCAATCTCCAACAAATCCCTTATTTAATATTTTACTATGGTTTTGAATACAAGAATATAATCAATTGTTTAGCAACTAAAGTTTTTTTTTTCAAACTTTTGAATTTTGTATTTATGGTCTATTGGTGCTTTATCTCACTAGACTACTTCTTCAAACTCATCCAAAGTCAGGGGTATCAAAATAAGTTGTCATTATCGTGATTGTATATTATTGATCCGTCTTGCTGTACTGATTTAATTTTTTTAAATTTACTTTTGTATAATCTCTCTCTCTCTCTCTCTCTCTCTCTCTCTCTCTCTCTCTCTCTCTCTCTCTCTCCCGGGGTCTGTTATTAACCATATAATAAAATGCATTTCAGTGACATCACAAGGCATCGGTACTCAGTTGATATAAAGAGTGCGCTAGCGGATCACAACGTCTTACCGTTCATATACAGACTGTTCCTTGTTGAAGCAAACTGTCCCGGTGATGTGAGTGAAAGTCTTGCTTGGTCCTGGGCGTTCAACCATTACTTATCCTATTAAAATCACTTTTTATTCATTGAAAATGCCCTTGTCAATAAATGAAATGGAATTAAATTTAAAAATAAAATTAAATAATTTTGAATCAATAAATAACCTATTAATTAAAAAGATAAAAAATAATTAATCTATCAATTGTTCAAAAGATCAATTACTTAACCTTTACAGGGCCTCTTAAATGTAAAATCTGAGGTGAAAAACTGTAACGCCAAGTTTGTTTTGCTTCTCACACGAACTGTGAAGAACAAATGTAGTTTGATTTAACCATATAGAGCCACTACTTAAAACTATGAAGTGACAATGATGTTGTAAATTAGTGTATGTCCCCAATGAAATATTACTAGCATAACCCTATGCTATTTATTTCTATCAAACCGTTTAGTAAAGTCTTACTGAACGGGTAGCCTAATGATAAATCGATTATGAGTTGTTCCATTTTTTTAAAATGTGTTTGGAGCTGTACATTTTTTTACAAAACAATTATTTAGAATGTTCTTGTTTTGGAAATTAATTAAAATTTAAGGTCTTTTAGCAACCTATAGGCTAGTATGATTCAAGTTTTGACTTAAAATCGGGATAACAAGCATCATTTGTTTATATTGACAACAATGGTGGTCCGTAGCTATATAGTCTGCTGCTGAATATTATGAATTTTAATGCCAAATTATGAATCGCGATTTTTCCATTTCATTCTGAAGTAAAAACACAACTTGAGACAATTTAATTCGTTATTTAATATCCTGACATTCTGATGGTCTATGAAGAGTCAGCCGACTGTTTGTTAACATCGACTCATCGAGGTTCTGTTGGGAATAACTACCAACCCGAATTGATAATGAAGTTGTAAAAATATTTTAGGGAAAAAATCATCATGCAAATGCTTTTGTCTTTGTTTGCAAATACTCGTTTCCATAAAATCGTTGATTAACAGCATAATAAATAAGAAAGCAACAGATAGAAACGTTATACTTCACGTAGTTTCAGTGAAAGAAAAAAACAACACCACCACCACGTTGGGACACCCCGCCAAAAATCAATGTTGCTTTACGTCATTTTTTCGGGCTGACGTAAGGGCTGAATTGTACCTTTTGTCGTGGCGCGTCACAAATAATGGTGGTCACTAATCTTATGATATGGTATTAAGTCAGTTTACTTTTACAATTTATTGAAGACTCGAATTCAAACAATTGCTTGATATCAATTATAACCACATTGCATCAAGTGTCAATTGGTATATGAATTATAAAGAACAAATATGTAATTTTAATGAATTTATCCCGATATGCCATTGAAAATACACGCGGAAAATGCGTTAAGACATGAGAAAAACAAAATTCCTATTTAAAATCAAACCTAAGTGTTAACAATAATAAACCCAAATCTGAAAGGAAAATAATGTCGAAAATCAAAGTAACCCCCCCCCCCACACACACACACACACACACGATTTATAACTAAAACACGTGATTAGATGACCATTTCAGTCTTTGGATTTCTATGTGAAGTAAAGTTCAAAATTCCATTTAGTTTAATACACAGTCATAGACAGATAAAATCATCCCGTTTTTAGACTGCGACTAGGGAGTGTGTACCCTGATACTCAATGGAAATGTCAAAAGAACGATCCAATGTAAATCCATGTTACAAATTCACGAAGAAAAAACGAAATAAGAAAAATGGTGGTGACGAGATACAAATTATAAATATGAAACTGATAAAACGAAATGATAAAGATTCAAACCATTTAAGATTGATACACTAGAAAACAAGTTAGAAGCGATATAAACGATGGCACCGTAGTATAAACATACATTTAAGAATTGACTGTCATTTTTTCCTGGGTTATCAAGGAATGAACCAGATTTTAAAACTATCAAATCTGATGAACTGCTTCGCAGTTCTTATATTTATAATATTTTTCATAACATTTTTTACAAACTTCTCGAATGCGTCATACAAATAAGAAAGAAAAACCGGTATATACCGAATCTGTCGGCATTGTAAACATTCTGGGAACAGCCAATATGTCAATCGAAATAATTCCCGCCTTCTCACTGATTGTGTGACATAGTAGACGGCTTAAAATATAGTACGCTGGAAACAAAAGAACATTTCATACAATTTTATTCGAATAGACAAACAAAGTTACAAATTCATATTGATTGTTAAATTACAGCTATATAACGTTGAATTTGTCAAAAATCCCGATTGTATGGGCGACAGGGTATTGGAAACATCAATACGCGACGTTTTGTTGGACTGGGTTGTGCACAGGTCCGAGCATGGAACAATCACGTGATTATCAGTTGCTGGTAGAGAAGAAGAAGCATGTCAGATGCAGAGGGAATTACAACAGAAGTATTACCAGTGACAGTTGATGAAAGAAGCGTCGCTGCGAACTTAATGCATGTTTTTGCATGGTCGAACAGTCGCGAGAGTAGCTCCTGACAGAAGCCTCATTACGACGACCGCTCATAAACATTATCTGTCTGGTCTCAACACCGGCATCGCTGGTAGTGGCCCGCAAGCAGTGTGCCGTGTAGCGTTTAAGAACACCCTGACGATGGAAATATTTTTAAGCAGACAATAAAAATCGAAACAAATATTTCATTTGTTTATTTAAAATTCAATATTTTTTTTTCATTTTCAATGTATATTTAATTAAAAAACACTATAAATTGTGATGGCTTGAATGTAAAAAATAGATTGATAAAAGTAGGTCACGGGAATTGCCTAATGTTCTAGATTTTCTACAATGAGTTCATCATAGGAATTCAATAGGTATTGTTAATATTTTTTTTATTTTTTGAAAAAAATATTGCTATAACGTGAAAAAACTTGAATAAAGAAGGAAATATCGAAGTATGTACGTGGTTTTGTGAGATAAAAACAGATAGCTAAATATAGGTCAGTTAGGGAAAAACCAGAATTGGTATTTATGCGCGATGTGAAAAACCGACGTTTATGCGAATAATGAAAACAAAAATCAAAATGGGTTCAACGTAGAAATTATTTTTCTATTGTCAATATGAAATAATGAACCGTGACAATGTGTAGTGAAAAGCATGACAAAATCGAAATTACTTTTACAAACGCAAATTACTGGTCCGTGCCTAGTCAAAGCAAGCCTAGACAAAACCAAAGTAAAACTTTGAAAACCGACAAAGGAATAAACATGAACATAATAGGTTAAAACTGGTGATGTATCGATATGAGTCAACGGCAAAGAAGTATAAAGTATATAATTTACACACATGAAGTATATCTTTTACACATAAAGAATATCATTTACACACATAAAGAATATATTATTTACACACAAAGGTTATATAGATAATATATATGACATACTTCCAACATGTCTGACAATGCTACTTTGCATTCTTACAATAACAAGTTTTATCACCAAAAAAGACTTTGCAAGATTGACTAACCTACCGAGTCGAACGTCACCAATGTAGGTTACCTCGAATGTTTTGAGAAAAACACTTTTCGATTGACCTTACCCATGATATAGGTCAATATTTTTCTTGATGGTAAACAATGATCTTTTACACAAACTGTTTTTTATTTCAATTTACGTTGTTCAAAATGTTGGACAAATATCATATACACAGTGTATAGGTGCAACCCGTCAGTCGAGTCCAATTTTTAGCACCCGCTTCATTACTAGTCGGGCTCTTAGAACATTATAAACAGTGGATGTATGTAACTACTGATGTTGGTGTTTGTTACCCGAGGTATTTGTCAAAACAAATTTCTTCACAGGTGGGTTAATCATCACTGAATACGTATGTTTTATAATATGAAAACAGTTTATTTACTATTAATGTTACATAATACCAAATTGAAAATATTCAAGAAAATGCAACTTTTTAGTCTCACGTCCACAAGACTTACAAATTAAAATACTTCATTTACATTTAACAGATACATGCATTTTAAATATTAGTTTTGTATAAGGTTCAATGCTAAATTTCATGGTGTGCATGAAGACGGTAAAGCGTTTTAGCTCAACTAGCAATAGCCAGCTGAGCTTATGGCACGGTGAAGCGTGCATGCGCGCATGCATGCGTGCGTGCATCCCTGCGTAAACAAATCTTCTCCTCTGAAACTACTTGACCAATTTTAACCAAATTTGGTTCGAAAGGTCCCTAGGTGATGCAAATTAAAGTTTGCACAAATCAGCATCCTGTGGCATCCAAGATGGCCGCCGATACTATAAATAGCAAAAAGTGATAAATGGCTGATACACGTTTATTTATTAACCGATTTAGTTCAAATTTGGTATATAGAAAGTAGATGCATAGCCATTTAATATATATAACGGGTTTTTCCGAAACATTTTTTTATTGGCTACTAGCAGAATATTCAAATAAGATGCTATATTTAGCAAATTCTTTGAAAATGTTCTCAGAAACTACTGGACCTATTTGAATCTAATTTGGTGTGCACGGTCCCAAGGTAATGCAGATTAAAGTTTGCACAAATAAACTTCCTGCGGCATCCAATATGGCCTCCTTTTCTATACATAGCAAAAAGTGATAAATGGCCGATACACGTTTATTTATCAACCGATTTAGTTCAAATTTGGTAGCTAGAAAGTAGATGCATTGCCATTTAACATATATATCGGGTTTTTCAGAAAAACTTTTATTGGTTCGCTATTAACAGAATATTCAAATAAGGTGCTACATTTAGCCAATTCTTTGAAAATCTTCTCCTCAGAAACTACTAGACCTATTTGAACTAAATTTTGTGTGTAAGGTTCCTAGGTGAATATGTTCCTGCGTCATCCAATATGGCTGCCATCACTATAAATAGCAAAAAGTGATAAATGGCTGATAACAATTTATTTATCAACCCATTTAGTTCAAATTTTGTATATAGAAATTACATGTATAGCTGTTTAACAAATGATACAGATTTTGAAAATTTCCTCCTCTGAAACTACGGGGCCAATTTGAAAAAACTGGGTCAGTTTGAATGAACTTTGGTGTGGAAGAACCCTAGGAGCTACAGATTAAAAAACTGCACATATCACTTTCGTGCAGCATCCACAATGGCCACAATTACTATAAATAGTTAAACACGATAAATGGCCAATACAAGTTCCTTTATCAACCCAAATGATTAAGTGTTAAATACTTTAAAGTCTGGCATATATATGTAACATGTGAATTGCCTTTCAGTTTTACACACAACTCCATATCATAAGGTGCTCCATGGAAAACATTATAATGAGACACTAGTCACCAGTACTTTATGAACACAACTTTTTAATTCATTATTTTTTAATGATATGTTTTGACTATAATGAGATTCTGCATTGATTGATGCATTTATGTATGTTGAGTTGACTATTTAGCTCAAAATTGAAAAATGTAAGTGTGGTATATTTTCTTGATGGTAGGTTTCCCGATCTTTTTATTTGGAATACATTGGACCATATTATTACATGTAATATAATTTAAAGAGGTGTCCCAAATGTCAGTTTGCAGCCATTGTTTACATGAGGTAAGCAGAAATAAAACTTGAATTTTAACAAATAATTCTGTGTTGATGATATTGTTTTCTTTTTTAATTTTTACCTTCTTTTATTTATCAATAAATAACAAATTACAATCCTATCAGTATGATACATTTTAAGAATGAGTTTTATATATTTATACTTTGACTAGTCCTGAAAATCATGACTCTTAACGGTTTTGCTATATGGATATGTGTCGTTACAGAGTCATGAGTCCATCCTATATGCAAACAGGCAATTTTCCACGATTGACGATATGAGGTCAATTTTCCGTATAATCGCGTTGTCAGTACAGATTACTTTACTTTACCTTATAAAATCATTATCTTAAATAAAGATTTAACTCTCCTGAATGACAAAACGACATTAATCCATCGTTTTTCCAATAATCAATACATATTTCATAGTATATATTACAACTAATACAAACGTACACGGCCATCTTTTAAAATCAATGTTATGATTTTTTTCTGTTCGTTGATTGTTTATAATTTGTATGACGTTTTGCATATGCAAATTAAGAGGTCACTTTCTCATAACAGCAGACAATACATGTATTTTGTACACTGAAACTGAAAGATGTTACTATGAATACATATATGTGTGTGGTACATTAGTTAGGTATAACTTAAAATGAGCGAGGGAAATGAGTGGGCTTCGTATTATTCAATGAATCAAAAATATCAGTTGATAAGTTCGTAGTGTAGAAATGAAAAAAATTGAGAGAAAACCCAATGACACGTTGTTATACTCCAGTTTATAAACTACACCAATGTGTTTAAAGCTTGCATTTAATAATACAAGATCTTTGAATTTTAACTATGCAGACATAAAAAATGACCCCAATGTTACATCTTGTGATGTTTTAGCTTTTTCAGAAACAAAACTTTGTGCGCTTGATAATGATCAGCAATTTTGTATTGATGGTTACACCATGTACAGAAATAATGATATTATGGCATCATTCCATCGTCAATCACATTGGTTAGCAGTTTACATGCGAAATACAAAGCAGCCAGTAATTGAAGCATACAACCATAAAAATTTTCGAGCACCAAAATGTGAAGCACTGAAAATTACTTTTCACACTCAAAATAACAGTTATAGTAATGTATATTGCACCTTGTTGTTCTTTGAATGAATTTAAAAACTTTATAAATCTTAAGATTTCACCAGCAGTAGATAAAATTTCAAATTTAGTAATAATGGGAGATTTCAATTTTGATATTATAAAAAATCGAAACACTGCATTTTTAGATTTTGTTGAAAGTACATTTATTGTGCAGCAAACTGTATCTAATGAAACAACTGATTATCATTCAGCACTTGATCTGAATTTTCACAAATGTTGACTATACAAACATAGGTACAATTGAATGCTTTTGGTCCGATCACAAACTTGTTTATGTTGCAATAGATTTATCAAGTAAAAACAATGAACTGTCCGAGTATTAGATTGAACCCGCACAAATTAAAGTGTTTTTATGTTGCAATTAATAATTGCAACATAAAAACAAGTAGTGGTCTGTGTACATTTATGGGATACCACTATGATCCACTGAGGCGGGGGGAGTAGATGAAAACTTGATTTGCTTCCCCGTCCACATTTAAATTGCAGTAATGACCAGGAGCAAATACAACATGCATTTTATTCAGTTACTCTTATTTGCATGGCAGAAATTGTTTTCTTTCAGTTGTATGAAAATAATATTATACTCTGTATTTTGTTGGAAATGTACATGTGCTTGTTCCAGATCAGAAAATCGTTTGCACTCCGATTCATGGATATGACTCAACTGCTGTTATTAAACTGTTTCTAAACTGAGGTACATGTACATGTGATTCAGCAAAGAGTACATTAGTAATAGACAAAACATTTATAATACCAAACTAATCAAAAACATTCAGGCTATGTGTTCTGATGTGATCCATGTTGCATATTTTGTTTTACAAATGTAACACTTTAAATAAACTTGCTCGTAATGATATATTTGCTGATATATTAAACATCTTTGAGGTACAGAAAAAAATGTATGTAAAGACCACTCATCGAAATTGTAGACAGGTAATCATTATACCGAGTTGTTTTACATTACTTTGAGGGTCAATTTTGTTTTATTATTATACTTGAATGCTGTATTGGTCATTGGTAATATACTTTTAAATATTAGTACCGTACATTCTTATCGTAGATATTGTTTTTTAATGCACTTTTTAACAATTTAAAGTCTGCTTAAATCAGGAAAACTTTTTCAATGCAATGATTGTACCTGTACATGAACTTTAACTATATTGTGTTACTTGCTATTTACCTATGTATGAATTAATAATTTTTTTTAAATTTTCTATGTTGCTTTGATAAATTTGTATTAATTTTGATTAAAAATGCCTAAGATTTGTCTCTGAATATCATGTTTTATATCGTAAAATATTATGTAAATTTTATTGTATAATATTAAATCAATCTATACATCACTGCCCATATTTATTTTACATCATATACAGTATATTATGTGCATAAGTATAGCCCTTGTTGTATATGCAACTCCAAGTGTCAGGATCAGAGTTCATGTGTGTTAAATGTGCTATATTTCTATCAAGTGTATGGTGTTTTTGCCAATTAAACTGTATCGTAAGTACTGTAATGTAAATATAATTAACAGCTATTAAATGTTTTGGATATCTGATTATATTATTCTGAAATATTATAACCAATAGTTTATAATAATAAATACATTTGTATTACAAATTTCATATGCATGCACAGATAAACTCATTAAAAGATACTGGTAAGTATTTTCAGTAAAGGCACAAAATTAATTTGCTTGTAAACCTTGCTGAATTACCAAATGGGCATATACTTGATACAAGTTGAAAGAAAATGTGAAATGCTATTAAACTGAGGTGGTGTTAGTTTGTTTATATTTCACATAAACATTATCTATGATAAACAAAATGTTTCAGCATCATTCATTACTACATAATTTGGTATAAAGTGAAAGAAATCAATGTCAATAATGGTTCTGGCCCACAACCATATTTATAAGTCTATGTAACTTTCATCTTACTCTACCTGTAACATTTGACTCCACCATTATGTTACTAGTTTTTTCAATAAATAAATCTTGTTAAACTTCAGAATGTTAGTTATTACTTATTCTACCGTTATTTATAATAACTTCTAGTACTATGTCAGCTCTACTATACTAGAATGGTAAATTGTCAGAATACGATGTTAAAACCCTAGTCTATATATTTTTTTGTGAACCAATTTTATTCAGACTGGGAACATATATTCCACCTTTCATTCCGCGACTGACTTAATTGTAATGGATACAGTGGAAATAAGCTGCACAGGCCCTATTGAGCATTTTGTGGTTCCTTATAAGACACTCCAGGTTGTTTAGGTCAATGTTGTTTTACTTCACACCAACAATTCTTTAGATATTTGAGATGAGTGTGTTTTTTCTTACTGATTTCTTAAGAATTGATATAAACACATGTTCACATGAGTGAATATTGCTTCTGTCTTGTTTTGCGTTACTGTGCGGTTATGTGCTAGTATTTTCTCCTGCAATATTTCATGTTAAACATTGCAGACCACTCTGTTTATATTACTGTGGCCAAACACACCCCTAAAACCTTACAAGTAAAAACCTGTTCTTACTTGCAGACAAGCCGATTCTATCACACAGTGGCTTGAATTCTTGTACCTTAACAACTTATTCCCAGAATACTTTTGGCATTAATTTGAATTAATTTCTTCATCATACTAAAGAAAATATTAATTTGAATTCTCAGTGGCCCACAAAGACTTTCTTCTTGAGTAACAATTGTGCTTTAAAAAAACAAATTGGAAACGCTCCAGTGCTACATTGTCATTTTGTAAAAATTAATGAATCTTTAATTTAGAATTTATAGAATAACATAGTTGTACTGCAAAGCAAAAGGTTGAGACTTCAAGTCCTGTCATAGATATACAGTTTATTCAGCTGAAGTCACTTCAAAATGAATTAAATCAGTGGCGGATTTAATGGGAGGGGTAGACCCCATCTCCACCCCTTTTTTGTCACATTGTCATATTTGTGTATTTTCATGGTTCCAGCTGAGTAAAAGAATTTTCTCTTTAATGTAGCTCAGACTGCACCAGAATGCAGGAGTGTGTGCCATTGTTTTCAAAATTCTGCTGAAAGCATATTCTCGTACCCCTAAACAGTTCGAGCCGTCGGTTACTCGCTTATATAATCATAATGAAGGGGGCGATCTTAATCCTGAACCCGCCTGTTAATTTCTTCCTACAGATGCCTAGAGAAGATAAGATACATCACCAAATCATAACAGAAGAGTTATCGTACCCGTTTTAACCCAAATGATTTCTGAAATAGCTAAGCCTTTATCTCGTTGGCGTTTCTATGGACGCCGTTGAAAGCCGGAAATAGCCTCAGGAGGTCGAGGTAAGGGCTGAGGTCATGCAGCGGAATCCCACGAAACTGGAACGGAATCCCACGAAACTGGAATCTCCACGGCATGCTTTACGCTTCTCAGCAAAAAGGAAAGCGCGATAGCCTTCTAATTTCAGTATTTAAGTAGTTTTTCTGGTTTACCTAACGCACTACATCATTTTTTGTATGGAGACGGGGCTCGGTGAAGCTCACAGAAGGTTCGAAATCGGACACCCTCTAGACTTTACTTACCGTTCAAAGTTCAGGCGTCAGTTCCGAAAAATAATTTTTCCGCCAAACATCAATCGAAATGACGTCTACTTCAAAGAAAATTAAAGTTGATGGTGATCAACATGACCTAACTGGATACATCCACAGCATTTCCCCCATCAAAACCAGTGAACAAAAATGCCAATTATTTAACGCTGTATTCCAGACCAAAGATAGCTTTCAGGATGTCGTTGCATTCAACACACAAATGCACGAACAAATGTTGGAATTGGAAAAGAATAAGTAAGTATATACCTGTTAGTATTTCACGATTTTAACACTTAATTTTATATTGTAAAATAACATTTTTTATTATTTTTGTAATGATATAGATACATCGATAAAATGTACCCTTTAAACCAATGTAATGTACGCACCCGTATATTTCATGCAGGCAATTTTTGGGGATAAAATTAGTGAAAAAAGCCTCTACTCGTGTAATTTTCGCATCCAAAAATGTTCAGAATTGTCCAAGTGGTCAGGGGAAAATTAAGTTTATAATAATAATTTTAGTTTAACAAGTGAGTATCATATTATCACATTAAAAGATATTAAATTGCAAAGTGTTTTTGTACTTTATATTACCGTTACATGTTTCTGTTTGTGAAAGAAGGCGTACCAGTAACAATTTTTTATTGTAGTACAATATTTCTAATCATCGACAACTTGAAAATTTGCTGGAAATCCATATTTTAACAACTTGCGCGTTGTGTATTGTATCTGATACACAATTCTTCAAGTGATATGACAAACCTTTCACGATCTACCGGTATGATTATTTAATGCTACTTATTTAATGTTCTTCACAAAGAGAATTGATATCTGTTGTGTCAGTAATTAGGTAATATTACAATCTCTTTAACTGGCATGGTTTAACAGACAAGTGTTTCTCAAATTATTTTAAACTGAAACCAACATATGACTTGTGTACAGATTTAGTTAAAGAAGTGATTAATCACATTTTTTGTGTTTTAACAAGGTATTTGGTTATTAAGACAGCATATCAACAAACACAGGCATCTGTGACTTGAGTCAAAAAGTAGGATTTCACTCGGCACTTGTTTGATATTTTTTCTCTACATTCACATTCATTATTAAATAAGTAGTTAAAAAAAACACAACACCATAGATCAAAATCTAATTCTTAATTAAAATACAACTGAAAGTGTTTCTGACTGATGAAATGACAATTCAGTGTCTTCTTACCAGTTATTGGGCCCAATCCTGTATACTAGTATTTTTCAGTCTGAAAATTTCATCAAAAATTCTCCCAACAAGCATGTATTTCACACCCTTATAGTTTATTTTATTTCTGTGAAAAATAAGCGTAAATTAAATAGGTTTTTATGGTTCTACGAACAAGTTAATATGCATTCACCTATCGGGTACCTTATACGTGATACAGTACAGAGCTCGCTATACAAAAGGACATCCCAGGTTCAATTCCCGGAATCAGAGAGAGGGGATTCTTTTCACTGCAACAAGTTTTTATGTTACAACTTATGTTTGTTCACATTTTTCCGTATATTATGCCAACAAACTATAGCATGGTATAAGATTTAGAAGCATGCCCAATTTCAAATAGATACGTATATCTTTCTCCTAGATCTAGGTTCTCGCCCCTGTTTATTTTAGGACTCCGATTTTTTTAAATTTCAATAACTCCTAAATTTCTTTTAATTTCATCACAGTTTTGCTACAAATCAAGTTTGGTCTCCTTCATAATAATCTTTACAGTGCATTCACCTGCTTTATTATAAAGTATTCTTCATTCTTGTTTTGTATTTTTGTTTCTAAATTGAGACTTGAAAGTTAATTCTGTATATGTTTCATGTATGTTGAATAGTTTATAGTATTGCATTCTATGTTTTGCATTTCTTTTCTTACATTATTTCATGAGCTACTTATTTGATTCCCTGGTCCCGCCCTGCATTTTTCTCGTTCCTGTTACAGTGAGGCTAACTTGAATATTTGTGCAACAGTAGGCTGAACTATCTGCCTTGATGCTGGTATGTCACTGTATATACTGGAATCACCTTGTCTGTGTCTGGCCGTCCATCAGTCACAATTTTGTCAGGAGGTTTATTCAGTTACATGTTTGTGACGAGTAAAAAACGTTTTAGAAAGAAACATTAAAGTATAACAATCTAGGTAATTTTTTTTAAATTTCTTGCCCTTCTGCTGTACCCTGGTTTTAAAGTCAAGCACAATTCAAAAATGTTTGCAATCTCGTGTTAAATTCCAGTCTTGGAAAATTGATGTTGAGTTACAAATAAAATTCCGACTGCCTATACAATTGCAAAGGAGGAAATTGCATTTACTAAATTCAAATCTATTCTTTTAATGCAGAATTAAAGTTCTCGACACAAGTGCTACTTATGATAATCATGTTAGGTGTAGTGAGATGACATTGACTTGCTAATGAGCTCAGATCTACACCTCAAATAAAATTAAGGATGTGAAAATATGATGATTGATAGGTCAGTTTCAGATCTTATACTAATCAGTACTGAGGAACCTGAAATTCAATCTTTCAATCCTGAATCCACAGTCAGAAGATGGATGACTTCAGGTTAAAGGAGACATCTTGCTTAAATTGTGTGGTCAGAAAAACTCCAGTTTCAGTCGACACTGATAAATTACAAATAATTCATCGGATCGTTTAATTGTTAAAATATTTTTCATTGATTTTAAGCCAGGTATGCAAATTTGATCTTCAAACTTGGTCGAAGATCATGACTTTGTTTTAGACCTTTGTACTTTTGTTACTCATGCATATCAGCTTTTTAAGGAATTATTTCATTGCACACAAATTTTTGACATTTTGAAGGGTTGTTCTACATGAAGCCAAGGTCAGTGATTCTGGGTCTTGACAATATTTTTGGAATAAACTTCAAATTTCTACATCATGACTGTATGTAAATTTTTGTAAGGGGGTTGTCAGTTTCGAATTTTCCATAAAATCTCCCTTAAAAATAGGGTCATGGTCGAACTTTAGAGTAAAGTTTCAGTTTCTGCAGTAAGTTTCACAATACTCCAGGAAAAAAATTTTTTGGCATATTGTGTACTGTTGATAATACTCTTGTTGCCTGTTTTAATGAATCACTGTGTCAAGTCGTGTTATGCAAGCTTCAAAGATCTATAAAATTTCATTATCCATAATGTAACGTATTAAAAATGAAACTAATAAGTTTCTGTTGTAGAAGCCCAGTGCTGTTTGAAAAATGTTGCAAACATTTCAAGTAGACGTCATGTTGGAGAGTATGATATTAAAATTACATCACAAACAGAATTGAAAGAACTTTCAAGTGAGGAAACTTCATTTTGTAGCAAATTCACCACCAACGCCCACGGTTGTGACAATTAAAGACGTACATAAAATGAACAATTACCAAGTTGTGAGTATTTACTGGTGTACATAATATCTAACAAATACCAGTTAAATTTTGATGTGCCAGATGTGCACTTTCGGAAATTCATTCCACACATGCTACTTTGAAAAGCCTTCCCACATTTGCAAATGTTAAAAATACAGACACCATAGAGGACAAATTTCTTATGATGGACGAGGTATTGGTAACCCTTAATCAAATACACACATAACACCGGTGGTAGAAAAAAAGCAAGAAACAACCTCAGAAGCTTCAGTGATGGTGGCAAAATTGTCAAAAGAAGATTCCAGGATAAATATTTTTAACTAAAACATGTTTACCTTGTTTACTACAAGACATTATTTGATGCTAACTAATATGACTACATATTTTAATTATTCCATGGGTATAAGAGTTATTTGGAACTCAGGGCTACACTAACCGTTATATTTTTGGACTTGGTATGTTTAGAAGCATCTATGTAATCACCAATTATGATCGTGCACTCAAGAATTTAATTTTAAATGATATTATGCAGATGAAAAACAAATATAAAACGATCAAAACTATCTTGTTCCTAGAATCTTATACCTTCTTAAATGTGCATTGACCAGTGCAAAATGTTTTTAATGTGTCCATGCGGTTAATACAATAACAATAAAAATAAATTTAAATTGTTTATTCAGTACTGTGTGACCATTGGTGTCATTAACTTTATATTAATTTGTCTGGACTATGTGTTTTGAGGTACATAACCCTTAAAACTACATGTTTTTCTGCATGATATCATTTGAAATTGCCGTCTGGTGAGAAAATTAGTCTGAAAATCTTAAATAAGTATTTGTGAAAAAATTGACACAAATTCTTACAAAAGCACAAATACGTCTTCCAGTCCTTAAATACAACGATTGCAAATTCTGTTGATACTGTACAATGCAATATTCTCACCACTATTGGTAATTGATATATGTACAATATGTTATTACAGAAATGAAAGCTTTTATTTATTAATATTTTTCCACTGGTAATACAAGTCTGATAACTAAGCCGATAATTTTATGTATGTAATGTTTTATGTTAGTGACTAAGTGTTAGTACCCTTATTTTAAGAGTATTTTCATATATATTAAGTTTTGTAAAAGTTTAGCGCTTGAATTCTTCCGCCAATTGCGCTAAAATAAAACTGCCGCTAAATTTTCACGGTCTGCAGAATTAGTTTAATACATGTATAAAATATGTATTTATAGCTTGCAACAACATTTTTTGTGACACTTTCCGGTAACTATTTTATTACCACTGTCTTTTTAAATTGTCATTGATTATTTCTGTTCGTTATTGTCTGTTTTTGTTTTAGTATATAAACTGTTTAGCAACACAATTTGTTTTGTTTTTCTACCAAAAACTTCATTACATGGAAACCGACAAATTGAATATCTCCAATTGAGTAAGAAATCTTTAGATTTTTACTAGTATATGCTAGTGATATGCCGATGATCGATTATAATTGAAAAACGATCTATTGTGTCCCGATTTTAAGCCCTCGATTGTAGTTTAATAATCAATGTTTGGTTCCCTTTTTTGCAGTACGAAACTCTGAGATAAATTAAAAAAAAAAAAAAAAAAAAAAAAAAAAAAAAAAAAAAAAACATGGCTTCCATGCTTGGTCACGTTGATGGGTTATTGCCGTACCCTACAAATCAACTCAGGTCACAACAAAAACAGTTATTTACTTTATCCGTGGCATTTATTAGTATATACACGTACAGATGTGTATTTTCTATGTTTTATTACATAATCAATTTTTTGTGATAATTAGTTACTTTACTAGTTCCGATTATCAATTACGAAAACCCAAACCCACAGCTTCAAGCAGATCATAGTGCAATACAGTACCAAAGTTTGCCAGTTTACTTGCAGATAATTTCATCACTATTCTTGACCTGTCTGCATCCATGTTTAAATGACATGGTCTTAAATGGTGCAAGTACTTCAAACACTTTCTAAAGGTGGTTTTTTCTTAGTCTCGCAAGAGAAAAAGATTCAGTGGAGAATGAAATCAGTTTCACCAATTTGTCATGGTCTTTTTGACATGCAGCACAGTTCAACATTCGTGTTTAGCAGTTACAGGTTCAATTTTGCATCATGTATATGAAAAGCTTGACAAGCTTGGCCATTTTCAGGGCCCATATTTGCGCTAAATAGGGGCCCTATTCCCCGCATCAGTGGCTCAGTATTAGAGCATTAGCCTCCAGAGCGAGATGTCGTGGGTTCGAGCCAAAACCGGGTCATGCATAAGACTTTAAAATTTTAGATACTGCTTCCTCACCTGGCACCCAGTATAAAGAGGATAGAATATTGACTGGTTTATCCGGTGTTGGGATAATGTGACTGGGGTAGTAGTATGCTTGTCTGCTGAATATTGACTCGTTGAACTAGAGTCTTACCAAAAAGACGCCCTGAGTGCGCGCTACTACGAGGCAGACCATAAACACACTCGCACATTTCAAGCATACATAAACTTGTTCTTAGATTAATCCTTAGAGATTAAAAAACTTGCTCTCAGCAAATGGCTGAAAAAATGCTGATGTTTAAGTAATTGAAAAATAAACTCCTGTCAAAATTAATCATTACACATCTTTTCATCTGCCTATTTAAGAGTATTGTAACATTGGAATTTACTTGCACAATTTCGGCCATTACAACACCTAATTTGACAAATTGCCTTTGTCCCATTCACAATTATTTTGTTAAAGAGACCTTTAAATTTTTTCCACTATGGCATTATATAGATTTGCAAACTTTCCGCACAAACAATAAGGGGTTTTAATCATGTAATAAGTTGGCAAACTCCATTTCCACAGATTATGAAAAGCAAATGTGTTGATATTTTAAGCCAATTCTTTGAAAATCTCGAAAATGGTCTGGCTAAATAGAACCAAATCCAAAATGACTGCCATTACTATTAATGAAAAAATCAGATAAATGGCTATAACAGGTTCATTTATGAACTGATTTAGTTCAAATTTGATATAGAAAAGTAGTTGCATAACCATTTAAATATATAACAGGTTTCTCTAATTTTCAATTGACAAAATCTTCAAGGATTATGCAAATGCGTTATTTAAAGCAAAATTCTTTTGAAAATCTTCTCTTCTAGAAACACAACACCAAATTGATTGATGCCCATTGCAAAAAGTCCATAATTGATGCATTTTTATAATTGTGTTTCGCATGGCAATCGGAAATTCACATGCAATAAAATGCCAGTTGAGCAAACCTATTGGGCCTCTTGTTTATATTGTTAGTAATAATGTGGTTTAGAATTTATTTGTTATTCGTTGGAAAATGAATCGGTATTTACTTTGAGATTTGTGAAAAAAGGCAACACTGAAATTCATAATAATTAAATACAAAATGAAGTTCCATTATGCTTAATTTGTATCATAGTATTCTGTACATTTTAAGATTCTTTATTCTTTATTCTTTGCAGGAAAATTATGAAATATGCGGATATATTACATCACAGGAGATTCACAATTGACTATGCAACTCCAGGACCTCAAATTCTAGAGGCTAATTTACAGAATATTCAATGGTATTGTGTCTTGAAAAGGATGGTCTTAAACATTGTGACAAATTACTTAACGTTATATTTTGTGAAATCGCTTATCCCTATTATCACTACACCGCCTTCATTCATGTTAAACAAAATCATTTCAGTACTAATTGCATTGAAGGAGGGGCAGCAGTCAATTTAAGCTTGTATGCATCAACGTGTAGAGAGATTATGTCACTCTCCCATCAGTAGTGTCCAAAGTTGATGTTTCATGTTCAAGCTTTTTAACTTTGTTGTTTCCATGTTATGCATGCAATCTTTTTTGTCTTCAGTCAAATCTTGTTTATCCTTTTTGGGTAATTGCTATGATAAAAAAAGGTCAAAATTTCCATCAGCATCGATGCAACTTAAAAAAAGTTTTTAGACTAAGTTAGAATATGTGAGAATTAGATAATAATTCTATTTATTCAACGGTAAAATACCGATTGATTTCATTTTTGGTTAAGAAATGCAAATTTTCTAGGCCTGATATGAACACATTTACATAATTATACAGAAAATTCAGTGGTTACCATTTATATTCGGACAGTCAGAAGAAAACAACGAGGTGCATATTCTATTTAAAATTTCTTTGTAAACTCCGTTGTAATTATGACAGTTTCGTCATTAAGTGGTTATAAGCTTGCTTAAATATAAAAATCAAGCTTGTGACTGACTTTTATAAAACAAATCTTTAAATTTAGGATTCGTTTGTCGTTTTATTTCCTGACTATTAAATTATTCAAACCCATCTTTCACATTAAGTTTTTTTTAATATTTTCACGCACACCACCGACAAAAGACATATATGTCCTCACCACACTATACCGACAAAGAACATTTATGTCTTTACGCACTCTTCCGACAAGGACATATATGTCCTTAAAGCACTGTACCCACAAAGGACATATATGTCCTTACCGCACTGTCAAAAAAGGACATTTAAGGACTGCATTCTTCTGACAAATGAAATACAAAGACTGCATACCGACAAAGGACATATATGTCCTTACGCACACTTCCGACAAAGGACATATATGTCCTTACGCACTCATCAGACAAAAAAAAAAAACATATAAATCCTTTTGCACTTTACCGACAAAAGACATATGTCCTTACCGCTGTCTACCGACAAAAGTCATATATGTCCCTACAGTACTGTACCGACAAAAGACATATGTCCTTACTGCACTGTACCGACAAAGGACATATATATCCTTACGCACTCAACAGGCAAAAAACATATAAATCATTTTCCACTTTACCGACAAGGGACATATATGTCCTTACCGCACTGTTGCGAAAAGGACTTATATGTCCTTACTGCACTATACCGACAATAGACATAAAAATGTCCTTACGCACTTTACCGACAAAGGACATATATATGTCCTTACGCACTTTACCGACAAAGAACATATATGTCCTAACCGCACTCTGCCGATAAAAGGACATATAAGGACTGCACCCTACCGACAAATGAGATATAAGGACTGCACTCTACCGACAAAGGACATTACCACACTGTAGCGAAAAAGGACATATATGTCCTTATATATATATATATGTATGTATATATAGCACTGGATATTTGTTTTATTTATCGATTGTATAGCACTAGATATATGATTTATTTTTTGGATTGGTATTTTAAAAATTATGCACTAAATGAGTAACATTATCATTTACATGATGTCACGTAAGTGTTTGAAGAGTTTTATACACCAGTGCACTACAGAGGTCAATTTATAGGTTCTAACTTACATTGTATTTTGTATGAACTACTTTCTTGCTGTGGCCTTTCAAAAAGAAGGCAATCATAACTCTTTCCCATTAATGTGTGTGCAAAAAAGTAATGAAGAAATGTGTCATGATGCCAATTTGTGAACAGACATCATTCCACAAATAAAGTGTATTTAATAACTATAAAACCCTCAATTTATACATTAAGTTGATTTTCTTTAAAAGGTTTAATTTTTTTCACAGATTATGTGAGAAATGAAAGTAAATATGTTCACATATCCAATGAAGAATGTAAAAATGAGGAAAGCGTGAATTTCTCAGTTCTTGGTCTTTCGGAAATAAAATAACATTCCAGATAGCTTAAACAAACACAAAGGAAAACCGTTTTAATACAAGCCATCCCTATGTATATTGAGGAAAGTTTTATCCAATAAAGCAATATGATGGAAATCATAAAGAAACAGAAGTTGCAAAAATACTTTTGCTACCTGAAAAAAGTAAAGAAAGACGAAAACAATGGGAAGATTTGGTAAATAAGGAAGATTTTAACCGCAATTATAATGTGATTGAGAAAGATTTTCGATTGATAATTCCAAAATATAGACTAGGAAGAAACAGTTGAATAACTATGATCCGTGTTCATCATGTAAAGCCTGTTATAAAAAAGATTACTTAAAGAAACATCTGAAATTCAGCATTTCAAGAAAATCACAACAAATTCAAATAAACATATGAGCAAATTTTTATATTAAACGTTTAAAGATGCTACTATATGCTTTTTGTTCGGTAATACCGAAATGTAGATGTGCATTATGTTTAATTTAATGATGACAAAAATATACACGCTTGTTTGTTGCTTTTAGTTATTTTAAACAAATAAATTTTCACTGTCATATTTGATGAGAACAAAGATATATTGCATTATATTTGATAATGACTAGCATCCATAAGCGCTATAATTACGATTGTTTTTGCACATTGGATATGACGTTTGAAGAGAATACATATGCCACATATGACAAACAAACAATTTAGAAAGTTTAAGACACATTGCTTCCATACGTTATGAGTTGACAAGAGTTCTCGATGGCCGAGTGATCTAAAACTTCTGCTGACACATTGTCTAGATTTTAAACCACATCGGACAGATTCTTGTTATCTCTCCGTAATATCTGAAGTCAATAATTTTCTCCAGGCACTCCAGATACCTAACCTAAAATCAAACATTCTGTTATATTATAACAATTGATTTATGATTTCCATTGCCGATATAAATTCAAAAATTTTGCAAGGCAAACCATTCACAACGCGGGTATAAAGTTTAATTATAATATATTCGTTTAATATTAAAAAGCAATTCATTGATTTTAAGACTAAAAAATCCCCTTCAATAATATACGTACCGCCAGTAGAAGAAGCAGCCATGAAGAACGTGCATTTCAGAACAAGAACGCATATGTATAAAGTCCACAAACGAAAACACATATTCAAATAAATATTATTATCATACTTTTATATCTAAAATTTTTATACATAATACTAATGAAAAATGAAAATATTAACATCAATAAATCTGAAAAAAATATGTGTTTGCAAATGGGACGTATCAGCCATGCTAAATCGTATATTTCGTGTTGGTGCAACAACTGCAAGTAGATCCAAATACCAAGTTGTCTCCTCTCCATATATCCGAAATTCTCTAAATAATAAATCTTAACGAAACGTTTGATCATTTTTTTCATTTTTAAAATGCTTAAAGTATATTTCTAAACAATCGTTTTCAGATATAATAATATTAGGTTTAAATGCTTATTTGATTTTAAAAAAATAAATGAAAATTTGAAAAAAAATTATGCCTTCGCATCGCACAAATGTGATACAATTTTAAAATCAGCATATGTCAGAGATGCTTTTCAATCTTACATTAAACAGGAAGCCCAAGAGGTCCTGTTCTGCTAAACTGGCAGACCAAACACATATTCATGGCGGCCATCTTGGAATTAGGATCAGGTAAAAAATTACAAACTTTTATCTACTCCACTTAGGAACCTTCAATACCAAATTTGGTTTTGTTTGGTCAGGTGGTTTCAGAAAATATGTTTTTCAAAGAATCTTCTGATTTAGCTGCTACCTTGTATATTGTGCTTCCAACATGGCAACGAGAAATTTAGTTATAGAAAACCCATTCCATATGTTAAATGTCCAGTTATCTACAATCTAATTTGAAACAAATTGATCAACAAATAAATATGCAATGGTCATTTTCTTGTTTTTTGGTTTAACGGTGGCCATCTTGGATTTAGGATCAAAACAAAAATCACAAACTTTAATCTACTCTATCTGCCACATCAACATTGGTTAAATTGCTCGGGTGGTTTTAGAAAAAAAGTTTTTCGAAGAATCGGCTATATTTAGCTGTAATTTTGCATATCGCGCTAATGACATATCAAAGAAACAAAGTTTTGGTTTTATTTGGTCATGTGGTTTCATAGATGAAGATTGAAGTTTACGCACGCCCGCTTCGCTATTGCATTCCCTGCAAGACTTGTTTTTTTTTTAAATTAAACAATATTATAATTTCATATGATTGAAAGCAGTAGAGATATATCTAAAATAGCATATTTTTTGTCACATGACACCCTTGAAACCAGGCATATTTTCTATTATGTCAAGTTATGATTTGCTTTACGTTTCTTAAAGTTTTTCCCTTGTTTTCGTGTGTTTGTTTCGTACAAGATTTTTAAAGGTCATTTGTGCTCTTTTCCTTGTTTCCGAGATTTTAGCAGATGAAGAAAAAAGATAAAAGTGTAAAATTTTCTACGACTTAAGTACAGTGGAGGCCCAAAAACCTCATCATAAACTATAGAAGTTTCGTTAACTCTTAACAATTACGTAGACCTTAGTAATTAAAGGTGTTCTCTACTTAAAAGGTATCAAGGCAACGGGTATCTTTCGGGACTTTTGCATGGACCTAGAATCTTGTTCTGATCTAATAAGAGCTCTGCATAAATGAAAAATGTTAATTGATAACCAAACCAAAAAAAAAAATGTTCAAAAACATTTGCGTATATAATGTTTTCAGGGCGATTAATTTGAATTTTCACGCATAACATCAGTGCAAAATTCTCTACTAGGTTCCCCAAAGTGCTTGATTTGTTTCGTTTATAACGAATTTATGAGGATTACAAATAATAATTCGGAATAGACATATTTGAAGTGCGTGAGGTAGTTATCTCAATTCATTGCTGATTTTTACATGTGATGCTTAATAGCTGTGCCTGTTCAAGACGTCAACAGAAAGTTAAACTAATAGGTGGTTGAAATAAATATAAGTTATGGAATGGATGAAACTATAATACAAAATATTTTCTTCAAGTAACAATTAGTTTTTTTATTACGATCGCGGTTATAATCCTCAAAATTAAAATACCCATTAGTTTAACATGCCGATAAAAAATTGAATTGTCAACATACTTCTTTGAAATAAAAACAAAGTATTAAATGAAAATATTTATTGAAATATATCCAAAAATTTACAACAAACTTTTACCATTTAACAAATTCTGGATTTTTTACAGTCTAAATAGTACCTGTCAAACGCCCTGTGTTAACAATCTGTAACCGGTAGAACAATCATTGAAAGCGATTTAATTCAAAACAAGAGGCCCAAGGGCCCTAACGCTCACCTGAATATATGTCTAATATTGTTTGCAAAGTGCAATAGACAATATATTAAGTACAGAAACTTTAAAAGTTTTCTCAAGTTAAGAACTCCCACAAAATCAGAAATATATCCACTCACATTTCATTTATAAGTAGCTAATATAATATGCATGAAGAAACTGTAGTGCAATGAATATTTCCAAATCATTAATCAATATCAGTATACTTATTATTTGTCCTTGACCTTTGAACATATATGACCGTGAACCATATATAATTGTCATGTAAATAACTACAATATTCTAATATACATGCCTAAGCATGAAATTAATAGCTTTCAAGATAATTAATAACTTTAGTATTCCTTTGTTGATATGACCTTGACCTTTCAACATATAAACCTGAACGATATATCAAAATAATTGTCAATACCTACAATATTCTAATATACATGCCTATACAAAAAGTTAGCAGTTTTCAAGATAATTAGCAATTTTAGTCTTTTTTGCAGCTGTGACCTTGACCTTCCAACATATGACCTTGATCCATGTATCAAAATGATCGTCATGTTAATACCTACAATATTCGAATATACATGCCTATACAAAACATTAATAGTTTTCAAGATAATTAGCAATTAAAGTCTTCTTCTGCAGCTGTGACCTTGACCTTTCAACATATGACCTTGAACCATATATCAAAATAATTGATGCCCCAATACCTACAATATTCTAATATACATGCCTATACAAAAAGTTAAAAGTTTTCAAGATATGGTGACAAATATATGATTTTTAGCAATTTCCCCACTCAGTGCCTTACAATTTCCACATTTTGAGCCCCATGGCTACCATTTGTGTAAATCTGAAAATACATGACCTAAGGATGTTATAAATGAAATAACTAAGGTATATCTCTTGTAGATTCAGAGGAGAAGATTTTTTTAAAGTTTTTCATTATTTCCCCCTTATGGGTCCCCAAGGGGACATAACTCCTTCATTTGTGCAAATCTGAAAGGGCTTCACCCAGGCATGATGGTAGATAAGTTTCATTAAATTTGGCCCAGGGGTTTTGTAGGAGAAGATTAAAATGTAAAAAAGTTTACGCACGACGGACGACAGACGAAGATGGATAGCAATAGCTCATCTGAGCTTTCAATATCGACAAATATATACATACATTACTGTTATTTATCATTCAAATACAAAAAAACAACATAGAAAACAAAATAAATTTAGAAATAGATTAAAAAACGAAATTTTTTTTTCTTAAATATATATATATATATATATATATATATATATATATATATATATATATACATATATATATATATATATATATATATATATATATATATATAATGTAGTCCTTGATTGTAGACATTTTTATACATTTTCTTAAGCATCATGATTGTACATTGTACAATATTTCCTCGTTAAAAATATTGCATTTATATATCCTGCTTTAGCAAAAAAATGTTCTTCATTATTTATGTTCATCTTGATGTTCATATTAACTCTTTGGCTATAATTGACTTGGTGGGGTGAGTGCGTGATTTTGTGATATTTTTTTGTTAAAAGCTGTATCGGCGTCATTGTAGCTTCTCAAGACTAAAGAATGTTAAGAATAACTTGGTGGAAGTAAACAAGTAAAACATCACGCGATAAATATTTTTTGTGATTCCTTTTTTAACATTATTGCAAGGTTTTGCCTTAACAGTTAATAAAATCTTATTTTAAGCGGCACATTGTAAAGGAAAAAAGAAAATAACCTAAAGTGCGATATTGCTTCACTTTAAACGTTTTGAATCCAATTTGAAGAAAATAAACTTAGTTCTAGCAGTGTTCGTTTTTCATTTTTATCAGTGCATTACATTGAATAAAGCCTTTTAATAAGCTATAACAACTAAACATTGTGTCTCCAGTTGTAAAATAACTAATATTTATCAAGTTTACATTGACGGAAATCTACAAAAAAAAAGTCTTTTGTTTTCACTTTGATGAGGAATGAATTTCCGAAATGTGCACATCTGGCACATTAAAATTTAACTGGTATTTGTTTCATATATTTGATAAGTAGAAACATAAAAGAATTGTTAATGGATTTTCTTATGTTGAGGAATATTTACGAGTTACTTTTAAAAATATTCGTCTTTTTAATACATTAGCTCTTAAAAAATTTACTTTTCGTAGAGGAAATTTTATTATGAATATTGCTGGGAATAATTTACATTTTAGTAGCACAAATTTTTAGCTGTTTGAATAAATTATCAATAAATTAACGCCACACAATTAATTGTAACTTCCTTGATTGTTTTGATGCATGTTTTAATTAAAGCCACATCCTGATTATTTCCGGAGTAAACAAAAAAGGGATGATATTTGTATATATTTTAAAACAGTTTGTCAGAAAAAATGGGTCCTTTATATATTCTAGATAAATGTATTTGTAAACGACAATATAATATAGGATATAAACATAGTTAAAAAATCTGATTTACAAAAGTCGCATCATTTCAAGAGAACAAATAATTTTCCATGATCTCTTCTGAAGTCCCTGAATAAATAAGGACAATTGTTTTTCTATCCGGACTTGCATCTTTTTTTTTTTTTACTTATGATAGCTAAATTTGTATATTTTCTTGAAGAAAACGATTTCGAGTAAGATGAACGTCATTGTCATCTTTTTATTGTTTGAATCGCATCAATCTCTGAAAAAACGTTTGTAAAATTTTGATACTCACACTTAGCAAAATTGAAATTCGAGTTATGCAGATGCCATTAATCTAAGGTGACTTCAGTCATTCAGTTAGTATATTTTAACTGTCTTAGATTAAAACTTTGATACCATTGTTATATATAAACTCTTGCAATCAGATATTTGCTTCTGAACTAACGGAGTCTTCTGTCTTCACATGGCTGTATTTAATGATCTAGATATCCTGAAACGAAAAATAGATTGATTAAATAAACAAATGAAGAAACTTATATACATATATGTCAAAGGAACTATTGTTGTGTATTGTTGTGTATGAAAGCAAGCTGCCTCTATAGGATATAAACTGTAAAAATATGAAAGCAGTTTGTTTTAGAATTTGTCTCTGTATTAATCACAAGTAGTAGGTAGTACTTCGTGCTGTCAGAAAATGTTACTTGTAGCAAACATTTCTGCAGCTTAATTTTTAAATTCATATTAAACTCAGGGTTTGTCCTTCATGCAAAGCTGACTTTTGAACTCATATAATTTAAAAGTTTTGATTCATGAACTTTCAAATGTTTGGAATTTTTATCTATCAACTTTTTCGACCCCTACTGTCAATAATAAGGAAAGAACTTCCGAATGTAGACTAATGGCATATCAAAATGTGTTTTTTAATATTATAATGCAGAACAAGTAATTTTTCTACGAATGTTCCAAAACTAGCTTTATGATCTACAGAATTTTTCTAGTTTGCATTTTCTATTTTTAAACCGAGAGACACTGCTTTAAAAAGAAACAGAAAACAACTTTCCTTACACGTTGAATCGATATTAGTCATTAGCAAAGACTATTTTTGGTATAATTTTGATAATAATTCCTATTTTATTGATTAAAAATTTATAAAATTGTCATTTTAAATGATTTTAATTTTTTAAAAATTACAGGAAACGAACTAATTTTCCATGTTTTAGGAAATGTGTAGGTCAAGAAACAGAGGTACTTGATAGTGTTAAGTTGTTTTTAAGTTTCTGTTCACGTCAAGAAAAAAATGGAAATCATCACAAAAGCAATTTTAATATATGGTACTTTATGAAATATATAGAGATTGGCGTAATAATTGAAAAAATACCTAATGGCAAACTAAGAGATGGAACAGGCATCCAGTTATTTCATAATGCTGTTTCAAAATTCCGTTTAGATCTCCTTGGTGTAGGTTCTGGCTTTCTTTGAACTGTGAATAATAATTATATAATCAAGTTTTTCTTATATATAAGTAACTTACACAAATAAATCTTTATCATTACTAGAGCTATTTTAAAGTGAAAGTCATTATAACTTGAATAAAACAAGAGGCCCATGGGCCTTAACGCTCACCTGAGGAAATATCCCAAAACTTTCAAAGAACTTACCGGGTAAATACAAAAGTTCACAAAATTCCTCAAGTTAGGAAAATCCTGCAATAATTAATCAAAAATTTCCAGTAACATTTTATTTATAATAGCTTATATGCACCATTTAACTATAGTACAATGAATAATTTCCAAATCATTAACCATATGGTTATGCAGCCATGATTTTGACCTTTGAACAATATATATGCCTATACAAGGAGTTTATAGTTTTTGAGATAATCAACCATTTCAGTACTTGCCTGCATTTGTGACCTTGATCTTTGAACCCATGACCTTTATTAATATATCAAAATGTCCATTGTGCCATTACCAACAATATTCTAAGATGTATGCCTATGCAAAAAGTTAATAGTTTTGCAGATAATCAACTATAACGGTAATAGTTGTGCATCTTTGACCTTGACCTTTGAACCCAAGACCTTGAACTATATATCAAAATGATCGTCATGTCACTACCTACAATTAACTGAAAATTTCATTCCATTATCAACTGAAATGTTTAAAAAATAAAATTTTTTATCAAAGGTCAAATGCAGGGACATGACCTTGACCTTTGACCTTGACATCTTTTGAAAGAAAATAGCAAGACAAGATCAACAGTGAAAACTCCATACAATTATCTTCAGCCGTTATTGAGTTATAACAACAAATGTCTTTTTTTCGGCAAGCCTCGTTCTGGACCAGATATGTTAGAACTCTGTTTGAGATTTCCCTATCTGGCACCACAAGTGCTGATAGATTCTTTTAATCCAATCAAAATTTGACTGCTCCTTTTGGTTTCAGAGAAGAAGATTTTTTTGTCTTTTTGCTATTTTTTGTAACAGCGGCCATCGTGTTGGGCGTGGCCAAACCCGGAATACAATTTTGAAAGGCTGTTACCCATGCATGATAATCACTAGGTTTCATCAAATTTGGCGCAGTAGTTTTGGAGGAGAAGATTAAAATGTAAAGTTTACACACGACGGACGGTGATAGATTGCAAAAGCTCATCTGAGCCATTGGCTCAGGTGAGCTAAAAATGCCTTCAAATATTCAAAATGGGTTTAAAACCAATATATTGTCCTATATATGATTCGTCTACTATATTTACCAGTATATTGTCCTAAACATAATTCGTCTACTGGGATAAATAAATAGACACCTTCCTAAAGTTCCGTTTAATTTGCAAAGTTTAAAATTTAGTTTAAAAATTCTTGTTTTTCTCAATTTGTGCATATTGCAGTAATATATGTTTTGTTGGAAATTTCGTTCCTTGCCGAACAATTCAGATTTACTTAAATACACTATGCAAAATTTGAATGTTTTTCTTTTGAGGTATTTACCCTTAGTAGGTCTATTAACTGCAATGTTTTTTTAATGCGTAGATTTTCGTCGTCAGAATCTTTACAATTATTAGAAGTCCTACTTGTATCAACATCTTCACTCCTTACTGATATAGCGTCTGTCGCATGACCTTGAATGCTAGACAACATATCCATCGGAGTAAGTTCATATAAAACATTCTCCCGGTCTTTTCCCGTGATTACAAAATCGATAAACTAGATCAAAGACACGCGGGAGTAAATGGATAAGTTATTGTTTAAATCCAAGCTAAATCTGTTTCAGCCTTTTGTAACCAGAGGACACAGTTTAATTGATGTAAAGATATAAAGAATAACATATTTCAAAATTAAGGTTTTACTTAAAAGATCTGTTTTAATACAGAAAAGCATAAAAAGACTAGAAGCATTGGGATACAAATGATAAATTATCGAACAAGTTTACTTCTCGAAGGGAATTTAAAAGAAATATCCTATGATATTGCAAAAGAGATGATACTGAATAAAAAGCTTCATTTTAAAAGCAAAGTCAACACAATCATGGAAAATGTCCCTGAACTGACAAGGGGCTCATTGAAAAGGTTGTCTTTTGCTCCTGACACACACACACACACACACACACACACACACACACACACACATATATATATATATATATATATATATATATATATATATATATATATATATTAATATATATATATATATATATATATATATATATATATATATATATATATATATCACTACTGTGTTCAGCAGTTTTTTAATTATTATGATGAAGCACAATAGACACGGCTTATTATCATTACAAAATACATTGATATATCTAATTACCATTATAAACGACCTGTTTTGTCTTTTTCTTCTTTATTGTTTTAAATCCACAGACAACACATCCTGATGCAGAAACTAAAACAACACTGACTGATATAATTGAAATTAAACGCCATTCTACTTTGATATCTAAAAAATAAAACTAAATCTTTTTTTCTTCTTGCAATTAATTCAAAATATCAAAATAATATAAAAAGGTCACTTAGTAATACAATTTTATGATATGTCTTCTGTAATTTCTGTATTGTGATCTTTCTAAAGCAAAAACTGTTCAAATTGTAAGAAATTCAAAATACTTCAAAATACATTTTAGACCAAGATAAAAACTAGTTACCTAACACAATCTTCATTTCCTCGAATACTAGTTGTTGGTAATTATAAACCAAAACACTTTTTGTTTGCGTGTGTAAGATTTTTCATGTAATTCATTTTTGAGAAATGAACCTTGTAGGTAAATCTTGATCAGTCTTTATTTTTTTTCAACACGTTTAAAGCTAAGGTTAATTTTCTCTGCGAAGAATTTCTCAGCTGGATTTTGATTAATATCATTTTAGATAACTGGATTCATTAAGTAAAAATTATCATGCCTTTTTTGCTTAATATTTGTACAAATCAACTTCTTACGTCTCTTGTATCACTAATGAGGAATGAATTTTCGAAATGTGCACATCGAAAATAAACGGACATTTTTGTTAATTTACAAAAAGTAAGCAATAAGTGGCTGTAGCAAATAAACATTTTAAAACAAGTGCTTATCTCAAACCGCAAAATTTAATTTCCCAGTAATATATTCGAGCATTCATGGAAAAAACTAGAATTTTATAACTTTTAATTAAAAAGAAAACTTTACCTGACGCGTCTTGTATTTTTTTCTTTTGTTGCATAATATATAAAGTCAGCTGTGCAGCACCAAATTTATTTCTAATATCAATCGTATAGTTCTTCAAATCCTTTTCATCAAGTATGCATTTTTGTATAAATAACGTATAATGCACTTCACCTACAGAAATGCTTGATACATTTAAGGTCCGCTCCGTTATAATTTTTGAGCTTGGATTGGATGTGAAATTAATGTTATATTCTATAATATCTCCGATACTGACGTCTAATTTGATTTCGTGATGACTCTGTCCGTTTTCAAATTGAGGCGCACCTGCAAGATTGTATAAAAGTATATGTTCTAGAAAATAACAATATTGTGAAACCTTGTAAATAAAATAAACATGTAACAGGAGGGAAAAATACAGGGTCGGAACGGGACTTCCCGCACTATAGCCGATTACTCTCACAAGACGGAATTGCATCTTTAAGCACTTTTAAGCCGAGCTTAAAGATGCGCGTAAAGATGCTTAAAGATGGCTTAAAGCCACTGCTATCTTTAAGCCATCTTTAAGCCTGGCTTAAAGACGGCTTAATGGCACTGAAATTTTAAGCTCTTTTACACCATTTGGCTTAAAGTTGGTTTTAAGATGGTATTAAATGATATTAAAAAATAAATCAATGAATCATTTATTGGTCTTTTTAAAACAGAAATCTGAAGTTTGTTGCAGACTACATTTTAAAAATGTAAAATATAAATAAATAAACGATAAAAATAAAGTTGAAATAAAAAAGAAACAAACAAATAAATAAATTAATTAATTAATTCACTCATTCATCTGTCCATTAATCCTTACATGCATGCATTCAACCATCCATCTACCCTTTAAATTTATTTTTAAATCAATGAATTAATTAATAAAAAAATCGGATTGGGAATTAAATCAAACACTGACATATATTTAAACATGGCAAATTACAGGTAAGTAACTTGTTTTGATAACCAAGGTATTATCTAGTTCTGTGCTAGTATTTATGCAGTAACTATGTAACAGATTATACAAATCACGGAAAATAAAATGAATCTGGTTTGATTTGCAAGTAGATAGTTTACAAGTGATTTGTTTGACTCGGCAAAATACAATTTTACTCGGAAACATCATGTACCTTTATTGAAGTCAATAAATAATTAGAATTAAATTAAAATTAAAAAAACGAATTCAATAATACATGATTCAATCTAAAAATAAATAAATAAATAAATAAATAAAGGATTGATACTTAAATAAATGGATGTATGGATGGATAGATAAATTGATATAGAAAGAAAGAAAGAAACAAGAAAAAAGAAAAGAATGGGTGGGTGGTTGAATAAATAAAGAAATAAATAAAGATGGATAAATGCTTAAATAAATTTTAAAGGGTGGATGGATGGTTGAATGCATGCATGGATGGATTAATGGACAGATAAAAAAATTAATTAATTAATTTAATAAAGGATGGATACTTAAATAAATGCATGTATGGTTGGATCGATAAATTGATATAGAAAGAAAGAAAGAAAGAAGGAAAAAAATGGGTGGGTGGTTGAATAACTAACTAAATAAATAAATAAATAAATAAACAATCAAATAAATAAATATATAAAGATGGATAAATGCTTAAATATATTTAAAGGGTGGATGGATGGTTGAATGCATGCATGGATGGATTGATGGACAGATGAAAAATAAATAAATATATAAATAAAAAAAGGATGGATAGTTGAATGGTTGGATGGATAAATTAATAAAAAAAAGAGAGATGAAAAGGAGAGAAGAAAAGAATGGATTGTCGATTGAATAAATATATAAATAAAAAATATAATTAAATAAATAAAAGACGAATAAATTGTAAAATAAATATATAACGGATGGATGGTTGGTTAAATGCATGAATGGATGAATAAATAAATAAATGATAGTTGGTGAATTGATGGATGGATGGATAAATCAATAAAGAAAGAGAAAGAAAATAAAGAAAAAAGGAAAGAAGGAAGGAAAGAAAGGAATAGATAGTTGGTTTAATAAATAAATAAAATGAATTAATAGATGAATTAAGCAATGACATAGTGTAGGATTTAGTAAATTAATATTTTATTTAAATAAATAAAGAATGGATAAGCGATTAAATTAATACATAACCAGATAACGATGGATGGATGGATAAATAAATAAATAAATTGAATGGATGGTTGGAAAAATAAATAATGACATAAATGATGAAATGATAGATGGATAGATGAATGAATGATCAAACGTTTTTTATCTAGCCGAGGTATTTGTTAATTCCGTGCCACAAGTACTAACGTTGTAATTGATTAACAAATAGGACTGAAGATGATAGGTGTAGTGTACCTTGTAAAGGGTCGGTAATAAGTGATTTGTTTGATGGGATAACTTTTAAATGTATTATTCATGGATGATTGACTCTCGAACTTTTTATAAATCTGCAGTTTCTCTCGAAAACAAAATACTTCAAGTAATTATTACTTCAAGTTATTATTTAACAATTGCTTATACATATAAATTTGATGATAATTCGAGGACACATTTTTACACAAATATCAATCTATAGCTTATAAGATATTTATAAATATTATTTTACTGCTGTTTGTTTATATCTTTATATTTCGATATCCCATTATACAGATCTCTCTCTCTCTCTCTCTCGACGTAAAAGCTATCCCTGATTAATTCACAATCTTTGCTCTCATAAAACATCGAGTCTATTTTGCTTCATTCGTTCTTTTCTTCCTTGTTAGAGATTGGTTATTCAATATATTTATATCTAATTTGTTTAATATTTTTATTTTTCTTGAAAAGTATCTGTGCATCCAATATAATTATTCATTTTAATTAAAAACTAAATTAGAATTTTCAATTATAAACAAATTCAATTTACAAAATAGTCTCAATAACTTTTTTCAGTATCAAAAACGAATGAAACAATTTTAACAACAGAAATGTACTTAGATAAGATTCTACAAATGCATATTAATGTCTAAAAATAACTATTTGTTGAATTTGCAATCTAATTAACTGATTTTGCCAGTCAGATAAATAAGTATATTACAGGTTGGGTTTGACATTCCTGCCTTCCTTTGATATATGAATGATTTATTTTTCTTTAGAATAAAAGATTGATTAATTTATACTATAAAATTAATAAAAATTATCATTATATATAAAATAGAGTAAAGTTACATAAACTTGCATATTTTCTATTCAAAATTTGAGGTTTTTAAAAAATGGTCACATGATCATATTTCCTTAGGTTTATATAAATCAGTCCCTGTACATACATCCTACCCCGTGGCCTAATGGATAAGGATGCAGTGCCTGGCAATCTAAAGATAGCGAGTTCCAGCCCCGCTCATGACAAGTGTTATAGATAAGATGTAATGCATTGAGTTATGATGTAATTAGTATAGGGAACGATGACAAAATATGAATAAAAGTCAATAAATAAATAATCAAAAAATAATATAAAAAGTAATGAAAAATTTTTTTAAACACAAAAAAGGTAAAAAAAAAAAAAAAAAAGCCATTTGAAAATATACAGGAAAGAAATTGAAACTTCTTAAAAAATTTCATTTTGTATAACTTTTTTAAATAAAAAAATATTTTTTTAAAAATAAAAAACAAAAAATATTTTACGTCTTAAATAAATAAAGTAATTAATTAAGCAATAAATATTCATTTCTACCAATAATAATTTATCAGTGCTTAAAGATGGCTTAAAGGTTGCTTAAAATTTCAGTGCCATTAAAGATGGCTTAAAGACATCTTTAAGCAGCTTAAAGATAGCTTAAAGATGATATTTGGTCTTGTGTCTACCAACTGAGGTATTCAGACCGCTACATCTCTCCCCTGTTATGTTTGAGTTTCCAATAGTTCTATGAAAAATCTAACCCATAAGATCCATCGGATGGACTTTATATGGCCGGATATTGTAAGTTCACCACTTCCTAGGGCCACACTGGCCATCAACCTGTAACAGGAGAGAGAAAATGCAGCGTCCTTCTAGGGATTGAACCCGGGACATCGCGTACTATAGGCGAGTGCTGTACCAACTGGGCTATCCAGACCGCTACAAACAAATGTTTTGTTGACTTGTATTATAATTTATAATTGTAAAATGAGATTATAAATAAATCAGTAGTTTAAACTCTCTCATGGGGGCTTCGGTGGCCGAGTGGTCTAAAGCGCGCGCTTACGGATTACAGTGCTTCTCGCCGCCTAGGTTCGAACCCCACTCGGGTTCGCTTGCCAAAGGTCGGTGGTTTTCGCCGAGCTCTCCGGTTTCCTCCACCATCCCAGAACTGACCGCCTCGAAATAAGTAAAAGATTCTTGATTAGGGCCTAAAACATCATTACTCCACTACACTTTTTAAGATGGTGCATTCAAATATATTTAGCACCGAAAATTTACAACCATTGGTCTTTTTTAACAGTATTTCAGTTAAACTACATAAAACACGATATTAAATTTACATTTCAACTTAATTTTTGTCCTTTTTTTCTTACATTTGTGCGAAGAGTGCAATATTTTCAATTTGAATGTTCCCACTTTATTCAGTGGGATAATTACACGTTAGATCAATCACCGATAATAACATATAAAATAATCCGAAAAGGAGTTTGGGGTGAATGAACTTTTTGTTTGGGATGTGTGTTGATTGAAATAACCACTGCTGTTATGATTTTGACAGTTTGCATGAGATTAAATCGATAACAATCGCGTGACGGATTTTTTTGTTTGCTTTTGAGATTGAGGTAATTTCATTTATACATTCATCCGCTGATCAAACTGTCAACGTTATATCGTGTATGGAAATATAAGCTGACTATTTCAGACCCATTTGCAATAAGAATAGTAGAAAATCTCACACCAAATTTAGTTCTTATTCAAATATATTACATAAATGTTCTTTTCATCGTTAATAAGTGCTTGAGATAATATTACCAATAGGCTTGAAAGTGCCACTGATTCAAGAATGAGACTATTGGAAAATGTGTATAAACTTAACTGATCTCGTTTTATCATTGTGTTTTTGTGAATTGGTGTTTGGATTTTGAGATGTTGCGTTCAACCCAAAAAGTTTTAAAATAGCAAAAAAAAAAAAAAAAAATAAACTAACATGTGACATTAAGAAAAAGACCTTCTTTGTCAACTTTGTTCTTCTTATTGGACGCTGAACAAATATACTTTCCTGTATGTTCACATGTGCTGTTACTTATACTAAATGTGCTGTTATTGTCATCCTTTTGACCTCTGTCATCGAAACCATTGTGCGGTAAAAGCCATGTTATATTCGCTAGCGGTTTGCTTTCAACCTCGCATAGGAAACTGACATTGCTGTTTTCTTTTATATTTGTCTCACCGTTGAATTTTCGTATCTTTGCCTCGTCTGAAAATAAAAGAAGACTTACTTATTACATTAATGATTGAAAGAGAAATTATTCAGCAAAACGCTATTGAATTGTATCCTTTCGAATTGATTATAAAACCCCTTTTTGTTTGCATAACCATAATAGTTTTTTATCCATTTTTGAACCAACATTTTAAGTACATGTTTGATGAAATTGATTTAGCACTGTTGCACAACTGCTTCATATATAATAATTTTTTTCTAATTTTTTTTTCTTATTACTTATATATAATTGTTTGATATTTATTGGATATTTTCAATTTTGGAATGTATTTGCGTTTTAACAACATATGTATACTGTTTGTATATTGGTGAATTAAGTCTTATGATTTGTTTTTAAAAATGTTTTTGAATTTATGAGAAATTAATAACCGTCCCATGACTTTTAACATAAACAAAGTGTAAATTTATTACTTTGTAAATGCATTTTTAATATTAAAATCGAATTTTATTTCAATTATACTATTTGAATTTCATTACTCTCTTTGTTATATTGCTAAGCAACTTTAAACTACTTTACAACAGGAAAAACAATTATTATACCACACAACAAGTTTGAAAAATACAACCGCATGTATAATATGCATTTGAGAATAAATGTGGTCAAACTTTCTGTAATGTACCTACATTTTGTTTAAAATATGTTAAAAACTGAGTTAGTTTAAGCACAATTATTAAATGAAATTCCTATTTTTATATTGTTTACATTCAATAAATGAAAAACTCTATCAGTATGATTTAAAACCATTAAATTTTAACTAAACATTTCTATTCTTTGGTTTTTTTTTTTTTTTAATTTAAGTTACAAATTTTTATTTATGTGCAGAAATAAAACAAACATACCAGATGTTCAGAACAAATTGACCAGTTTTGTCTTACTATGTGACGTTTTGACCTTATGCACTGACTTTAAACCAATACAAGGAGGATTCATATATTAAACTGTTTTTTTAAATAGTTTAGAAAAAGAAAAAAAAAGTTTTGAAATAAAAACTGCAATTTACAATGCATTATTAGTATCAACATCAGTCCAAAATGTCGTGTATTAGCCGCAGCCATTGGGTTTTTGATCTACAAAAGTGTTTTCTTTATTAAACAAAACGAGATAATTTAATAAAGTTAGTGTTTGAAATTCCAAATTAATAGAAATGATATCGGCCGGTTTTCTTTCTTTTTTAATAAACAATTAATTTGACGTAAACATTTAACACATATACCTGTTTTATTTTGATGTGTCATTTAAAATCCAAAATTCAAGATAAAAAAATCCAAACATATGAAATTTATTTAATCGAAAAGTTAAAAATTATATGACATTTCGGAAATTCATTTCTTATCACTGAAAGTGGGTGCCGAAAAAATTGATAAATAAAAAAAGGTAATTCAAATATTTGAAAACAAACTAAGTTCCAAAATAATATGAATTTAAATCCAGCTTCAGGCTGCTTTTCATGAGGGAATAAACCTTAAGTTTTTTTGTTTGTTTTTTCAAAAACTAAGAAGGCTTAACAACGTTGCTAAATGGTACATTTTTGACGTAACTGAAACCGTGAATCAATCAGAAGGAAATTATCATTAAAAGTCAAGTCAATAATTCAAATACATAAACATTACAGCATAAGGCACATTTTAGCCATTTAAAATAATAACACTTACAGTCGACGTCAATAAAGAAATCAATTTGTCTTCCCGAATTAACGTCCTCCAAAATATAATTTCCCATATTGATCCTGGATAAATTCCGGAAACACAGTCGTAAATTATTCTCAAAAATGGAGGCATTTAAATAATCAGTTTTAGAAAATACTATAGGATTTGTAGGATTATAAACATGTTTCCATATTTCAGCTCCATTAGAATCTTTTACAATTAGTTTTTTGCCGGATGTGTCAAACAGAAAATCATGGCAATATCCGTATGGTTGTTTCTCAAATCCATACTTTAACGTCAATCTTTCTGAAAATCATTGACAGATAATAAACATGATTAGTGGCAAAAATGTGATGTACGTTTTGAAGGCAAAATTTGTAAACTGTTACAAAAAATGCGATATAATTTTGCAAATGGTATACATATAAGTGCAAATATCAAAAATCGACTGCAAAAAAAAAATATATATATATAACTATTGTTGTGTATAATAATAAAAAAAACTCAATAATTTTTTTGACTCTGTCAGCAGATACCTCTTTGCTTCAATGTTTACAGTTTTCCAATTCTTTCTTTACTATATCAAAGTGTTTATTTGTATTGTGCTGAAAGACACTCAAATTTCTTGAAATGACCCTGCCACACGCATTTGTATTTTCGGGTAACCTATGGTGTATCTTCACTTTTTACTCTTTTGAACATAGTCTATTTATTCGTTATTTTTTGCATTGTTTACTTCCGAATTGTTGGACATTAAGTATATTATAGTAAATGTGTTGCAAATTTTGCCAAAAATATAGCAATTAAAGACCAAAAACTGAAATTATGCATATACAAACAAGAGGCCTAAAAGGGCCTATATCGCTCAACTGGAACTTCATTTGCATGTGAATTTTAGACAGCCATGCCGCTAGCTATTGCCAGTTGACCTAAAATGTTTCAGAAAAAAATGATATGTATGTGAAATGGCTATATATCTACTGTTTATATACCAAATTTGTACCAAATTTTATGATATATAAATGTGTATCGGCCATTCATTCCTTTTTGCTATTTATAATAACGGCGACCATTTTAGATGCCACAGTTTGTGCAAACTTTAATCTGCATCACCTAGGGACCTTGCACAACAAATTAGGTTCAAATAGGTGAAGTAATTTCTGAGAAGAAGATTTTCAAAGAACTGGCTTAATATAGCATCTTATTTAAATATTTTGCTAATAGCGACCCAATAAAAATGTTTCTGAAAAACCCGTTAAATATGTTAAATGGCTAAGCATCTTCTTTCTATATACCAAATTTGAACTAAATCGGTTGATAAATAAACGTATATCAGCCATTTATCACTTTTGCTATTAATAGTAACGGCGGCCATCTTGGATGTCGCAGGAATTTGATTTGTGCAAAATTTATTCTGTATCACCTAAGGACCTTTCGCACCAAATTTGGTTAAAATTGGTCCAGACGAGAAAATTAAAGTTTACGCAAGGACGCACACACAGTTCGTAATGTCATTTTAGGAAAAAATAACCGTTATAAAACCTGTATCAACAATTTCAAGGCGGATGTATTTCAGAACTTATAATATTATCTTACCTGAATATACACAGTATAGAAAAACAACGAACTTTATAACCATTATGCTTTTGTTAAAAATTAAAGCCATTCTTTTGTAGAAAATTATTCAGTCTGGAATTATATTTACCGAGTTGTTTTTGCAATTTTTTAATGTTTCATTTCCTTATGATACTTTCGATCATTTTTATTTCCCTGTAAAAATTTCAAATTTAACATTCACATTGTTGTTTTTCCGGTTTTATACCGATATAAAACAAGAGGCCCATGGGCCTTAACGCTCACCTGAGGAAATATCCAAAAACTTACAAAGAACTTAAATACAAAAAGTTCACAAAATTCCTCAAGTTTGGAAAATCCAGCAATAATTTATCAGAAATGTCTAGTCACATTTCATTTATAATAGCTCATATGCACCATTTAACTATAGTACAATGAATAATTTCTAAATCATTAACCATTTGGTTATGCAGCCATTATTTTGACCTTTGAACATGTGAACTTGAACCTTATATCAAAATGGTCTTAATATCAATACGTTCAATATTCTAATAAACATGCTTGTAAAAAATGTTTATAATTTTCAAAATAATTAGCAATTTAAGTCTTCTTTTGCAACTGTAACCTTGGCCTTTCATTATATGACCTTGTACAATATATCAAAATGATTGTTGTCACAATACCTACAATATTCTAACATATATTCCTATACAAATACTTAATAGTTTTCAAGATAATTAGCAATTTAAGTCTTTTTTGCAGCTGTGACCTTGACCTTTCAACATATGACCTTGAACCATAGATTAAAATGATCATTGTCGCAATACCTACAATATTCTATAATACATGTCTATACAAAAAGTTAATAGTTTTCAAGATAATTAGCAATTTAAGTCTTCTTTTGCAGCTGTGACCTTGACCTTTCAACATATGACCTTGAACCATAGATTAAAATGATCATTGTCGCAATACCTAATAAATTTTAAAATACATGCCTATACAAAAGGTAAATAGTTTTCAAGATAATTAGCAATTTAAGTCTTCTTTTGCAGCTGTGACCTTGACCTTTCAACATATGACCTTGTATAATATATCAAAATGATTGTTGTCGCAATACCTACAATATTCTAATATATATTTCTCTACAAAAAGTTAATAGTTTTCAAGATAATAAGCAATTTAAGTCTTCTTTTGCAGCTTTGACCTTGACCATTCAATATATGATCTTATATGACCTTGTATCATATATCAAAACGATCATTCTCGCAATATTCTAATATACATGCCTATACAAAAAGTTAATAGTTTTTAAGATAATTCACAATTTCAGTACATGTATGCAGCTATGACCTTGACCTTTCAACATATGACCTTGAACCATATATCTAAATGATTGTCATATCAATACCTTCAATTTTCTAATATACAGGCCTATACAAAAAGCTTATAGTTTTTAAGCTATTGCACAATTTTAGTATTCATAAGCCATAAATAAAATTTCAGGGGCAACAACTCATACATGGATTATCATATAGTTACGAAACGTGGTACATTTTTCAATTTTGTCATGGGAACATTTCAACAATGTTTTGAATTCATATATCTCTTAAAGCTGCATTAAGTTTTCCAAAGAAAAAATTAAAACGGTGTTAAACTAATAACTGATGTTCCTAATGAACAATGTTACATTTGGTTCAACGATAAAAGCTCGAATAAACACAGAAATTACAGTATTTACCCAGCGAGATGCAGCATTTCGGATCTAATATTATGAACATGGTTACGTCATCAAAACCCGGGTCATTTAAACACAACTTGTTGAAATACGATAAATTAAAAACAGAACTTCGTTGAATTTGTCATTTGTGACTTAGTAAGGGATAAATAACACCAGTTCAAATACATCTGGATATTAATTAAGGACAATTAATGCAATCAGTCATGTTTCACTTTCGATTCTAGGCTTTACCCTACATCCGTGCGCATGCTCCAAGCTCATAATTATCATCGTAGAACTCTGACCAACCGGTCAGAGGATTCCGTTTATTTACAGCTAAAAGAAATGAAATTTTAGAAACACAAGACCAACCCCCTCCTTTAAGGATCTTTAAGGATCCTTAAAGATCCTTAAATATGTCCTTAAAGATCCTTAAAGAGGCCTTAAAGCCTCCTTAAAGCCATTCCATCTTTAAGGATCTTTAAGGGACCTTAAAGGACTCTTTAAGGACATATTTAAGGATCTTTAAGGATCCTTAAAGATCCTTAATGGAACTGAAATTTTAAGGATCTTTAAGGAGGCTTTAAGGATCCTTAAAGATGTCTCATCATGAAAAACTCAATTTTTTTTTTATTATTAATGTAACGATGGCTATTATATTCATTCAGTTAAAAAGTATGATTTGTTTTTAGTATATTTTGAATTTTTATAGTTTATACAACATAGGAGACATAGATAATGCTTGTCTGAATTCTGGTTTCTACATTAAGTTTTTGTAGAGGAGCCGTATGTCTTATCCTAAAAATACCTGTTTCTTAATTCATAACTGAATTAGATAAAAATGTGCAGTTTTCACAGTTTAGATAAACAACCCGTATTTAATCAGATCGGCAGTAAGCATAAGTAATTAACGGTGTTTGTTAATTGTATACAGCAGTACTTGTTTGATTATCGATCCCAGGTGATTTCACGCGCGGTTTTTGACTTTGATGTGCAGTTTCTTATCTAGGTAGGAGATCACTATGAAGTCAAATAACATGTTGAAAATGATTACCTAACCCTGAACTCTGGGTGTTGAAAATAAAGGTGTGTTTTTGGAAGTGATTTTAAGAGACAATTTTAATATTAAAATATTAAAACATACATTAATTAAAGAAATAAAAGTAATCGCAAAATAATCTAAGCATGTCTTATATTTTATTTTATTTTATTTTATTTTATTTTATTTTTTGGTGGGGGGTAGTGTTATGCATATATGCAAATAAAGCATGAGAGAGAGAGAGAGAGAGAGAGAGGGCACATTTTAGTGTCTTTGAATTGACATATATGGAACTCATTACTGACATATGATGATATCGGATTTCGAATAATTTCAATTCCTAATGAAAAAGAGTTGGTAAAGTAAATATTTAGAACAAAATAAGAACATTAGGGAAAAGGTTATTCTTTTCAATTATAAACAAGTTATGAAGTGAACATATTGAAGTAAGAAACCAGCCACAGAAGATAACCATTAACTGACAAACTTTACCCAGTTGGATGTGAATTTCTGCAGCCAAGATGGAGTGCAGTGGAATAACGTCGATAACCCCTCTCTCTCTCTCTCTCTCTCAATGTATTCATTTCCCCATCTTGTTGTCTCTCTAAATTAGTTTGCACTGAACCCCCTCTTTCTCTCTCTCTCTCAATGTATTCATTTCCCGATCTTGTTGTCTCTCTAAATTAGTTTGCACTGACCCCCCCCTCTCTCTCTCTCTCTCTCTCTCTGTGAAACACAAGTGGATACTCTCTCTTTCCCTCTCTAAAATATTTAGTTTCCGCTACCCCCTTCCCTCTCTCTCTCTCTCAGCATATTCAGTTCTTTATATCTCGTTCTTTAAAATATTTAGTTTCCGCTGATGCCCCTTATCTGTCTCTCCCTCAATGTAATCAGCTCTCTCTCTCTCTCTCTCTCTCTCGTACATTGAATTCTTGACTTGCCCGTAAATGAATTTTAAAAAAACAGCTTTCCCTTTCTATATATTATATTTTTGACTATTATCTCTTTCTGTATTTAATTCGCAACTTGACGGTGAAAAATAGGTAATCCCTCCACACACACACACACACACACACACACACACACCGGGAATTTCTGAATGATATTACTAGTACCTTAGTATATTATGTGTACTGCAGATTCCAGAAAAAAAATTACTGTTAATTTTTTTTGGTTGAAAAATAGACTCGGAAAGACCATATTTATTTATTTATTTTATCTATCTATCTATCTATCTATCTATCTATTTATTTATCTAGTTATTTATTTTGGACATTATGGCCAATTATTTAATTTATGGCCAATTATTTAACTTAAAAGCTGTTTGTACAGTTAACATACTGTTTCTTCTGTATCAATAACATCTCTAATTATTACATATAAATAATAATAATTTTCAAGTAAAAGGAGTTAGAAAGAACAGATGTCATCAACATTATTTAATTAAGTGATTAATACACTTGATCATCAAACACCATCTTGCTGATTGATGTTAGATATACAAGTATATTACAGGTAAATTTTGGAATGCATTCCTATCAACACATATTTTATCTAATGCAATTAATTAAAATTCTATATATAGATAAAAATGATGACTGCAGCAAATTATATATGAAATTTTTATAAAAATAGATAAATAAAATTAATTTGATCCTTTTTTGTAAGAGATATTTTAAAAGAAATATAAAAAAAATTTCACAATAAATGTCCACTTGCTTTCTTTCAGTCACGTGATCTCATTTGCATATTGTTAGAGACATATTTTATAATTATCATCCTTAGGATCATTTCTAACATAGCCACATAGGTAAGGTGATGGACTCTTAACTTGAAGGACCAGTGTTCGAATCCCAGCGAGAGCGGATAACAGATGAAAACTTTAATGATAAAATTTCTTGTAATTTCTATTAAATTAATTAAAATTCGATCACACTATAGAATGTAATATAAAAATAAAATAAAAGAAATAAATTTAAAAACTTGAGATTAAAAATAATGTAAAGAAAATAAATTTATTTTCACTTTATTTTTTCAAAATTAATAATGCAATAGTTTTTTTTAAAATAATATTTTAAAAAGATAATGATAAAAATAACATTTCATTGCTTTTTTAAAAAAAAAAAAAAAAGAAGGAAAAATATAAATTTATCCTTAAAGATCCTTAAAGCCTCCTTAAAGATCCTTAAAATTTCAGTTCCATTAAGGATCTTTAAGGAGTCCTTAAAGACGCCTTAAAGGAATATTTAAGGATCCTTAAAGCCCCCTTAAAGATCCTTAAAGGGACATTTAAGGCAGCTTTAAGGAGGCTTTAAGGATCCTTAAAGATGCCTTTTCATCATGTGAAAATGAATGTCACGGATCGTGGTTAGAAAAAAAATTCAGAAAATTGGTAAACTTAATGCAGCTTTAAAATTTGCAAGAAAATTGCCTAAAACTGCATAAATCACAAATTAAGTCATGACCTTGATTTGTGACCTTGACCCTATTTTAAAGGTCATTTCAAGAAAAAGTCAGAACTGAAAACCCCATGTCAATATCTGTTCAAATAGTCAAGTTATAACAATTTGAAGCCATTTCACGAAATTTTTAAAATTAAACGCAAAAACGCGTAACCCATTTTTCGACCAAATTTCACGAAATGAACAAACTATAGGCTTAAGACCCTAGAGAAGCCAAATATCACATCAGATTTTATCTCTCATCATCGGTTTTAGAGAAGAAGATTTTTTAAAGATTTTTGGACCCCTAGGTCACCTTGACCTAGTTTTGGTAGCCATGGCAATGTCATGAACAAATCTGAATTGCACCGGCCCATATATGCTTCTGACCAAGTATCATTGAAATCTGTCCAGCAGTTTTGGAGAAGTCGAAAATATGTGTTAACGACGCACACACGCACGTACATACACACGCCGCGCCATGCCATAAGCTCACATGACCTTCCGGTCAGGTGAGCTAAAAATAACATGTATTATTGTTACAAAATGATAAACGATAAAAAATGTAAAAAGTTGTCGAAACTCTGTCCTCTTCATTTTCATAACGTTTTGTTAAATATAAGACTGAAGATTAACAGAAAATCAAGAATGCTTTTAACTGTGAACCTAAATTGCTTTCTTATTGAGAAATAGCTGTATTTCTCTGATAATTTAAATATATTATACTATTATAACACAACTTTTTGGAATCTAAATGACCTGAAAAAATCTCCAATCTCCAAATCTATTCATAATATAATAATGATATAACCAAAGCAAAAATGCAAGATACTAATGTTTATTTTTTAAATCCGTGTCGTTTATTTCGAATAGTACAAACTACAGTGCATGTTTACAGTAATAAATTCTAACTCCCGTAACAATAAACCTACCCTGACGGTTAACCTCTTTGCTACGAGATCACACACACACACACACACATAGCACCCGTATTATAAATGAAAAGTTTTGCAATTATGAAGTTTTTTCATCTCATATATTATAGTCATGGTGTTTTTTTATTGTAATTTATCAGTTATGAAAAAAAAAACGCGAATAGTCATTTTTTCTATAGAAAGGAAAAACTTATTAAAATGATCGATGAAACTTGTAACAAAATAGTTAAAGGAACCATTAAAACTTCTTTTATCCTCGTACAGTGAACACGCAATACAGACACTCAAGGGGAACTTAAACGAAACCACCTTCAAATATTAAGAAGGGTTTGTGAATGATTGAGATTTTTTTTAACATCGATCTATTTTTCAGAAAATACTTTGAAATAAAATACTTGATATTTGATACTTAAAACAATGCTGAAAACACAAGTTTATCCGAGTTTTTATTTGGAACAAAAAATGTAAGTTCAACTTTTCTCTAATACGTATTTAACAAGTATCTCAACGTATTGACTGAATGTTAATATGGATTGACGTGTAACAATTAAAACTGTAAACTTATTTGACAAATAAAACACAAAACATACCAGTCCATCTCCAAATCACAATTACAGAAACACAAAGCAAAAACATTGAAAACATGATATACACGTAAACTTCCATCATGGAAGAGAGCCCACAGGCTGCGCAAGGGTAAGTACCTCCCGTCTAGCTAGCTATACCTGTAACGTACAAATTCAAATTTTCGAATGATAATACTATGGTATATACTATAAAACTTACAATGGTAAGTCAAATATACCCAGTAAACGTCTGGACACAGTGGCGTCATACTTATCATAAATATTGTGATGAGGACCATAAATTTTTAAGGGTCTTGAGTAGTTTAGGCTTTCAAAATCCTTCAGTCAACAATTTAATTGTAAGCAGTCACAGGCAAGTGATCAGAAGCGAACGCCTACAGATCATTGAGCCAGCAACCACTAGGTTCGAACCCGAATCGATACAGATCCTAGTTATAGAAAAAAACTCAGCTAGCATGTCTGGTTCACTGTTTACTGCATACTATCAATTACTTGTGTTTTCTTGCACATACAAACCAAGGATTAAATTTACTTCCAATAATACATTTAGTTGTATGTCAGGAAATAGTACCATTTACAGTTGATAGCCATTATTCCAGTCTTGGTCAATCTAACCTTCTATAAACAGAGAGAGAATATTTATCGGCTTTTTAATAAATTACAATATTCAATTTCTGAAGAAAATCATGTTATTAAAAACTGCTTGACAATATGGTAAATTTTAAACTGACAAAATATATTTAAAATTTCTCTGCTTAAAACATTAAATCAGAAAAATCAATTATGATAATAACCAATACATTACTTTCTATTTATTTTTCTATTATCACTTGGAATTTTCAACTATTTCTGGTTATACATTTGTAAATTACATAGCGACTTCCTCTATTTTTATAGCTCCGCAAGACGTTATCATTATTTGAACATAATATAATATACTTAAAATGCCCTCAGCATAGTGTTATGAATTTTTTTTTTTTTTTTTTTTTTAAGGGGGGGGGGCGTACAAAAGCTTAAGGGTAGTTAGTGTTCTTAAGGTAAGCTGGTTAGTTATATATTAGATATTTAAGAATTTATTGTAAAATTGACGCAGTACCTGTTAAGCGCCAATATTAAAATTCATGCTAATGTTTATTTTTATTACGGCTTATACTAGTTTATTCAATATAAAATGTATTCAAGTATTACAGCTTTAAATTGATTTTTCCGTGCCCTACCTTCCTTTTTGTCTGGCTTTGAAGTGTTAATTGAAAAGAAATTCTAAAAAAAAAAAACTGGATTTTTCGATACCAGTAGGTGTAAGAAGGGAAATATTTAGATCAAAAATTAAAGCTAACAGAAAAAATAATAACTTCGATTGATAAGTGAATCATATGTCTCAAAAACATTTGAATGTGAGAGAGTGCAAATTAAAATTTTCACTTATTTTGAAATTCAAAATAATTAACACTGAAGAACGTTATCCAAATTCTCAAACCAGCGGTGATTACATTTTGAAATTTAAAAATATTTAGGACAAATAATTCACTTATCAAAGTTCGTAACTTTTCTACTTTTCGCCATTTATTTTTCTTTCTAATGCTGTTTTTTTTAAAAAATGCAAAGGAAGATAACTCTAGCAGAAATTGTGTTACTTGTTTAACCTTCCATACATTAATGATATATTTGTGATACTTTTTTATTTTAGCTTTCAAGTCATACTTTAGTATTTGCACTACACAAAAAAGCAATGTCAAAAGTATATTTAACACAGAAAGTTTATATTTTAATTATAGTATTTCAGTTAGAACTACCAACTGAACAATGAGTAATGCAGTTTTTTTTTGTCACTAGAGGTACAATGTAGAAGTTCGGCTTGGAAGAAGCACGAAAGTCCATTTAGATTCTTATCATATTTGTATTAAGGCAGTCACCTTGGGGTTAGTTGAGAAATCGGAGTTCCTAGAGAAAACCGACATTTAAATAAGGTTTCCAACAAAAACAGTCAGAGGGCCAAGTGAAATAAGGCAAAGTCAGTTGCCTTAGAAAAAGAAAATTGAAATTGTCATGGCTGTTTAGAATGTACAATTATTACAATGATTGACGAAACTCATGATAAGTTTAACCTAGTTAAGAAGAATAGTTGAAGTTGAAGGGTGTAATAATGGAAAGAATACCGATTCTTTATATTGACTGTAGTAGTCTATGAGACTTCTTTTATTCCATTTGGTTAAAAGGTCTACTTTAAGTAAGCACTTGTGTAAAACAAAATAAGGCAACATCAAGCACAGTAAGAAGTTTGATGTGTGATCAGAATTCTCTATGGCACAATGCAATTCCAAAACATGTTAATGAAACCTAACAGGAAAAATCAAGCTAAAGCTATCTACGACTTATCCCATTCTCAGCCTTCAATACAAATGTTGCGGCTGGCATTTGATGAGGAGAGGTAGATCAGTCTGTAAAACATCCTGTAAAGTGATATTAGAAGATCCTGGTTGGGTTCGATCGAGTCCTGGTTTGGTCACTGCATTTCCCCTTTCTCCTGTTACATTTATGGGTTCATACAACCTAGGTAAGTGTTTGGCCTACATGAAGGTCTTGCTGGTGGTTTTGGCTAATGGTAGGTGAATACAAAACATAAAAAAACAAAGGGATGTATGTAACATTGGGGTCGAATAGGGTGTCAGGTATCCGCAAGTGCTATGAGGTAGAGCATCCCGCTAGTAATGGAAATGTCAGTGGGTCGAGTCTCTACGCCTTGTCCTACCTTTGGCGGGAACCGACCTAAAAGTTGCATATCCAAGGTTACGATCTGGTGGTTCGATTACCGATATGAATATTGTGTACCGGGTTTGAAGGTGGTTGGGCTTGTTTAGTCGGTATAGGGTCCCGCTAGCATTAGGAAGGTCCAGAGTTAAGTACCAGTTAGGGCGCTGCATTAATCTAATCCAGTTAGACACATAGGATATAAAATATCACTGAATGATTCTTATAGCACAAATAATTTTTGTTTGTGAATCAGAAATAATTTTTCAGGATATATTTTGCGGGTTCTCAACTTCACAGATGCTTATAATCACATTATTTTATTTCTTTTTTTTTCAGGTCTATAAACATGGCATACTAATTGAAGGATGTGTAACAGGTATTCCAAAAACTTAAGTCGGAATAACTTTAACAAATCACGTTGTAATTAAAAACTATCTTCTACAAAAACAATTATTCATAATATCAGCGACGTTGATAGAGTGCTCGCTCCGTGAGAGGTAGTCGTTTCGAACCCGACCGGGGCCCACCCAAGACCTGAAAGTCGGTATTGACTTTTCTCTCTCCGAGCACCCGGCATATTGATATGAAAGCCCTGGTTCTTCCGAATAGGAAAGGCCTGACAAGATAAAGAACCCTGCTGTATAATGCTATCAGCGCAAAGCACTTGCAAAATTTTTTGCACTTTCGCCAATTGCTGGCGACATCTTGATATAAGACAAATATCCTTGACTGGTACGTTAATCACCCTTACTCAACTCATAAAAGCAGTGACATTTAAAACCAGTGTATTTATATTTTCATTCATTTACTCAGCGGCGCTTAAAATCTTTGATAAATGTCGCTTATTACTTATCTGATTTATTTACGATGACATTTGACCCGGCGCTAAGCAACTAGCTAACGAGTGATTAAATGCTTGACTACTCGTTTGCTGCTCGATCTATCGTTAGCTATTAACCAAATTAATTGTCCAGGAGGACGCGCAATATAAATAAGGCGGGGAAAGAGATATACAATTGGCATATATAGGACGGGCGTACATTAACATGATATTATGACATTAAAACCAATCAAAGAAAAAAAAAGGCGGATATGACAGGCGCGTTATAAAAGGGTGGATAACAAGACGGTGAAAAAGAGACGGACAGAAGAGATAATAGACAGACGGCGGGTAAAAAAGGATACATAAAAACGGGATAATATTAAAAAAAAGACGAATAATGCAGACTGAAGACACGTGATAATTGATAAATATTAAACTGTATTTGTACAGAAGCGTGTTGATGCCTATTGAAATTATTTAAACATCTTATGTTATAAGTGTATATACTTCCGCATGCAATTATTTATGAAGTTGTTCAGTTGAACGACATTTGACACAAGGAATACTATTTAACAATTCTGAAGTCGAGTGTTTTACACATTAGTCAAGATTCTCCAATATATCAAGTCAATTTCGATAAAATACCAAGTGACAGCAATCGAGTGACTCACTCCTTCCCTTCACTTAACAAGCACAACATATGTCTATTGATTTTAGAAAAAAAATAAGTAACAACATTTGGTTAATCTTCAGTACTAAAGAATGAAGACTTTTTTAAGGAAAGTTCCGTATTTAAATTTAAACATTACTGAGTAGATAAAAAATCACGTTAAAACATTAATGAAAAAGATTATTATCGATTTGATAATATTATATAATTTTTTTTACCAAACCGTTAATCATATTAAAAAAGAAAGATTTTTGCTTGATAATCATTTCTTCTTTATATTTCTCACATTTTGGGTGTGGCTAAACACACTCACGTTAGAATGGTAAATACAAATTTGATGATGATAAAGTTTACTTTTGTTAGATAATTGAGCTATTTCTCACATTTTAGGTGTGGCCAAACAAACTTATGTTGGAATGGTAAATGCAGATTTGATAATCAGCAAGATATTTTTGTTCGTTAACCGAGGTAATTTTTCTGATGAAAATAATTATCTTCTATTACAAAAAACTTAATTTCGCTTTCTGTATCAGAAACTATACTAGAAGAGTGGAGTGGAGTAAAGGTGTTTTACGCCCCAGTCAAGAATCTTTCACTTTTCGAGGTGGTCAGTTATTGGATGGAGGAGGAAATCGGAGTGACCGGAGAAAACCACCGACCTTTGGCAAGCGAACTGACAAACTTTCTCAAACTAGGATCTGTCCCGAGTGGGATTCGAACCAAGGCGGTGAGAGGCACCGTGATTCGTAAGCGTGCTTTAGATCACTCGGCCCTTACACGAGAAGAAACTCTTATTCCGTTTGTAAGAACTTAAAAGACACACATGAGGTGAAATGTGAATATATTTTTGATATCATTTGAATTTATACTTCATTCGTATATTATTGTATTTTGGTTTAGAAGTTCATACTGAAGGGGAATCTATCAACTACCGACATTTTAATGAAGTAGTCTGGTGTCCCATGGTGTCGCGGTACACAAGTCTTATCGTTTTATGTAACTTACCTGACACTGTTTTGTGTCAGTGATACTTTGACATTAAATGTCACATTCCTTCAGCTTTATTTGTTTGAAATAAAGTGGCGTAGCTAGGCAGACGTCTGTGTCTCTGCATAAGGCACAAAGCACCGATTGAGGAAGGGGGTGCTGCCCTACTGTCTTGCGGTTTTCTCAGGGTTTTAATGTCTATATTACACATTAAATACTTAAAAAAATCAAAAACTAAAATCGTTATTTCAAAGAGAATTCAGTAGATTGCTGCCAAAGTTAAATTGAGATTTTCACAGCGGGATATTTCTCTGATTTGTGTTTTTGAAAACTCTTAGTGCATCAATTCATGTGTTTTAAATTGGTTAAAATTTGGTGACTGAGTATCAGTGTCTGCGCTGTCCTTGGGCAAAGACACTCTTGATTTAAATTACTACATATTTTAAATTTTAAGCTGTGCTGCCATTTTGCAAAAAAAGCTTTCCCAGCAACCTTGACCCATACGGAAGAAAAATCAGTCACTGTGTAAGATTGTAGTATTACGATGTAACATCAAGTTTGATAGGCTTAGCGAGAAAATTAAATGATAAAGGGGAAGGAGAAAATCCACACAGTAGAAACTTTAGAAAGAAACTTTTTGTTAATTAAATTTAAATTATTCTTAATAAATTAATATTTTGGTCAATATAATGTGTAGGCATTCTCAAATTTGCGACCCACATTTTGTTTTTGTTTTTTTTTTTTTTTTGCATATAAGATTTCCCAACAAAACAACTGCGTTCAGTATTTCTGATGCTTCATTCTTTTCTCTACAGAACGGTATTCTTTCTCAAAAGGACAATATTTTACACATTTTACGAATTCGTTTTCTTACGTCGTTAACTGCCAGAAATTGAAATGTAAATTACCGATGTCGTTTTCCAAGGCCTGTGACAAAAACGAAAAATGAAACCGTGTTCTTCATTTGTTTGAAAATTACTATTTAAAAACTTTCTCTGAACTCCACTGATTAGACTATGAAAAAAATTTTATATATAAAGACAGTTATATTTTTCTCCACAAAATGTTAACCTGTCTCTTAAATCGTATTATCAAGCGTTACCGTCATAGAATCGGAAGGAAAAACTACAAAATATTTTCACCACATGACAATTTTAGCTATTTTGTTCAGTATTTGTCTTAATGTTGTATTTATAATAAAAACACGAACTTGCAACATTGTGTGGTGAAGTATTTATTAATCTGTTTAATTGTGTCGCTTTTAAGCTGTTAACAAGCGTTACCGAAAAATCAGTAACAAATACAAAATGATTGAATTCATACCGCATTTTATCAAGATCACTTTTAATATAAATATAATTGCACAAATGGAAATTCAAACGCATTATATAAATGATGTTTAACAGCCAAGAGTTTAGAGAGTTTTAACTTCCGTTACCATTAACAAGCGTTAAGACCGTCAAGACCGGCTTCCCGAAACTTATTTTTATAGGTGTTAAATTAATGAGGACCAGAGAGGCGGAAAAGTTGTGTTGGCGGGGAAATTTAAATACAAAATTTAACCTAAAACGCAACGAAATTACGTATACAGTACATAATAAGGTTAATACAATATTATAAATCCATATAGAATTAATTTTCGTTTTATTCTCTCGCTATATTTCCAATTCAATTGAATTGTTGTCGGCGTGTGCACTTGAAAAAAATATCAAACTTCATACCGTAACATGGCTGTCCAAATCAAGGTGCAACCTGTAGGTTTATACTGGAAAATTTTATCCGGTAATATTCCGACCCTCTCGGTAACGGATGTTAGTAACGGAAGTTAATAAATGAAAGAAGCAAGAAATACAAAATTTATTCAGAGAAATATAAGAAACATGCTGCTTAAATGTTCAAAAATAATATTGCATAAAATTTACTCTACAGAACTATGTGTTTCCCAACATTCATCATTTAATTTGTTTTTAATACTATAGTATCCTTGCCAAATCTTCATCAAGTCAGCTGCGTGGCAAATTGCCAAAAAATAACTAACATTCTCTAGCATGTGTTCTAAAATGAAAGTAAATGAGGTCTGAAAATGAGCTTAGCAGAAAAGCCACATACATTTGAGACCAAAACCTTTATCATCACTGGTTGAAAAATAGAGATGTTCATCTAGTCGGTCATGATGAAGTCTTAAATGTGGCTCAATTGTGCCTTTCAACACTAGGCGCCCCCTTGCAACCGTTTTCTAAAAATGATCTAGATCCAAGGTAAAACTAAAAGCTACACAGATACTGATTTATTATTAAAACAACGAACCAGTTTCGCGTGTTTCGTTGCATTTTGTTTATGAAATTTCAGCTAATAAATGTGCGATGAAACAAATTAGCCATTTATACTGGTATCCCTGAATACTTCACGATTGAGTTACTCATTTGTTGTACCCGACACGGAGCCAAGCAGTAACCAAACAAAATGTTTTTTCCCACTTATACTCGTTTTAATAGGGTTTGTACCAGGGTCGTTTAAGTGAGAGCTAAGTATCTTATACAATGAACCACCACTACTGACCTTGGCTATACATATAATCCGTATGCTGTTATTGATATTTCACAATAAACTTCGCATCATAACTGAACATGTTGATAGATGTTATTTCAACTAATATGATATAAATATGGTATTATATATTATCTCTCTCTCGGGCCGAAATCCAGAAACGTTACCGAGAACAGAAAAAGAAAAAGGAGGGTGAAAAGTTCATAAAAGGTTAACGAGGAAAAAAAAAAGAAAGTATTATGTACTTACTTCAGTTTAACCGATTCGGCAGACTAAAGCAAACGGAAGAAAAGAAACTTAATCTAGATTCAAGAAACACCAGACAATTACACGTAACAAGTGAGAACAAGAAAATTCAACTTGGAACATCTGTAGGGCGTGATTTTTGAGTCAGAAAGCAGTACAAATCAGCAATGAGAAGCGCGTATAGAAAGATCAATATACTACAAGACGGAAATTGGAAGTTGGCAAAACAAAATAAACGAAAACAAAAGAGGTCAGAGCGAGAACGAGAAGCAGAAACAAAAGATAGAGTAACAGAAATTGGTCACCAGATTTGTGTCTTAAATTTTGAGAAACATTTTATAGTAACTAGGTGACATTTCAAATAGAAGTTCACAGGACGTTATAGTGTTAAAAATAATGCGAGTTTACTGTATTGTAATAACTTTATTTTTCGATGTTTCCCCCCTTTTTTATGGAGAGGTAACTTTGAAAATGACTGTAAAGAGTTTAAAGATAGGGATCCCCTATAACCATGGAATATTTCTGAACATAGTAAGTAAAAAGTTTCTGCTATGAGAATTTTACATCTTGAACAAGAGGCCCATGGGCCTTAACGCTCACCTGAAGGTGTGTCCAATATTGATTGCAAAGTGTAAAAGACAATATATTAAGTACAGGAACTTTAAAAGTTTTCTCAAGTTAAGAACTCCCACAAAACCTAATCAGAGATATATCCATTCACATTTCACTTATAAGTAGCTTATATAATATGCATAAAGTAACTGTAGTGCAATGAATATATTCCAAATCATTAATCAATTTCAGTATTCTTATGCAGCTATGTCCTTGACTTTTGAACATATGACCTTGAACCATACATCAAAATGAGCGTTGTTGCAATACCTACAATATTCTTATATACATGCCTATACAAAAAAGTTAATAGTTTTCAAGATAATTAGTAATTTTAGTATTTCTATATTGATATGACCTTGACTTTAAACATATAACCTTGAATTATATATCAAATTGATCGTTGTCGCAATACCTACAATATTCTAATATACATGCCTACACAAAAAGTTAATATTTTTCTAGATAATTAGCAATTTAAGTTTTTTTTTGCAGCTGTGACCTTGACCTTTTAACATTTGACCTTGTACCATACATCAAAATGATCGTTGTTGTAATACCTACAATATTCTTATGTACATGCCTACAAAAAGTAAATAGATTTCAAGATATTTAGCAATTCAAGTCTTTTTTTTTTTGCAGCTGTGACCTTGACTTTTCAACATATGACCTTGAACCATATATCAAAATGATCGTCATATCAATACCTACAATATTCTAATATACCTGCTTATACAAAACGTTAATAGTTTTCAAGATAATTAACAATTTAAACTACAAAAATTGATAGTTTTCAAGATATAGTGACAAATATATAATTTTTAGCAATTTCCCCACTCAGTGCCTTACCATTTCCCGATTTTGAGCCTCATTGCTACCATTTGTGCAAATCTGAAAAAAGATGACCTAAGGATGTTATAAATGAAATAACTAAGGTATATCTCTTGTAGATTCAGAGGAGAAGATTTTTAAAGTTTTTCACTTTTTCCCCCTTATGGGGCCCCAAGGGGTCATAACTCCTTCATTTGTGCAATCTGAAAGGGCTTCACCCAGGCATGATGATTACCAAGTTTCATCAACTTTGGTCCAGTGGTTTGGGAGGAGAAGATTCAAATGTAAAAAGTTTACACACGACGGAGATGGATAGCAAAAGCTCAGGTGAGCTAAAAACAAAAATAATGGTGGATTCGTTTGCGCATTCGACTCAATGCGTCACCAGGTAACAACAATTCCGGTGTTAACATCGCCATTTCCACATTTGAAATTCTCAAACAGCATCAGATTCCTCTCTATAGCAATATTTATGGTCAATGTCGGGGAATTAGGAACCCTTCCCATTTTTTTTTTTATTTTAGATAAACTTTCAAAATGCTACTTGAAAAACTTAACCTGATAAAAAATTACCTGATCCAAAAATCTCGAACTGGTATCGTGAGTTATGCCATTTTAAAGACTGAGAAATATTGTGTAGTTTCGCAGTTTATATTCTGAAAATAAAAGAGGTCCCGTGTCATGGCAGGCATTGCACGATAAAGAACCCAGCGGTATAATGCCACCAGCGCAACGCACAGGCAAAATTTTGGCACTTCCGTCTATAGCTGGTGACATCTCGATGTTGGTGAAATATTCTTGACTGGGACGTTAAACACCTTTACTCAACTCAACTCAACAAACCTATGCTTGGAATAGACATGTATAAAAATACATCTGTTAAAATCGCATTTATAGTTTGCATGATGTTATACAGAAATAGAAATAAGTCAAATAATATTCTATATATTTCTTTGTACAACCCAAATAATATTCTATATATTTCTTTGTACAACCAACACTTTTGATGTAAAATTTTCTTCTGAATAATAATTTAATTATTATACAATAAGATCTCCTTTCTCTATATCAAGCAAAAGTGTGAATCGGCAATCCTCGGTCTCTCCAGTGGGGATTGACTGTTCTTTCGCCAAGCACTCAGCATTACGAAATGAAAGCAACGGTTCTTTCGGCTTGGAACTTAAAATAAATGAAATCCCTTGGCTTGAGTCTCATTGAGCAAAATCACGCTATGATCATATATTAGTAGTTCACACTGCAGCAGTACGCCGCTGGTCATTTACTGGTGCATCATAATAACTACCACCTGGTAACTGATCTTTTGTCCCTTTCTTTAAGTATCAATAACATACCACCTGTCGCCATCTCTAATGCTATTTGTGTGTATGTATCCAAAACTGGATATAAACATCAGCAAAAAGGCAAGACATCTTCCTTTTTAACATCTGGGGCCTCGGTGGCCGAGTGGTATAAACGCGCGCTTACACATCACAGCGCCTCTCACCACCTGGGTTCGAGTCCCACTCGGGATATATCCTATGTGAGAAAGTTTGTCAGATCGCTTGCCGAAGATCAGTGTTTTTTTCGGGCACTCCGGTTTTCCCCCACCATCCAAGAACTGACTGCTTGGGCATAAGTGAAAGAATATCGACTGGGTGTAAAAACACCATCACTTCATTCCACTCCTATTTACTTTACATCTACATTTGGAAATGCCGAACACCTAAAAGAAGACATGGAAAATTTCAGCTAGACGAATTGGGCCGATGCAAGTTTCGTTTTCACGAGATGTGATTTTTGCTACCACTGAACCCGTCTAATCTATCGCTCAAAAGTTAGATTTATTAGAAGGTTAATAAATTTAGATGCCGTCACTGTGTTTTATAAATTTATTTTCACAGCTTCGTTTGCTTGTTATTTTGCGGCATTTCATCACTTTAATTGTTTTTGACATTTAAAATATTAGTGAACGTTTCTGCAAGTTTTTCAATCTTTCTATATTTGGGATAATTTTGCTCAGTGATAGATTTTGACACTTCGGATGCTCCATAGACGGTCAATATTGTGTGTGTGTGTGTGTGTGTGCGCGTGTGCGTGTTGAGCTGTAGTATTGTAGTGAATGTCCCGCTTCGACAATGCTTTTTTTTCCTGTTGTTTACCTGCATTTTCTGTTGTGTTCTTTTTCTCTAGACTGGTATTTTGAAACAGTTGGATCCGATATCGATATGGCAACTTATCTAAAGATGATTTATCAAGAAAGCTAGGACAGTTTTATCGCGAGGAGAAAACCCAGGAAACCGTAGTCAAAAACAAACGAAGGACCAAGAGTATTCTTTGAAAAAAAACATCAGGGGCGTTTCAAATTCTCTTATGCCTTGATTCAGTCTGGCATGTTTGACCAATTCAACATTTACTGATTGTTCAATAAAAATTAAAATGAATATGTAAATGTATTTGAGTTAATGGTGCATATATTGCATTAAACTATGTTATAAACTATGTTATAAACTTCGAACTTTTTTTTAATAATGTTGCCCAAAACTAGCACATGTACATGAGTCTGTAAAAACCTATACCATGTAAGAAGGTTCTATAATATTGTACATCCTGATTTTATACATAGTTTATTCTATTATTTTACACAGGAATATACCAAGAATTGTAAATATAAGAAATGACTTCGTGTTGGTAACGTATATTTCTTAAGGGAAAGTTGTTGAAATTAGTCTTAAGATCTGCAGTTTTGAACCGGCAGGTGCATCATATTTTGCCTTCGCGCGCAGTCAGTGTTAGTTGTACCTTTTCGATATGTTTGCAAAGTTGTTGAAATTAGTCTTAAGATCTGCAGTTTTGAACCGGCAGGTGCATCATATTTTGCCGTCGCGCGCAGTCAGTGTTAGTTGTACCTTTTCGATATGTTTGCAAACTCCGAAACTGTTTAAAATTAATTTAAATATATGCAATTGATGCATGAATGTACTGCACACATGCACATCGTGTTAAGCATAAACTGTAGAAAGCTGAAGCGACACGGAAAATCCGCCATTATCGGAATTTTATGAAGGGTGTGATATCACTTTTCTGAGGGGTGTGATATCACTCGGGATATCAACCTGTGTAAATCGAGACGTATCACACATACAAAAATGGTGATGTTATTAGTAAATATATGATAAAATTTCAAGAAACAACGTTAATGATTGTCTCATTAAATAAAGTGGTTGGTGGAATGTGACACCTAATGAGATTTAATGTTATATATTAAATCAGTTTATCTAAGTTTCGAGCTCCTTTAATGTTCTTCTTATTTTATGAAAGTGTATATTCAGCTCTTTTGTCCGACACCTGTATATAAGGACGGTGTAAACTCCATTCGCTTGTCAGTTTTAAAACGATTTTCACCCACCCTTCCCTCCCTTAAATACTAATGTTGTTTTTCTCTCTATTTGAAGGTGCATGTTTTGCTGCAGTTTGAAGATTGATTCACATGGCGTCACGGCGGAATACAAGAGATGGAGGGTTTTTTGTTCATTTTAAGGACTTATAATGGCATATTTTGCGCTACCAGAGTATTTATTTGAAATAATATTAGAAAAATCATACATTTTTGTGTTTTTCAACTGATACCAGGGTACAACACAATTTTTACAAATTATTTCAATTTTCTTAGGATGCCCATTACAGACTCATATGGAGTCTCGGCTCCTTCATTTTTAACGTGGCCAGATTACGCCAATAAAACAAGAGGCCCATGGGCCTTAACGCTCACCTGAGGATATGGCCAACCTGAGGATATATCCAAAATCATTTGCAAAAATACATAAAATATTCTAATATACATGCCTACAAAAAAAGTTAATAGTTTTAAGATAATTAACAATTTGAGTCTTTTATGCATCTATGACCTTGACCTTTAAACGTAACACCTTGAATCTTATATCAGAATAATCACCATATCAATTCCTACAATATTCTAATATACATGCCATACAAAAAGTTCATAGTTTCCAAGATAATAAACAATTTCAGTCATTTTATGCACCCATGACCTTGACCTTTGAACATATGACCTTGAGCCACATATCAAAATGATCGTCATATCAATACCTATAATATTCTAATATATACATGTATGCCTATACAAAAAGTTTATAGTTTTCAAGCTAATACACAATTTTAGTATTTATAAGCAAAAAATAACATTTCAGGGGCAACAACTCCTACATGGATTATCATATAGTTACGAAACCGGGTACCTTTTTAAAATTTGTATGGGGAACATTTTAACAATTTTTAATATTATATATCTATTATAATTTGGAAGAAAATAGCCTAAAACTGCACAAATTACAAACTAGGTCATGACCTTGAACTTTGACCTTGACCCCATTTTGAAGGTTATTTCAAGAAAAAGTCAAAACTGAAAACCCCATGTCAATATCTATTCACGATATCTTCGGCTCAGGTGAGCTAAAAAAGTAACAAAATTGAAATAAAAAAATAAATTCCTCATCTTTCTACTTTTGTTTCGTAATAAACTAATATTTGTGTCACAAATAGACATAAGGCTTTACTAACCTATTAACGTAAAATTACATGAGCTATTTTCAACATTTTATGGCGGTGATAGTCCCTGATTACCATCTTCAATCCAACACCGCAGGACCACATGGAGGTCTCTTATTGAATGAACACGTTCGTGGCATTGAGGTAACAATGAACAAATTTTGTTACATTTATATTACAATCTTTTTCGTGGTTGTCTGCTATTAGCAGAACAGAAATAAATACCATTCCCTCAATGGAAGCAGGCCTGACAACTTTGACAAGTGTATTACCACTAATAGCATCATAAAAATATACATAGCCACACCAAATTAATTTTTAGTTCTATGGATAGTTTTGAAAAACAAGAGGCGAGTGTGCAATTAAAAATTAAATTTTTTTTTCCAAAAAACACATTTTTCTTCATGCAAACATAATTTGAACAAGGCCAGCGAGTAAAAAAATGCACAAAAAAATAATTAATGCAGGAAAGGCAAAAAAGTTTAAATATAACTGAAAAAAGCAAATAATATCCTGTTCTGGCAAACTCCCATTTAATACAACAAATTATAAATCAACAAAGAGCTGTTTATAGTAAAACACTGGACAAATGTTGCCTTGATATTGTTAAATTTACACTGAATGCAGCCAAAGATTTTGCAGAATGGGTGTGGGTTTTTAGTGGAAATTTTAAACAGGCAGAAAACGATTTGAAAATGAAATTCATTTTATTCATAATTCTAAAAGTTAGAGGCGGGCAGGTCCGACAAACTACAAATTAATTTGGCATGGCCCAAAAACAATCATTTTGGGAACACAACTCTGGACTTGTACCATTACATTTTCATATAAAACAAGAAAATTACTGTAATTAAACATCTGGGTTTGTGATATTCAAAAATATAAATGCCTCTAACAATATGAGAAAAGTTAAAATTTGGCATCAGTTTTCATGGACAACAATAATTGTAACAAGTTCTGGTTTCCATGGAAATGGTATAAGTATATGTTATATTCCATAAATAAAACATAATGGTAACTATAATGTCTTGTTCAATTCATATAAAATAACCATTATAACATTATATAGTTACCATAGAAACGCAACAAAATTACTGAACAATGTCTTGGTCATGAAGACATAAAAATAGGAAACATATGTATTATTTCATAAACAAGAGGCCCATGGGCTTTAACGCTCACCTGAGGATATGACCAATACTGTTTGCAAAGTGTAATAGAAAATATTTTAAGTACAGAAACTTTACAAGTTTTCTTAAGTTAAGAACTGCCACAAAACTTAATCAGAAATATATCCTTTAACATTTCATTTATAAGTAGCTTATATAATACACATAAAGTAACTGTAGTGCAATGAATTATTTCCAAATCATTAACCAATATCAGAATACTTATGCAACTATATCCTTGACCTTTGAACATATATGACCTTGAACCATATATGATCATCATGTCAATATCTACAATATTCTAATAAACATTGCCTTTACAAAAAATTAATAGACCAAGATAATTAGCATTTAAGTCTTCTTTTGCAGTTGTAACCTTGACCTTTCAACATATGACCTTGAACCATATATCAAAATGATCGCTGTTGCAATACCTACAATATTCTAATATACATGCCTATACAAAAAGTTAATAGTTTTCAAGATAATTAGTAATTTCAGTCTTCTTTCGCAGCTGTGACCTTGACCTTTGAACATATGACCTTGAACCATATATCAAAATGATCGTCATGTCAATCCCTACAATATTCTAATATACATGTCTATACAAAAAGTTAATAGTTTTCAAGATAATTAGCAATTTAAGTCTTCTTTTACAGCTGTGACCTTGACCTTTCAACATATGACCTTGAACCATATATCAAAATGATTGCCATGTTAATACTTATAATATTCTAATATACATGCCTATACAAAAAGTTAGTAGTTTTCAAGATAATTTGCAATTTAAGTCTTCTTTTGCAGCCATGACCTTGACCTTTCAACATATGACCTTGAATCATATATCAAAATGATCGTTGTTGCAATACCTACAATATTCTAATATACATGCCTATACAAAAAGTTAATAGTTTTCAAGATATAGAGACAAATACATAATTTTTAGCAATTTCCCCACTCAGTACCTTACCATTTCCCCATTTTGAGCCCCATGGCTACCATTTGTGCAAATCTGAAACTACATGACCTAAGGATGTTATAAATGAAATAACTAAGGTATATCTCTTGTAGATTCAGAGGAGAAGATTTTTAAAGTTTTTCACTATTTCCCCCCTTATGGGGCCCCAAGGGGACATAACTCCTTCATCTGTGCAAATCTGAAAGGGCTTCACCCAGGTATGATAGTTTCCAAGTTTCATCGAATTTGGCTCAGTGGTTTTGGAGGAGAAGATTAAAATGTAAAGTTTACGCACGACGGACGACGCACGACGGACGAAGATGGATAGCAATAGCTCATCTGAGCTTTCAGCTCAGGTGAGCTATTAAATATATATATACAGCTGTTTTTGTTGTTTATGTCATACCTTTATTCCTTACGTATTCCAATTATTGTAGTGTGCCTTCCTTATAAATGAATATTTTTGACTGGGGCTTCAAACACCTTACAATTTTTTAGTTTAATTTATGTCTAGCACTTATCTTTGATAATGTCAAAGTATCACTGACACAAAACATGGTTTCAGGTAAGTTACATGAAAACGATAAGGCTTATGTACCGCGGCACCATGGGACACCAGACTACTTCATTTAAATGTCGGTGATAAAGTCGATAGATTCCCCTTCAGTATGAACTTCTAAACCAAACCTCAGTAATATACAAATGAAGTATAAATTCAACATAATACATTCATGTTTTCACCTCATGTGTGTGTTTTATGTTCTTATTTAACCAGGGCTTGTATAACATAGTGCACAGAATCGTGGTTTCGTATCGTTTATTTAAGACGGACGAAGTCCAAAACAAATACAAATATACTATACTGACAAGATGAAGATTTTAAGAATAATTTAAAAATAACAAAAACGACCGGAATCTTCAGAAAACACAATATAAGAAATTCAAAGCATGTATAAAATTATTCTTACCAGATGTTCCCATATAATATAAATTATAAATGTATGTTTCATTCACCATGATGCGCAAGTTGTGGTCTGAAGAAAAGTAAAAAATATATTTATAAAAAAGAGTTGGGGCCTTGGACCGTCATGCAGTGCAAATCGTGCGAAGTAAGGAAATCGTTCTCCCTGAATAACAAACAACATACACACATACTGGACAATACCGCACTTGGAAGTCACTCACCCATAATATTGCATGCATACACTCACTAAGTAAACGTTACTAGTCACAGTAAACGACACAATAAAAACAAACTTTATTTAACCTGGGGTTCCATGATATCGCGGTACTTATCGTTTTTCGTAAATTTTAAAAACAAATAAACACTTACCTGAAACAGTGATTCCTTAAAACGATATTTCAACATCAGGTCTATATTTCTGCAGCAACTTTATTTATTTAAAACAATGTATCATATTGTCATGTGTACTTATGTTACGTATGACGCCATTATGCAATAAAAGGGAGGTAACCATGATATCGCGGCAATGTAATATTTTCTGTCAACGGAGCACCAGAAGCGTCAAAATTTATCCAAACGTGAGCAAAATTATCCACATGTTAAACGAATTAAAAACTTGAAGAAAGAACACTCACAAATGTTTTAAATATAAAATCCAATAAAAGTAATGAAACTGTTAAATGCAAAATAAAAAAAATCAAAATGCAAAATGGAGTTAAGCTTGGTTTTCACAGTGAGGGCATCTAAATTCATCACCCCTCCTAATAAATCTGACATCTGTACAGTAGATGAGGTGAGTCCAATGTTCACAAAAATCACATTTTGCCCATTTAGTCAACACAACACTTGTACATCTGTGCAATTCATCTGGCTGGAATTTTCCGCAAACACGGCATTTCTCATCATCTTCATCATCCATGCTGCTCTCTCCATCTTCAGAGAGGAGATCTAAAGGTGCACCTTTCTTATTAGTTCCAGATGTGCTAGGCTGGTGCTTTTTGGTTTACTTTTGTAGTTTCAAATAATGGATTTTTAACTTGTTTGTTTGATTTCTCTTTAGAATTTGTAATTGGTTTCAATGTATTTATATTTGATTTCTTTGCTAAATTTCCTGATAAAAAGGGAGGCACAAACTTCCTTTTGTTTTTTTTTCACCACTCCGATAACAACTTTATTACTGAAAAAGGTAACAGCATTGCTCTTACTCTTTTGCTGTGCTTCTGGTGCTCCAGTATCAACAGACGTTGTATTAATTTCTTGTGTATTGTTATTGGAGACCTCAATTATAGTATCAGTCACATCTTCATTGGGAGGCACCTCTGTTTCTGCTGGCTTGTAGATTGATGCTGGTGCAATATCAACATCAGTGATGGCTTTATTGTTGAATGGAAAAATGCCAGTCTTGCGAAATGCAGATACAAGATTTTCTGCTGATATTGCCTTCACGTAAGGTTTAGCAGTTAATTCTACAGTCTGGTATTTTGAAATGTTAACCCCAGGATTGACTTTAAGATAAGCATCACACTCTCTGTTGTACATAGCTTTAAGTGGTGCAAATATTGCAACATCCAGTGGTTGGGTGAGATGACTTGTGTGTGGTGGAAGCACAAACAACAAAATATTGTTTTATTGCCCAGTTAGTCAGAGTTAAATTTATATGCGACCTGTGACCATCAAATAATATAAGGAGAGGAACACTGTTGTGATCTTTGACATTAACATGTTTCACAAAAAAAATGTGTCAAGTAGTTGTGGAACACTGATGAATTAGACCATCCAGACTCGGACATTTCACCTTCAGCTCCAGGTAAGCATCCAGTCAGTAGATCACTGTTCCATCTTTTCACCTTGAACACATAATAAGGTGGAATGTGGTTTCCTGCAGCATTTCCAGCACCAATGATAGTAGTGAGAGAAGATTTTTCTGAGGTAACAGCCTGTGCCTTTGTGTCTGTGCTACAAACAATTTTAAGGGGCTTGTGCTGTGTGTTTATCCCTGTTTCATCAATACATGTATTATAGATTCTGTCGGGTCTGTCTGTCAAGTTATGCTTTGTCATTAAAGAGGAAAGCTCCTTGTAATAGTTATTTAGCTTTTCACGTGAAGCTGACTGTGCTCTACTAAATGATAATTTTTGAGCTGTTAATTTTTAACTGAGAGATCTGGCCATCTCCTAAGAAAGCAATAGAACCAGTTATTACTAAGTGCCTTAGCAGACTTTAAATCTTTATTTAATGACAAAGCATAATCCCTAGCAAGGGTCTGTACACCTAATTTATTGTACCCATAGCCAATATTTGCCATATATTTGATGTGACTATGGAGTATCTGTTCCTCTTCGGTTGTAAAAATAGTATCAAATCCTATGGATACATTGATATCTACATTTCCTCGTGTTCTGTCTCTCAAAGTCGACCCTGGGACCCCATATGTGCAAGCTGCTTTGTAAACAGACATCCCATCTCTTGTGGCATCATATGCCCTTTGTAAGTTTTCCCGGTCATACTGAAGACGCTTAGTCTTTTGTTTTGTTTCCTAAAATATATATATATATAGTAGACTCTGGTTATAACAAGGTCTGTTATAACAAAATCAGGCTTATAAAGAAGTCATGAAATTACCTCTAACAAGGAATGAAAGTGCATTTTGCAATGCTTATAAAGAATTCTGGCTATAAAGAACTAAATATGCCTGTCCATTGACACTTTGTTATAAGTTTTGTTTAGCCACACCCAAACATATCATCATCAAATCTGCATTTACAAACAATTTTAAGGGGCTTGTGCTGTGTGTTTATCCCTGTTTCATCAATACATGTATTATAGATTCTGTCGGGTCTGTCTGTCAAGTTATGCTTTGTCATTAAAGAGGAAAGCTCCTTGTAATAGTTATTTAGCTTTTCACGTGAAGCTGACTGTGCTCTACTAAATGATAATTTTTGAGCTGTTAATTTTTAACTGAGAGATCTGGCCATCTCCTAAGAAAGCAATAGAACCAGTTATTACTAAGTGCCTTAGCAGACTTTAAATCTTTATTTAATGACAAAGCATAATCCCTAGCAAGGGTCTGTACACCTAATTTATTGTACCCATAGCCAATATTTGCCATATATTTGATGTGACTATGGAGTATCTGTTCCTCTCCGGTTGTAAAAATAGTATCAAATCCTCTGGATACATTGATATCTACATTTCCTCGTGTTCTGTCTCTCAAAGTCGACCCTGGGACCCCATATGTGCGAGCTGCTTTGTAAACAGACATCCCATCTCTTGTGGCATCATATGCCCTTTGTAAGTTTTCCCGGTCATACTGAAGACGCTTAGTCTTTTGTTTTGTTTCCTAAAATATATATATATATATATAGTAGACTCTGGTTATAACAAGGTCTGTTATAACAAAATCAGGCTTATAAAGAAGTCATGAAATTACCTCTAACAAGGAATGAAAGTGCATTTTGCAATGCTTATAAAGAATTCTGGCTATAAAGAACTAGATATGCCTGTCCATTGACACTTTGTTATAAGTTTTGTTTAGCCACACCCAAACATATCATCATCAAATCTGCATTTACTATTCCAACGTAAGTTTTTAGCCACACCCAAAATGTGAGATCTAACACTTGAAAAGTAAACTTATTGATCATCATCAATTCTGTTTTTACCATTCCAACTAAGTTTGTTTAGCCACACCAAAAATTAAATAAAATGGTTTTTAAATAAGTTTACGGTATTATTTTCAACGGAATAAAGTTGTTAAACGATTTTGAAATATTTTTGACAATCTTTAATAGAACAAATTGAAAAAAATTGAAAAATCTTAGTCTTAAGTTTAGACTGGGTTAGACTTATGATTTCATCGAAGAATTACGACCAACAACACATTTTAAGCTGCATTAAGTTTTCCTAAGAAAAAAAAAACGGGAGCTGATCTAATTAACGATGTTCCTATTGAACAATGCTACATTTGGTTCAACGATAAAAGCTCGAATAAATACAGACATAATAATGTTCAGGAATTTCCCAGCGAAATGTAGCATGTGGGATCTAATATTAGAAAATCGTTACGTCATAAAAAAATCCGGGTTATATAAACACAACTTACAAAACCGTGATAAATTTAAACACAGAACTTTATTGAATTTGTCATTTGAGACTTAGTAAGGGGTACATAACACCATTCCTAATACATTTTGATATTAATGGCGGACAATTAATACAATTTGTCAGGTTTCACCTTCGATTCATTGGAGTTCCCAACCATCCGTGCGCATGTTCCAAGCTCATAATAATCATTGTTAAACATTGACCAACCCGTCAGAGGATTCCGTTTATTTATTGAAAAACTTAATGCAGCTTTGAATACAAGACTGAACACTGAACTTATTCTACGTTCAACATTGAAAAAAAAAATGTCAAAATCTTTACTGATATTATGCTGTAAAATATCTTAAAAACCTTGATAAGAACTCTCTTTAAATTGAAGTCGTAATTTAGATCAATGCCGCGGAATCATGTTAATGCATGACGTCATTTCAAACATACGTCATTGAATCTGACGTCATGAACGCAGGACATGAATGGGCCGATATATCGGCCCGTGGCACATTTAACCCTTTCGCCGCGAAGTTTCAAATGATAACGTCATGCGATACGCGAATTTTTCTGACGTCATCACTTGATGTTTAGTTTAAAGTAGGAATGAGGTGCGCTTAAATATCAGAGTTCTACCATGTGTATTAAAACTATTATTAAAACAGATTCTCTTGACCAAATTTTATGGAGTTTTCATTGATTTTTAGATTACTTCTTATAGGCGTAAGTTGATTTTTCAATTGTAATATTTTCATCTTTTGTTTTAATTTAATCATAAAATACATTTTACACCCAAAATCAGCAAGCAGGCAGATATAGGGATTAAAAATTATCAAAAAATAAAGTTTACTATACTGAGTCAATGATTTAATTTTCTAATAGGGAAGGTTTTCAAAGACAAAAATCCAAAAAATTGACCACACGAAATCAATATTTCCGAAGTTACAGTATTTTTTGTAAAGGATACAAACGAAAACAAATTATCTTTGGGTACATACGTTATCTCTGATTTACTCAGTAATAGTTGATTTAAAAAAAAACAATAGTTATTTCCATGCATGTAAAGGGTAGACAACATATAGCTAAAACAAAATGGACAAAATTTTATTGTTGATATATATATTTATTTCGTGGTCTATATAGAAAATAATTATTAAAATTTTGCTTTTTATTATATCCTTTGGCGAAACGCAGTGCCAGTTGTCAAATTGTGATCCTCCATCTTTCAGTCGAGGTGTTCCAAATTAATCCATACAAAAATAACGTATGTATCCGTATTGATATCAGTCTTCATATATGACATCACAAAGAATCAAATAAATAATTTCAAAGAATAAATTCAATTTATTAACGAGAACATTTCATTTGAACGTTTTTGAATCAAAATGTAAAACGGTTAACTCAGAAATATCAAACCAGTAAATGCTTTTTCAGCCTATTTCAATGGCTAATGTCAAATTTGTGTCAAATGTGTAATATATATAATAAAATCTTCAAAATGTGTATCACAAAATGAATAAGTACCATGATAATTCCTTGATACACATGTAACATTGACCTTTTTATATGTTTATACGATTTTAAATTCAATTCAAAGCAAATAACGTATGTATCGAAATAACGTATGTATCATTTCATACGGGTAAAGACAAAGTTATATTAATTGATTGGAGAAAATAGGCCTATCTCATTACATTTTCCACCTTCCATATTTCAAATGATCTGTCTATGGCCATGTTATCTTCATCACTGATTTTAAACATTCTACCAGATTTTCCAGAATTAGTAGGTTTTTGAATTATGCAGAGTAAATCAGCTTTTTTTATCCAAACACTGTCGGGATGTGCTGGCCATTGATAAAGGTTTTTGGCTTTTTTTCATAAAGTTGATTTCGCAGTCTTGGTCTTCGACATCGATATCAGTTACTTCTCCGATGTAAGTTCTGCCATCACTCTGACCATGACGATATACAACTCCAACAAAACAACCGACTTTTACAGCATCAAAAGTCGATGATTCTGAACTTTCGTGTCTGTTAATTTCTTCATCATTTGTGTCGTTGTTATTGTCATAAGAGACTGAAGCTTCCTGTTGTACATGTATTACGGGAGATTTTCCGGAACGCTCTGGTTGCACTTGCCAACTACTACAAAAAGCTCCAGTTATACAAATGCTACAATAACACGAGGTTTCTCTGGTTATTAGATTACCATTTGAAACTCCAATAGCGTGAAGTTTCATTGAGCCTTGTAATGGTTTGACTTTTTTTGACTTCATTTCCTCTCGTTTGTTGCCCGTCACGGTTTCTGGTACGAAGAGAAACTTAACATTCTGCATGCTGGATTTTGTAGCCCAAGAATAAAAGTCCGCAGCGTCTTGAATTATTGCATTACCCTGCTTAATTGCACCGTCGGCCATGCGTTTAGTTGTGCCCCCAAGACCGTCACATGGGCCTTTCCCGTGACCGGTCTCGAAATAATTCCAGCGTGCATTGATATCGTAAATCTGCTTGTGATTGGATACAAGGTTGAAGATAAAACGGTTCCTATACTGACTTGACGGTGAATCAGTCCAGTAATGGAGTGTGTTCAGATTTGGCTTGATAAATTTAAGTTCAGGGATGATGTAATCAATAAATGTGCAGACTGTTGAGGAGGAATGTGCCATCTCATCACTTACAACAACAAAGCTCTGATGACGAAGTTCACCGTTATCCTTAAAATAAGCCACTGCTGGATGAATCGTTACCATGCTCTGGTTCCAGTAGGCTGTTTGTACCTCATCAAGTGACCTGCAAGAGAAGTTCTCAGCGAAATCCATCTGGATCATCATGTCGTTATCAGGTAAGTTCTCTTTCAATCGACGGACCTCTTGGTACTGTTCTCTTACTCTATCAATATGCTTGGAAAATATCGTTGTTTGCTTTTTAAGATCTGCTTTAAAAACCTCTTCTTTTTCTGTTATCTCTACTATTTTCATTTTTTGCTTTCCATTATCCAACTGGACCTTTTTCCGTACTTTATATGTTACTTGTTCTTGAATTGCACTAATTAATTCATCCATACTCTCTTGATGTTTTAATAAGTGCTCGGGATTTTCACTTATTTTTATTCCATATTTGCGTAACGCTTGTACTTTCAGTGCCATGTTCTGATGATGGATGCATTGGCATGTGTTTCTAGATATAAATGATGCCAAAAGCACGTCTTTTGGTCTTAGCCTCAAGAAGGTACTCAAAGAAATCGAAACTTCTGGACTTTCACTAAGGAATTTTTCATGAATATTTTTCATATAGTCGGTCAAAACGCGCGTCTGCACTACTTCCCCAGAAGCAAGTTTCTTTGCGTCAGCTTTTCCTGGTTGGGCCCTACTGTTATGATCCCTCCTTAAAAACGATTCAACTTTATTCCGGATTTTGCTAGATACAGTATTTCTACGTCTATTAGGAAAGTTGTTACATTTTGTTGCTTTTTTCAAACTTCTCCAACTCATTCCGGTTCTTGAAGCAATCCAGTTTAGGCATCTGTTTTTTCTAGCAATTATTCCACTAACACTTCTGTGTAATTCTGTTCGCTTCATGCGAGATACTTCATTCTTTTTTCTTTTTACTTCCGCCATTAAAGTATTGCACGCAAGTAATTTCTTTTTAACTGAGCTTTTATGTTTGGGTGTTAAATTTAGTTGTTCTATTTCAATTGTTGTTTTCTTATTAGGTGTCATGGTTTCTGGTGGATTTATTTTTTTTATTTTCTGCAACAAACGTTCCATTTTCTTGTTCTTTGTTCTCACTTTTTTTCGAAGTTCTCTCATTTCTGTTTGTAACTTGGATATAGTATGATGTGCTTTTGCTAAAGCTCGCGCCCTAACCTTTTTGACCCCTTTACTCTTTGCCCGTGCACGTAGTGGTAATTTAACTATAAGCCGTGTTTCTTGTAATTGGTCTGGACTATCAAAATCATCTCTCTGTGCTTGAGTTGCGCTCGTACCATATCCACTATCTGATTCACTTGCTTGATTGATTATGTTTTGCTCGTTCTTTTCTTTCTTTTTTAATCTTGATAACCGATTTCTAAGTTTGTTTTTATGATTTCTTTCTGCCAATTTCTTAGGTGGTAACTTTTTGGCGGGAAAATAATAACCGCGTTGTCTTGCTCTTTCCTTTTCTAAAAATTCAGGCCCTTTGAGTTTCTGCCTTTCTCTGTAGGCCTTTTGAATTTCTTTCTTGTCTTTGCCCATTCTACAAAAAGATTCATTTAAAAAATTGTAACTAGATTTGATACAATATTCATATTGCCATGATGTAGTCATTGTGATTATGTAGCTTCACTCTATGTCATTTTCAGTTATAACTTTCTATTCATTGTAAGCTTTTGTTAATAATGTTTAAGGTTGGAGCCAGATGCTATTTCCGGAAATGATTATACGTAAAAGGACAAGGTGAATAGATTGATAATAGAACGGCAACCTATCTAATGTTTAGCATCAGTTGGATGGGTTGGTGTTTTTCGGGTACTCTGGTTTCCTTCAACATCTCAAAACTGGCCGACTTGATATGTGAAATAATTCTGACTGGGGTTTGTCCATCAACGAGTCTCAAGATTGTCAGATCAAATAGGCAAGAAATATATGATATCTCACTTTTATTGACAATTTTTCATCAATTATTCACTGTAGAGTTTTTATTACAAATCTCAATCCAGTTTATAACAAGATTTGTATAAGTACTGTTGTGTCATATAATTTTTTCAAAGAAAAACGTATGTATCACGGACATTGATACATACGTTATCAGCAGTAAACATACTCTGTCGACATTGATAATTATCCGAAAAATGCTACAATTCTAGTGATGAATGCAAACATAATCCTCTGACATCAAAACTGTTAATACCAGTTTCAGCCATGGAAAACTCCAGGTAAACAATATACAAAACACGTTAATGGTATAATATCAACATTTTCATCTGATTAATTGATTATATGTTTATTTCATATTATAAATCATGTGTATATTTCATATTTATTTCAGATTGCAAAGATGTAACTGCGAACAAAGCTGATAATGAGCACCGAATCAAAATTAATACACGTAACAATGCACACAATCTCTTGATACATACGTTGTCATTGATTACGTATGTATTAACTTTTTGAATCAAAACTTATACTTTTTGCAAGGTCACACATGGCAAATGTTTATTTTAAATGATTAAAATAACATTTGAGAATTCATATTATTAAAAGTGTCATGAATTAGATGATGGTCTTTATTTTATACTTACGTGTGTTTGGACTGCTAAATCATTAACATATATTGCATTCTATTCTTTTCTTTGCTGCTTCGAGGTCAGCTCCTGAATGGCAGTTTGAAAAATGGTGACAAGATAACTCTTTCCATGTGACATAGGTACATCATGTGACGTATTTTACCCGCTAATTTCAAAATGCATAACGTATGTATCGATAACGTATGTATTGAAAAAGTAAAATTTCGATGAAATACAGATAGATAAAACCATTTTCTCGTGGTACTTTTTATGTTTTTATTAAATAACCACCATTGTCTTCAGTATAGCTAAACGTATGGGTATTGCAATCTAAAAATATTAAAATTGTTGAAATCCACGTATGTATCGACGCAAAATATAGATTGTGCGTATTGCAGAATTGAGGTAATTTATTTTCAAATTTGTACTACAACGGTACTTCAACACATTATTTTTTTTAACAATCAACTATCGTAAAACATTTCTAACTATAAACTTGTACATTTCCTCCTGACTGCTAAAAGTATTAGTCGTTATATGAAGCTGCGGCGATTTTATCAATGGTCCCTGCGACACACGTTTGATCCGCAATATCTTTAAAATTATGAAAGCAATACAGACTTGAATTACATTTTTACACAAAGTGCAAGACTATGAACAATTTCAACATTGAAATACTATAATTAATTCGTGTATCTTAACTCTATCCGTGTTTATTACGTAAAAAATGCAACTTGCGACACTAACGTATGTATCGATTTCAAGGGTTTGAAAGTTTGGCACAAAAAGATAAAATACACAATCAACGCAAATATGTCATTTTATTTTACCCTTCGGTACTACGTTTCTGTTAATATGATTATTTTATTCTGAAAATATTCAGGTTTTTGTTTAGATGTATGCGACACGCATATCTGCCTGCGTACTGATTTTGAGTGTTTAACCCTTTGGTTGCGACGTTTTAAAAAATGCTGTACGTCATATGCGTAGTTTTTACGTCACAAATGCGTGACGTACAAAATATAGTTCAATTTTAGCTACGACAAGTGCTCTTTACTGAAAAGAACTAATACAATTGTGATATCAACATTTATCGATTTTTTGTAATCAAAAGAAGTAATCAATATGTTTTCAGTTTTTCGACATTTGGGTTGAAGTTTAAAGCTTAGAATTTTTATAAAACATGGTTAAGGTGGCGATATTATGCCAAATAATTACAATCACTTCCAAGGGTAACACAGGCCTCTATAACAAGAAGGAGAAAAAATGCAAGGGATAGAACCTAAGACTTCCCACATATAGGCGAATACTCTACCAACTGAGCTACCCAGACCACTAAATTTGTATCTTTAGATATAAATATACAACTAAATCTTAAAAATATAAGATCTCCAACGAGTAATATAAATATCGAGTGTAATAAATGTCATATTTCAACGAGTTGGAGATCGAGTTTTTCATATTTTACAAGGTTTAAAAATGATATAATTTTACTTTCTGGTGTGAGAATAAACGCAAGAAGGATTAAGAAGGAGAAGCAAAACATTTAATTGAACATTCAAATTGAAATAACACCGTACAAGACGCAAGTGGTAAGTTGAAACATCTCCAAAATGTAAAATAAATCCCGACGACACTGTTCGTAGCATGTCCGCCAAGGCTGGTAATGACCCAACAAGTGTGATGTTGTGATGTCTGCGACAGCTACGTTTCCAATTTTATGTCCTAAAGTGTTAAATAGTTCGAATAAGTACAGTACAACATTTAAAATGAATAAATTTGATATTTGTTTTATTTGTTTAAAAAGCGACGTTATAGTAGGGTGTTTAATCCTATAGTTGAAGACAAATCAAAAATAGTTCCTGCACAGTTGCAGATCGTATTATTTTGTGATTTGATTGGTTAATGGCCAGTGTGATAACTCTGTCATGAGTGTGATAACCCATTGCGAAATTTCACTGTCTGTGGTACGATAACATGCACTAAAATATGAGTTTATAAATTCTTTTCTTGAAAGTGTTGCGTATACGTAGTTTCATGATAAAACAAACGAATTAAAAAAAGTTAATTTTCATTCCTCTGTCGTCCTGGTATGAAACTTTTCAAAACATTCTCCAATGCAAAGTCCTATGCTGCATACTGGCTCCGGACACCAAGTCCTTACTTTTGATCCACATAAGTGACATACTTTTCTTTTCTTATCTATATGAATTAAAAAAATGTTATTCAAGTTATGACTTACATTGTTTTTATCCCTGTGACTAAATATTGTGTAAATGTTGCTGAAATCATAAAACTAAAGAATTGTCTTCAAAGCTGAAGGAATATCCGGACACCTATAGATTTTTTTGTAAATATCTCCAAACTTATATATAATTTTTTTTTTTTTTTTTTTTTTGGTTTATCTGTGACATCGCGGGCGATTGTACTTGTACTCTTAAGGACACTAGTACAATGCAGATCCGAAACATTTGAACTTGTGTTTAGATTTATCCTTGTTTTTAATAAAAATTGCCTTCTTACGAGTAGCTGAAAATGCTTCAACATAACGACCAACCTTCCCAGAAAGAATAATATATATCATTTGTTGCATATTATTTCGAACTTACCTGGAATAAAATGTATAAAATGACGTTCAAATAGTCTCTGCGGTACAGGATGGACGCTTGGTCTACCAGTTCTTTTCTTCTCACAAACATAATCACCAACAAGTTGCTGGTACAGACAGCATGTGAATTCATATCTTGACATTTTTTTTAAAAGCCCTCGATTTTGGCGATAGACAATATAACAGTTAACTGGAAAAAAAATAGTTTAAATGTTATAACTCTTTCATTAATATAAATATTGCAATTATTAGACAAAAGTGAATAGGAATTTATAGCAAATATGTAAATAATACCGATAAACGGCAAGTATCCATCAAAACTGTTCGTAAATGGTGGGTGAGTTTTTAATTTTCCTGTACAGCTTGTAAGCCTTTAACAAAAGAATAACTTTTTCACCCTCAGGTGGGATTAGCAAAATGATATCCGCGGGTTCGTATATATAATCGCGGGTTTTCATCAGACTACAAGGAAAAATTCCTTGTGGGAACAACACCTGTTATCAAGTTTTTAAAACTTTTTTTGATAATTTTTATTGTATTTTTGATCATGGTTAGGTAAAATCCTTGAAATCCTCTATCAAGTTATGTCAAATATTATATAATTACCTGTAATTCTTAAAAGTATGTTCATAAGAAGCTTCTTCCATAACTTAACACACTTTATATAAGGGTCGTATGTTGTCAATTGCTGGTCAGCTAAATCTCCCCTCCCATCATTTTGTTGTATTTAAATATGGCCTGTGGAATGCTGTGTTCAATTCCTCTAGAGTTGCTGTGATCTTCCTGGCTAATGAATTATAAAAAGGTAGAAAAATGAAATGTTTAACTTAAATTGTAAAATCCAAACTTCAGGTTAAATTTAATACCATATTCTTAATTCTTGAAATACCTCTTGTCCTCTACCAAATGATAATATTAAAAGTTGATTCATCAGTCAGTCCTAAAATGAGTTGAGTCAAATTGAAAAAGCAGGCTTTGATGAAAAAACTAAATTGTCTTGATTTATAAAAGAACATTCACATATAAACATAAATATTGATGTTGCAACAATATAATTATGCATTGTGTAATACTTGTATTTACATTTTTAATTAATACCTTGGGTAATACATGGTAGATATCAGGGTAACTTGCTTTCTATCACCGTACTTCATTGCCATTAACGAACCGGTTGTCTCACCATACTTTCACCTTTTGCCAATTTTGTTCGCCGAAAACTCTTGGGCATACCCTTTCTCCCATTTCGTACAGTACCTGTGGAGTATGTGTCATTTTGCACTAGCTTCTCGGATAGTGCTGGACTGCTAAATGCATTATCTGTTGTTACATGGTGAAATTTTCCATAAAACGGTTCAACTAGTTTAGTTACAACATCATATCCCATCCCATGAATGCTGTTAACTTGTGATATATTCCGCCTTCCTAAATTTATAATAAATATGTATAAAAATGCACTCTGTGTGTGTGTGTGTGTGTGTGTGTGTGATAGAGATAGAGAGGTGTGTGTGAGAGAGAGAGAGAGAGATCGAATTACCATATACAATAGTTATTAATACATGCGTCCCTAATATGGATGATGATGATGATGATGTGATGATGATGATGATGAAGATTATGATGCTGATGATTCCATTTGTAAGGGTTACTTGCTTTTAACAACTAGGAGAATTTGGTTTCTTTTCTTATTTGATTCTTTTATAAACTTTTAATGTTCTATTATGTGGTCAAAATGAGCACATTATTTTTATTATTATTTTTGTTGTTGTTGTTTGTGTTGTTATTGTTATTATTATTTTTGAAATACCTGCGTATAATTCCAAACTTAGAGTATATCCTGTGTCTGATTCTGCCAGAACCCATAATTTAGCACCCCACCGATGTGTCTTCTTGGCAGGCATGTATTGAACTGAATAATGTCTTCCCTTGTGGCCAACCATACTTTCATCTACTGTTAAATCCCTTCCAGGTTTGTATTTTTCTTTAAAACTTCTGTTTACTAAATCAAGAATGGTTCTTATTTTATGTGCTGGATCATGATTAGGATTACCTCTAGGTACAGATCTTTCATTATCATTTGCGTGCAAGCATTTAAGAATAAGCTGGAAACGGTCGCGTCTCATAACTTTGGAAAAAGCGGGTGTATTTAACAGCAAAGTTTTTTTATTTGTTTCCCAATACGAAGCCATGGTAGGTTTTCTTATTATGCCCATAGATAACCAAAGTCCTATAAATGCGGACATTTCATCTTCGGTAACATCTTCCCATTTATTCATCCTAGAATGTGGCCTTATTGTATTTGTAAGCATCTGTCGTGCATATCGGTTGGTTTCTTCTACTAAAATTGACATGATTTTACTATTATTACTATCTCCGCAACACAAAAGCCATTTAAAGTAATCGATAGGTTCAGCATGTTTTGGTGGTGGATTTACTGCACCGGTTCTTAAAACAAATGGCTGAATACGATGTGTAAATTGAAAGTTATCTGGATCTTGTACAGTCCATAGAGGTCCAATAATTGTTCGATCATCATTGTCCCCGTCACTGTCGCTGCTGGAGCTGTCAGAAATACTCAAATCCGAACCAGAATCTTCTGAATCAGACTCCATATCAATGATTTAGAAACGCCGTTAAGTTACACATATGACGTCAAAAAAGCCTGACGTCATGATGTCGATTACGTCACAATTTTTTAAAATCAAACAATGTTGAATGTATTTTGATACATTTTATTTATGACATTATCTGATTATGTTCTGAAAATTTCGTATATAATTTTCATAAGGTCAATACCATTTTGAAGGACATATATGTCCTTACCGCACTCTACTAACAAAGGACATATATGTCCTTACCGCAGCTAAAGGGTTAAAGACCATAAACTGAAAAATATAAACATATTTTTACTACATTCATTCATTCATTTATCCATCCATTCATTCATTCATGAGACCTTTATCTTTTTGAGTGGCAAAAATAATTTTGAAACGTTTATAATACATTATTCTGTATTATTTGTTTTACTTTCCATGGGAAGTCAACGTGTATCTTTCGGGTGTTCAAGTGGCGCAGTGGTTAGCGCTTCCGCCTACCACCAATGCGACTGGGGTTCGATTCCCAACATCGTATGTGATAAGGTATGAGGTCACCTGCTTGAGCACGTGGGTTTTTCTCCGGGTTCTCCGGTTTTCCTCCCACAACAAGAACTCACGCGCGCTACAATTTGGGCCAACGAGCTAGATTAATATAAGTTGCACAACTTATTTCTAAATCGTTGTATATACTGACCATAAAAGTAGCGTTAACCTCTGATAAATGTTATCCGTATCACCAAACCACACGTTTTAAACATTTACGGTTCATTCACAAACTTCATATGAAACCTTTTAAAATAATCCCCAACACATAGGCCCACTTCACAAAGCGTGTCAGGACACCATGTTCGTACTTTGGCTTGGCAAACTCTGCAAATTTTCCTTTTTCCACCTGAAAAAGAATAAATGAAAGTATTATGAATTTGATAGCTGGCGAAATACAGTTAACAAGTTAAATAGGATTCAAATGATATTGTTGTATGAATATTTCATTCTTTTGTTGGTCTGTGATCAAAATAAATCGATACCTGGAATGAAATAAATGAAGTGGCGCTCTGACAATCTTGATGGCACTGGTACCTGTGATGTCCTGGGCCTACCGGTTCTTTTCCTTGAATTACAAAAATCTCCGATCAGTTGTTGGTATAGTGACTCCGTGAAACTAAGTCTTGTCATTTTTTTTCTATGACCCATATTTTGCACATAAAGGATGTAGCTATTCACTGAAAATAGACACAGGCTTTCAGACTCGGAAAATATGTGCTTTTTCTATTCTTGATTATTGTATTTAATTATGAAATGTGATATATTTAGTAGCCACATTAACTTTGATGCGATAAATACGCTAAATGGTTATGTACTAACTCTCATATATCGATAACATCGTGCACACGGCACAGTCAGTAGATATACGGGCTAAGGAACACGTAAAAAAACGAAAACCAAAACCCTCGGTAATCCCGCTCATTAAAACAAATACTGTTTCGATGGTAATAAAAATAGTTCAAATCAAAATCCCAAACCAAGGTTAAAAAGACTTTGAAAACTTGGACATCAAGTTTAATACATGAATTTCCATTCGGAGGTGAGATCTGGTGCTCTGGAAAGGTAAGCGCCACTTGTTTAGCTAGTAACATCTGTCACGCATGTAATCAAATTTGAGACATGAAAGAAACATGTAGCTATGGGACGTTTAATAAATCTTGAAAGAACTTTTATACCATAATATAATTATGATTGAATATGTTTATTATCAATAGATACAATTCATGTAAAACAGACCTACAGTCTTGAGAATGAGGTAAATAAGAATCTTCTTCCACAATTTGAGTGACTTCACATCTGGGTCGTATGTCTGTATTTGCTGATCTGCTATATCAACCCCACCCATTAATTTGTTGTACATATAGACTGTCCGGGGGATAACTGAAATGATGACTCTACTATTTTCATGATATTCCATGCTGAAAATATTTCTAGTTAAATAAGTCAGAATGAAAACGTCAAACAACAGAAGTTTTCAAAATAAAATAAAATTTAAAAAAAAAGAAAAATGAAAATAATAAAATGATAATAAAAAACCGATCTTTTATGAACATATTATCGGTTGCTGTATGTTCATTTCTTCTTGAATTTTAATCGTGTAATCGGTATATTGTCACAAAACACATTTCGCTACCAGTGTAAAGTATCTGCTCTCGCACTCGTATTTGAAAATACATGCATGAAAAGCAATAACAATGTTTCCTTTTCTTATGGTGTGAATTACTTAGTTTTATTCAATTTTATTTTATTTGGTTACTTATTATTCTGAAAACATTTTATACATGCTTACGTCTTGTTTGTACTTTTTGTTTGACAGCAGACTTGCTGATAAAAGTCGGTTAGAAATTGTATTAAACTCAAGTAAATATTGTTCTGCTATAAATGTCTACATATGAATCAAATCTATTGTTTAATAAATAACGTACATTGGTTTGATCATTGTAGAAAGAAGACAAACATTTTTTCTGTCTTCATATTTTAATGTTACAACAGGGCCCGACTGTCTGACAAATTTATCTCCCTTCTTTACTTTTTGTCGAAACGACTGAGGCATCCCTTTTCTGGTTCCTCTGACAGTTCCAGTCATGTATGTCTCGTTTTCAAACAGATATTTGGCAAGAGCTGGACTTGTGAATGCGTTATCTACCGTAATATAGTGGTATCGACCAAGATAGTGTTCTGATAATTTGGCCACTTCATCAAAACCTAAACCATGTCCACTATAACTTTCAGTTGTATTCCTTTTCCCTGCAGATAAATTTTAATTTTTTATAATATCACAAAAGCTAATTTGTACTCTTCTATTTTCCATTATTATTATTAAACGGTCAGATATTTTATCCCACATTAGCATTATGACAGCCAGTGATAGCATACTACAGCAGTCTGATATATATATATATATATATATATATATATATATATATATATATATAATCTTTAGAAACAATCATTTTCATAAATTACTTTTATATACGGAGCCCGCAAAGGGACATTGAAATAAATAGTTGTTTGCGTTCGCACGCAATTGTATTTCGTTCCCACGCAATAATATTTCGTTCCCACGAAATGATAATTCGTTCGCACGCAAAAGCATTTCGTTCCCACGCAATAATATTTCGTTCCCACACAATGATAATTCTTTCGCACGTAGAAGTATTTCGTTCCCACGCAATTATATTTTGTTCCCTCGCAATGTTATTTCGTTCCCACGCAGAAGTATTTAGTTCCCACGCAATGTTTTTGCATTCGCACGCAATAATATTTCATTCACACGCAATAATATTTTGTTCCCACGCAATGTTATTTCGTTCCCACAAAATGATAATTCGTTTGCACGCAAAAGCATTTCGCTCGCACGCAGAAATATTTCGTTCCCACGCAATTATATTTCGTTCCCTCGCAATGTTATTTCGTTCCCACGCAGAAGTATTTAGTTCCCATGCAATGTTTTTGCGTTCGCACGCAATATTTCGTTCCCATGCAATGTTATTTCGTTCCCACAAAATGATAATTCGTTTGCAAGCAAAAGTATTTTGTTCGCACGCAAAAGTATTTCGTTCCCACGCAATAATATTTTGTTCCGACGCAATGTTATTTCGTTCCCAGGCAAAAATATTTCGTTCCAACGCAATGTTTTTGCGTTTGCACGCAATTATATTTCGTTTGCACGCAAAAGTATTTCGTTCCGACGCAATAATATTTCGTTCTGACGCAATGTTATTTCGCTCCGATGCAAAAGTATTTCGTTGCACGCAAAAGTATTTCGTTCCCACACAATAATATTTCGTTCCGACGCAATGTTATTTCGTTCCAACGCAATATTATTTCTTTCCCAGGCAAAAATATTTCGTTCCAACGCAATGTTTTTGCGTTCGCACGCAATAATATTTCGTTTGCACGCAAAAGTATTTCGTACCGACGCAATGTTATTTCCTTCCCATGCAATATTATTTCGTTCCCAGGCAAAAATATTTCGTCCCCACGCAATGTTTTTGCGTTCGCTCGCAATAATATTTCGTTCCCACGCAAAAATATTTCGTTCCGACGCAAAAATATTTCGTTCCCACGCAATGTTTTTGTGTTTGCACGCAATAGTATTTCGTTCCCACGCAATAGTATCTCGTTCCAACGCAGTGTCATATTACAATTCCAACAAAACGTATCATCACGTGACTTTTGAAAATTTGACAGTAGATTCAGTAGAATTACGCCTCAGGTAAAAAGCAGCATCAGGTAAGTTTATTTCTGGATTCCGCCTTTAATTTGAGATAAACGCTTTTAACAATTACAAATCGATTTACCTCGATCTTATCCAATGTTTGCTTGTTTAAAATATTGTGATAAAATTAAGACGGAAAACTTTATAATACGGATTACCATTTGACTGGAGATGTTTATTTAGATGATTATTCAGTATAGTTGTCAATTGTCTTCATGGATTAGTATAATAATCATTTGTTAATGAAAATAAATAAATAAATAAATAATAATAAACAGTTACAGGATATACAAATGATTATGTCTAGTTTGTCTTTTGCTGCAGATGCACGTTGTACACTGCTTATAGATATACTTGTTATTTATATATATAGTGTGACATATGGAGAATCCATATCCAACAAATAAACTTTTAGAAGGTAATTTAAATTTTATTGCCAATGAAGGATTATTTCGGAAAACCACTGGTTTTAAATAAATTAAACTTGCAACTATCTACTTATTCCTCCAAAATATAGGAAGAACCATTTCTGAAATATTAATTTTGGTTATATGTTAGTCATTTGACTTTCATATTTTTTTTATCCAAAAATGACCTAAACGATATCTTAAAACAAACCTTCGTAACTGATGTGTCAGCTATAATATTTTAACGTGACACTTGTTTGATTTAACAATATATTTTTATGTCAAATTATTCATCTAAATGCAAATATGAAATGTTTTGGTTTTTTTTCAGAAGAAAATAATGGCTTAGAGAGAATGCTGGTGTTTGTGACTGGTTTTGATAAAGCACCTCAATTGGTTTTGAACCACCATTGAACATGAAAGCGCGCCGTTTACAAGCACATGTGCTACTCAACTACATATTCCAGTTATGGATTGTTTTGAAACCTTCAAAGGGCGTATATCTTTAGCTATGAATGTTGATATTACATTTACAAATTCTTACTTTCTGGAACTGCCAGAAAGACACGTGGTTCTATATAACTATAACTCCTTATTGGATATACTGGTTTGTCTCTGTTAGTTCTTTCAGCCAATTCTCCATCCGTGTTGAAGGTGTTGGACGGGACGTCATATGGGACAACCTGACAGATGAGTATATTAAAAAATTAGAGCGTGTAAATATTGAAGCAGCTCGAATAGTTATTGGGACGACTAGGTTAACAAGTTGAAATTTATTATATCACGACGTGGGGTGGGGAACTTTGGAAACAAGAAGGAAAAAACATAGATTAATTCAATTTTTTAAGACGTATCATAAGCAATCTCCTACTTATCTCTCTAAAATGATCTCATCTACAAATTCAGAAATTCATTCTTGTAACACTCGTTCGCCTCAAAATTTAGCAACTATATCATGTAGGACAGATTATAAATCATTCCTTCCCTCCACTATTAGAGATTGGAACAATACTCCTGTATCAGTAAGAAACAGTTCACTAAACATCTTTAAATCCTTTTTAAACCAGAAATTACAAATTCCTAAATGCTTTTATTCAGGTAGTCGCATAGGACAAATTTATCACACTACACTTAGGCTAAAATGTAGTTCATTAAATCATCATTTGTTTGCAAAAAATCTTGTTTAAAAACCCCTATTGTGCATGCGGTCAAACCGAAAATACTCAACACTTTCTACTACAGTGTAATTTGTATAATCATATCAGAAATGCCACTATTCATATTATAAATGCCCCTTATGACATTGACATATTATTGTTTGGGAATCAAAACTTAACGTATGACGAAAATGTTGCTATTTTTGACAAAGTGCAAAATTACATTCTTCTAACATAGATTTTCTGACTGAACCCCGTTTAATGTATAATGAATCTATAGGTTAATATATGTCTCTTAAAACACATTTACATAATGAATTATTGTACATTTAAATATTATGAATTTGTCTTTTAAAAACCTACACTTTATTTATTTATTATGATACGTTCTTCTTAGTCATGCAGACTATTAGCTTTGTACCAATTGTTAAGGAAACTGGTTAATATAAGAGTATTACTCTTGTTCCATGATCCTTAATATTGTAAATTATTATGCATGTTGTATGTCATGTTATTAAATAAAATATTGTTTAAACTAAGGTGTTGAACACTTTAATTAACTAATATGACAAACCCATTAACCTGTGATGTTATACAATGTGCAATGGCTTGATGATTTTGAATTACATTCAGTTTTAAAAGACATAAATATTCAAACACAACTATGTCATTATTATATGACCTACATGTATAAAATCTCTTATGTAATTTTAAAAAGTCAAACAATAGTGGTTCATTATCATCTCTAAGATGAACCTCACTGGAAATACATCTCGATTCAAACACAACACAATTCCTTTGCGTGCAACCTTGTTCGCTTATTGTGAAATGCTGCGTGCGTCTGGGATTAACCAGAACTTGTGTATATGTGTGTGTGTGTGTGTGTGTGTGTGTGTGTGTGTGTTAATTCCGTTTCACAGAGTGTTGCACAAAATAATGTGTACACTTGTTCTTTACACTTATTTTATTTTAAGGCACTAGACCGCCGTTATGAAAAAGAAATTGCAGTGCAAAGTAAGTAATATTAAGGTCCGCCCTATGTTAAATGCAGACCTTATTAATGTTGTGTTAAAACAAACGCTGAAATATGCAAGTAAAAGCAAATAATCCTGATTTTGTGTATTTTTACACCTCGTGACAGATTGTAATCCTGATTTTGTGTATTTTCACACCTCGTGACAGATTGTCATACATTAAACAATTCCTAATCTATTTTGATAAGTAAAGGACAATATAAAAACAACTCTTACAACCATTATGAGGCCTACGATTTATAAATCTTTTTCGGATGGTAAATAAATTGCTCTGTTGGCTGTATTAGTGTTTATGCAATACTGGATTACAACGTCGCAAATAGCTGCAAATGGTTAATACGACGTAAAACAACATTTAACCAACCTAACAATTATCTATCGAAATTTATCGTTCATTTCGTGTTCGTATAAACCCTAATCTTAAATCATTTTTAAAGATACCTCCTGTATGATATGAAGGTTTTTATGACATGTAGTAGGATAGACTTATTGAAAGGTTTTGTATAACTTTGATTGTTGGTTCGAACCACGTTGGGGCAATAAAAGCTGACAAAACCAGAATGGAAAATTTTATTATTTATTGTAATTTTATTATTATATATTTTACATAAGCAATAACAAAATTTTAATATACTAATATAACTGATTTATTAAATTGATTTTGTCTTATTTTCGTGAAACAAATTCGCACTTTAACTTGCGTCGTGCGACAAGCTACTGCTGGTACCACCTGTATTGTGTTTTTGCGGTGTACAGTATTTCAAAATACATTTCTTGAATTTTGAAGAATGAAATTGGTTAATTTAATTTTGTTTGGCAAATCTGAGTTATTCTTTATATTAATTCATTTCGCATCAATTTAAGTCGATATATTATCATACTTTCCACGTAAAAAGAGGGGATAAAATATGGTAGTCATACTAGAACGTCCATACCATCTCGATTTCAATATCTGACTCAATGTTCGGTCTCACCCAGATGGCTCGAATATACAGACCAAGTCTCGGGTTTTACACTTCGAGCGATCAAAGTTCGACTAGATCGAATTTTGATCGTAAACGTTTTAATTGTTTATACATGTACATAACTGAATGTTTTAGCAATGTTTTTGAAAGCATTGAGAATAAAATTCAACTGAATTTAGACCATCTAATCAGTTTGTCGGTGATTTATCAGAACACTACGGAAAATACTTAAACCGTAACACGTGACACTATCATATCAGATAGCGTTTGATATCCTGCCAAAGTAAAATAAACAACATTGTTGTCATGTCTACTAATTTTTGTAATATTATTCTATATTTTTGTTGATGTTAGGAATAGCTAGTGCCACCAAAAACTATGTACATTTTACAAGAATAATTTTCTATTTTCACTTTTTAATCAACTTATTAAGGACAAAGAATATCAGATATAAAATTGTCCTGAAATATTGTGAAACAGTACAAACAGATCATGAGAAAAAAATCGACCCTAAATAATCAGCACAAACAGCAATAGTGTTCTAAATTCTGTTCACTTTAATACCCCAGACCAAATAACTATTACTATCCTGATAAAACAGTCACATATCTGTCAATGGTTTTCAAAGTTTTTCGTGTGACAATCCGAAGACGGAGGCATCCCTGGAATAAATGGGGAAAATGGTGTAAAGTCGTTCAATCACCTGAATTTGAGACATCAACAACAGCGGTGGATTCTACAAAATATACAACAAGAAACAAAATATTACCGGATTAGTTTATAATACCGGTTATACGAGTTTTGTATCGGCCGTTGAAACCAAACGTATAATATTATAACTATAATAATAATTCTGTCAGTTTTTATTTTGATTTTGTAAAAGTTAAGTGTGTGAGCGTGATTTACATCCAAAATTCGTGTGACACGAGCGCAATGCATCAGTCTTGACAGGTTTCAGTCAGTATTTTAGTTCACAGAAACTTGTACACATTTACTGCAGAATTCGAATCCATTGGGATATCTAAGTTGTGTCTTCTGGTTGTTTCTTTGTATAAATTATGAACATCTACATAAAATATCTAAATTCTGCCTCAGTTGCATACATGTTCAAATCCTCGTCTGGTACTGAACACAAATAAGCTCCCGAACCCAACATCATCGAATGGAATACATCAAATCCGGATGAACGGAAGGCACATTTTTATTTGCAGTCGGAAGTATTGTATGCGTGTTCCATATTTCAACAATGTCATCCTATTCGTCCTGAAATAAAAATGCATATTTAAAAATATTTCAAAAACAAATAAATAAACCTATCTCAAATTGTTGCAGCTTATAAACCGGCACACAGCAAATATTATATAAAACTGTATTTATTTTAAATTCTAAGGGAAACAGTTGGTTCACTGCAGCTATTTGATGGCAATAGGTTATACTAACAGTCTTGTAGGACTATTTGAAATGATTAGGGAGTTACAAACATACTTTAGTCGCTTGGTATGTTGAATGTTGTTTAACGTCATATCATCTATTTTTGAGTCATTTGTTTGTAAAACCCGGCTATGGTTGTTATAAGTATAATTTATTCAGCTGAAACATTATTTTGGATATGAGACAGAACTATCAAACAGCATTTAACCTACCTATATCAAGGCCATAAAGCAAAACTGTACAAGAAAATCTCTATTGTTTAGCCTTCTTCCTCCATACTATGGAAAAGTTCCATCCAGAATCAGGTGTCAAAATCCCCGCAAGCTTTCCATCGTCTGATTAGATGCACTTGCCCCAGACATGTTAAGCTGTTTCAATGTACTGAGCTGTTTCGATGAAAAATATCTAAATATCACGTACATGTCCTTTTTTGTGCCGCAATCTCCTCTCACTATGCACGTTGATCCCTTACTTTAAGAGATTAAAAAAACTATCCCTATTATTCTGGGGTTGTTGTTAGCATGGTAAACATTCAACGAGATTATTCTTCTTGAAATTAGCCATTGATACTGCCGCTTAACCATAGACCGAAAGGTTTCAATTATCGGACCTATTGATGTGCCAAATACAATTGGGTCCTTTCGCAAAATAAGCGCGTCGAACAAGGCGCTTTGGTGTTCTTATTTCGACTCCTTCTGGGTCAATTTCCTGCATTATTAAATGTACAGTTAGTCTCCTTCCTCACTCTGTCTCGACATTTTGAGAACATGATCCGATATCCATGATGTAGCCCTGGTCCTTTTATTTCTTCTTTCATAAAGTCAACAACATCTTCTGAATTTGAATATGGATAAACGACGTTTCAAATGTCTTGTACTTATTTTGATTCCATTATTTTCGGCTAAAACAAAGACTAAATGATCGTAAATCAAACTATAATTAAAATAAAGGTTGATTAATAATCGATTTTCTTAATGTTTCGTTGGCCTGCCATTTTTTAAATTACAATCTAAATATTGAACTTTCAGCTGTCAAAGTGTCTTTTCCAACAACAATGCGTGTAAACGCAATACTATTGCGCGGGAACGAAATATCATTGCGTCGGAACGCAATATCATTGCGTCAGAACGAAATACTTTTGCGTGGGAACGAAATATTATTGCGTGCGAACAAAATACTTTTGCGTGGGAACGAAATATTATTGCGTGCGAACGCAAAAAATATTTTTGCGTGCGAACCACATACTTTTGCGTGGGAACGAAATAATATTGCATGGGAATGAAATTCTTTTGCGTGGGAACGAAATACAATTGCGTGCAAACGAAATTTCATTGCGTGTGAACGCAGACAACTATTTATTTCAGTGTCCCTTCGAGGGCTCCGTAGTTATGCAATTAGAGTCTTAGGTTTTTATATACCGGGCATTCTGTACCATCAACTATAACCCTTGTTGTTGAGAATTTTGACTTAAAGTCAGATGGACAAAAATATTTGACTACATTTTGCCTGGCCATATATTAAGCTCACGCCATTTGTGTGCCATAAAATATACCCAAGTTTTTCAAATGTTGGAAAAAGAAAACTCTGAAATCCAAATGTTGGAAACAGAAAACTCTGAAATGATAAATAAACGGCTAAGTTCAAAATTAGTCTTATGTTGACGCAACTTTAATGTTAGAAAATTTGATTTTTAATCCATAAATTATCAACATTGTTGTACTGATATTTTAAATGATAAAGTGAAAAGGACAAAAATCAAATCATTATAAGTAGATAAACCATCGAAAACAAAATTCCAGCATTATCATATACAAAATTATCAACACACAACAAGGGATATACAGGTGTTTGTGTGAAAGCAGAAGTAGCAGACATCTGTTCCAGACCTCATTCTTCAGACTTGAACTCTGGAGTAGATTCACTAGCTGTTTCATATCCCATTATTTCTTCTACCTAAAAATGAGAAATTTATAAAATCAAGTGATATAAACATGTTGGTGTGTTATACTCACCTGATCTACAGTCTGTTGTGTATTCCTACTAGAATAACACAAGGAGATTATACATTGTTTACATGCATTGATTATACATTGTACCTAGGAGATTATACATTGTTTACATGCATTGATTATACATTGTACCTTATAGTTGTAAAATACCATATTCCACATATTACAATCTGCACAAACTTTTATTAATAATGTATATCATTAAGTGTAAATACATAACATTTTTTTTCTTAAGTGAAAATGTTAACCTTGATATCTTCATCAGTTTCTAAGAAGATGATGCTGAAGCCATAGCATATTCCCGTCAAAAACGAAGTGTTCCACTTTCTTTCTCATCGGTACTACTACCTTAGGTTAAAAAAAAAAAAACACGCTGGGCACTGCATTCTTTTTCAGTTGCTTCTTTGTTGGCGTAGTTTCTGTAGAATAATATATAAATTTTTTTTATATTTATTACCAACACAAAGTCATTGGTTTTGTTTGAAATTTATTTTCATCAATTGAGCTAGACATTTAAGTTTAACAATAAAGCATTGCCATTGCTTTGAAAGTCTATTTGTGGAGGCACAGGGCAATTCACTCTATTTTGCACGAGCCATACAAATTATCAATACATTTTTATAAAGAGATCCACTATGTTAATAAAATATGTAACTATAAAAGATGATTTTCGTTAAAATAATTCGTTTTTCTCTAATTAAAACGTGTGTTATGTACAATCAAATAAATTAAAACAGTAAAAAACAATGTACAATAAACAAAAAAAAAATAAAAAAATAAAACAAACAAGCGCTGCGACACCAATAAATGTATGATGTATCAATTACTTGCAATTATGAAGCCCTGGGTTGGAATCGAACCTACGTACCAATGACTTAAATGAAAGATTGCTCAATTGATACATGTGCAATTACATTAATGATCAACTAACACTAAACTGAATAGTTACTGGTGTTATCATTGTTGATATTCTTCATACTTACAAGCAGCAGTACACATCATATACATATTTCCACTAGCCATTGATTCTTTCTAGCAAGTTATGTATATCAGGAGTCAAATATCAAACTGAACATAAACATGTATGGAAAAAAAAAATAAATAACAAGAAAGAAAACATGCACAATGATAATATGACAAACAGTAAAAAAAGATGTACATAAACTTGGAAACAGCAAATGTAATCAATTCCAATTAAAAGATATTAGAAATAAACAACAAAATCAGTTTATACCTGAACATATGATCAAGATCTTCATTGTTATTATTATGATTATAAATCATTGTAAAAGTAAAACAAGTGCACTCAATAAACCAACGTTGAATGGATGGGGGGGGGGTCTGGCAGGATGATGACATTTCAGTACAATGAGATTAATTTACGGGGAAATCAAACTGCTTATATTTGCTCAAAATTAAAACAAAATAGGTAAAAAAAATAGGTTCAATTTGATATACCAAAGATGGCTTCACTGATATAATCAGAAGACAAAAATGGTCCCTGTATACAATACTGTTCTTACTCGGCTCACAGACTTTTAATTTATGCTCAGTTGAGTCCCTTTGAATCGCTAAAATCCACTTTTTCAACAACTTTGGGTCTCTTGGATATGAATGACCTCCTCGGCCGGGACAACCTAGCACATAGCAACAAGAAGATAGCATTTTGATTACACTGAACTATCACACGACTCTGTATCTAAATTAAACAATGTTGGCAAGAGGACCGGATCGATAGCAGTGCCACTATTTTTAATGACAGTTACTCTCAAATGTAGGCTATTGCATGAAAAAACGTGCATTCATGCATTTGTAAACTTAAATCCAATGGCCTCTTCTCATAAATCATTAATGCAATGATTTCAATGAATCTTGGGAGGAAGCTTATCTGCATTGAGAACTTTTAGTTTACAAAGATTGGCCAAAGTTAGAAATATCATATTGTAAAACATTTAAACATCTATTGATCATTGTTTTAACGTCATTTGTTCCATATATTGTGTAAACCTTGTAAAATTTGCAAAGATGATTGGTTTAACTTTCATTCAAGGTTACTATTTTCATTTATGATTAAAACATAAACCAAAAAGTTTAAAGGTATAAAAATTCATTTCAACATCGACATATGCAGGTAAAAGTAAAATTATATGCACAAATTGTTGACCTTGAACCTTGTATAATCTACAAAAAAGACATTAATCAAAAAGTCTTCATGTAATGCTGTAACATGAAGTTACCATGTAAGCAATATAGGAATATTGGTTTTTAAAGAAATGTTTGCAAACGTTCATCAGTTATACATTTGTTACCATAATTATGACTGTGACGGCAACATTGTGAAAAATGGCCATTTTGCATGAATATTTTTTCTATATTTAAGCCTACTTGTCTAGCAACTTGAGCACTAAAAAAATCACGAACAAAAAAAAAAAATAAAAGAGTTATAATAACTTTATAACTCACCTGCCAGACATGTTATATGTTCTGCAGCATTTTGGGAAAGTTTAAATGATGTTTACATGAAGTGCAACTTTTTTGTGTTTTTATCTCCCATTCCAACGCAGTTGGCTGGGGATATACAAAAAGAGTCAGTGCATAAATATTACTATGGATACATAATGTTAAAATTCTGGATTGTAGTTTTTTAGGTAAAGCTATTTTTTATTTGTACACGTGCATTTATACCAATAAAACATTACATATTTTATTCATTAATCAGTGAGTTGAAATTTAAAGAAGGTAATACTGAATTTTTTATTAATTTTTTTTATAAAGCTGTTTCTTTGATATAACAATTTGCATTCTAATGACAGTTAACTTGTGAATATACAAGGCATTAATCTTTGTGGTGTAAGATCATTTCCGATCATTTTTTGTTTTTTATTAGTTGACCCTAAATAGAAAGATAGAATTGTTTTTTTCCTGATGATGCAATTAATTGAAAGATAAAATTATCTATGCAAACAAAAAAAAAAACGTATGTATTCTTGAATGATTTATTTGCATAGTTTCTTGATTTGTTATATATATTTCTTGCAGTTCTGACAGCAACTTGATTAACATTTTCACTGTGTTTTTGTCATTTGCATTGTGTTTTACCTCACCTTGAAGTTTTTCATTCCTATAATTGGTGTATATCGGGTGTTCAGAAAGCTTTTTAGACATGTAAATTTGCATTGTTTTTTCCTTACAACCTACTCGAGTTACAACGCTATGGGTAAAGCTTCTTGTATGCATAATACTATACATTTTGATCCCTCTTACACAGTGTTAATGTTGATGTTAAATAAACAATAAAAATTGTTTATTAAAGGATTAATATTAAGCAAGAAGCGCAAAGCTTGGCATAACTGAACAAATGGAAGATTTTTCTGGGTTTGAGTATCAGATAAAGGGGACAAATTGGCAAGATATGAGTCAAGGTAATTGATGGATAAAGTTATTTCTCTTTTACAGAACTCTAAAATTGATATTTTTGTACATGGCGAGGAATTTAATATATTTAAAGTGCATAAAGATTTACTCATTTTCGTGTTGCTTTCGTGAAGCTTGGGCTATGATGATTTTAATTAATATGCTAGAACAGTCATATGTCTATCTTCCTTTTTCTCGGACAAAGATAATTCAATCAACTTCTACACAAGTTAGTTACATAAACATCCTTGGACAACTTCAACCAAGAATTACAGTCTACAAACCTATAATAATCCTCACGCCGATGATTTTATACGCTTTTTAACTGCACTGTAAATGTAGACTTTTAACTGACTGTCACCAAGAGTATATTTCACATGCTTATTCAACACAGGACAGCTATATGCCTTATGGTAGGCTGTAGTCAACAGACGAAGAAGGTCAAGATGAACTTAATAAGTCCCAAAATATGTTTGAAGGTTTGCATGCAATTAAAACTAAGTCAGCTATGCTAAAAGAAGGTGATACTCTTCCAAAAAGGGAAAGACACTCTGCAGTGGATACCAGTTGTAATCACAATTAAAATTGGGTCAAGATTTACCAAAATACTTTTATAATTATATTTCGATATTTTAATGACAAAACTATAACTGAATAACCTCTCAGATCATAATATGAAGATTTCTGCATTTTTGTCCTTAGTTGAGTTGCCAGTATACATTTTACTACTGTATTTTTCCAGTTGGATGTGTATAAATGTATTTTTTTTTTGCACATGTATTCTAAATATATACTTCTTTCTTAGTTCATCTGTGAATTCCCATTTCAATGTTTATCCTTATTTAGCATGTCAATTTCCAGTATACTCTTTACATACTTTGTCCTCAAATGAGTTTCCGATGTGATAAGTCCAATGAAAATAAATACTTTGCTCACCTTGGGTCCCCAGTTGGATGTGTATCCTTATGTGACAGGTGTATTGTAAAAAAGTACTTTACTACCTGGTGTCCTCAGTTGGATATGTATCCTTATCTGACAGGTTTATATAAAAATGTATTTTACGACCTGGTGTCCCCAGTTGGATGTGTATCGTAATGAGACAGGTGTATTGTAAATATGTGCTTTACTACCTGGTGTCCTCAGTTGGATGTGTATCCTTATGAGACAGGTTTATATAAAAATGTATTTTACGACCTGGTGTCCCCAGTTGGATGTGTATCCTAATGAGACAGGTGTATTGTAAATATGTACTTTACTACCTGGTTTCCCCAGTTGGATGTGTATCCTAATGAGACAGGTGTATTGTCAATATGTGCTTTACTACCTGGTGTCCTCAGTTGGATGTGTATCCTTATGAGACAGTTGTATTGTAAATATGTACTTTACTACCTGGTGTCCCTAGTTGGATGTGTATCCTTATGTGACAGGTTTATTTTAATATGTACTTTACGAACTTGTGTCCACAGTTGGATATGTATCCTTATGTGACAGGTTTCTTGTAAATATGCCCTTTACTACCTGGTGTCCCCAGTTGGATGTGTATCCTTATGAGACAGGTGTATTGTAAATATGTACTTTACTACCTGGTGTCCCCAGTTGGATGTGTATCCTTATGAGACAGGTGTATTGTAAATATGTACTTAACTACCTGGTGTCCTCAGTTGGATGTGTATCCTTATGAGACAGGTGTATTGTAAATATGTACTTTACTACCTGGTGTCCCCTGTTGGATGTGTATCCTTATGTGACAGGTTTATTTAAATATGCACTTTACGACCTGGTGTCCCCAGTTTAATATGTATTCTTATGTAACAGGTGAATTGTAAATATCTTCCTTATTCTGTGTCCCAAGTTGGATGTGTATGCTTGTAGCAGATGTATTGTAAATATCTACTTTACTACTTTGTTTGCCCAGTTTTTTTATCATTATGACATAGTTATATTTTAAACATTTATTTTGCACTGCATGCCCTTTGATAGGTGTTTTATGTACATGCTTATTTTAGCAAAATGTTGAATTTACTACTTTGGTGTTTAAATTATGATGAGAAATATATAATTGTATAGACAAGATGACAAAATTGGGAAAAATCTCTTTGTTCTTGGTTAAAATTTGGAATAACTGAATTGTCAAAAAATAAAACTTTTATTCGAGCTGTTTTCTGTACCTCTAGAGCTAATGTCAATTTTTTCGAAAAAAGATTTCTCTTCTTTAAGAATTACTTCCGCATCCGTAATAGTATCGTTATTTTCAGTAATAAGTTTTTGAACTTGTTTGTTTTTACAGTTACGTTTTTCTAAAGACAATATGAAGTATTCTGTGCTTTTCTCTCCTTCACAAGATTTTGCTTGCGATCTAATTATTGGAGAAATTACTTAAAAAAGACGAAATTAGCCATTAGTCAATTCTGCTTCAAATTCAAGGTTTTTCTTTCTATAAGTGTACATTTTCTCTGCAGGGTTTTGAAATCTCACACTATCTTTTAAATCGTAATATTCTATAAACTTTTTAAAATTATCTCTATAACTAGAAGGTTTAATTCTACCCCAATGTTTATCATTTGCACTCAAGTAATATTAAAATCACCGCCAATAATGAGGTTTTCTCCCGTGATTGAGGATATATTATCAACTAAACAATGCAGAAAATCTGTTTGATCATGGTCTTTTGTTGGTGAATAAATATTTACTAAAACAAAAGTCTGTTCTTTTTCTATCTCAATGTTTAAGCATAAAAATCGACCTGCAGCGTCTTTTAATTCATTCTTTATAATATAACCATTTATATATTTTTGGTACCAATATAGCTACACCGCGACTTGATATTGTTCCATTACAAAAGTAATTATCCCATATTTCATTTTTTCAGTTTTTTATTTGATTTTATAACATATGTTTCTTGTAAAAATATTATGCAATCTTTGTATTTACTCAACCATGTGAAATTATTTTGTCTTTTGTTTTCGTCTTCTAGTCCATTTACATTTATTGACAAAAATCTATGTGCACGTTAGCTACTATCGATAATTCCTTGCAAACTTAAGTGATCTATTTAGTACATGAAAGCTTTTTTAAGAAGAAAATAAGAGATATGAGCAAGGAGAATAAAAAAGTTGAGAAAAAGGTTTGTAAGGAAAGACTTGAAGACGCAAAGCTGGGACATGATTCAAGTTGATAGTGTCCTGCCATTCCCTAGCTATGGGTAGATTCAAATGAAAAAAAAAACTTATCTGAGTCGGCGTTAGTTCTTGTTTGCATTAATACACCACAAAGTAAAAACAATGTATAATAAAATATTGAATATGATACAAATAAATTATGCTAAACATGCCAAAACTATATGCAAATATATACCAGCTAATAACTATAAAAGTGTATAAGTGGAAATGACGGTAAAAGATACAAAATACAAAACAATAGAACAATTATATCGCTATATTGTCGGATAGATTATTTAAAGGAAAGATCTTTATAAGATGGGGGGACGGAACGTTAAGACAGACGGGAGAATAAAAAGAAAAACGACAGATCTAAGACTGACAGAACGGAGGTAGATAACAGGTAAAAGACAAAATAGTAATAAAATATAATTGAAAACAAACGACATAGAAACAAACAGATGGAAGACGAACACAACGTATTTATAAAGGAACATTTTCATTACAAACTATTCTTTAATTGTAGAAAACCTATTACTGTTTTCCTTTTCTTACTTATTTAGGTTTTATGTCAAGTTGTAAATTTAAAATCATGTTTTATAAGAAAAGGTTTGTTAAGTAACACTACTTAATTGATAAATATAAAACTGCATTTGTACGAAAGCGTGTTGCTGCTTAATGAAATCAAGTAAACATCTTATGTTATAAGTGTATTTACTTCCGCATACAATTATTTAATGGGTTGATAACTTAAATTACACTTGACACACAAGTAATACTATTTAATAATTTTCTAACATACCGAGTCAGTTTTGATAGAATACAAGTAAATAAAAAGATTATTATACATATGATAATATCTTATAAATTTATAAAACCATTCATCATAGCGCACAGATGTTGCACCACAGGTGCAAGTTGCACCACAGGTGGAAGCTCTTATGATATCGTGTTAAGGAGACCATTTAAATAAATGGTTCTTCAAGTTTTGTTTTTGTTGTCAGTGGATAACGTGACTTCCGAGGTCGTGTGGTAAATACATATTATTAGTATTATATGTATGTACAGTTCTGTGTATCAGAGGCGAGCTCTTGTTTCCATAGGGATATCACGCCGAGTCGCTTGCGACGAGGCTTGATATCCCTATGGAAACAAGAGCGAGCCTCTGATACACAGAACTGTACATACATATTATACTAATGATATTTTTATCTTACAATTCTATTTTCACATAAAATAAAAACAAAAACTCATTCAGTAATTATGTAGATTTATGTACAATTTTTAAATTTTCAAGGGACTATATCTTTGCGCATTGAAACAATTGCGTCATAGAGCACGAAGTATAAAAACTTTTTGTTACGTCAGTTGACCCACATTTCATTGATCGTCGTCACTGGAGCTGGAGTCAACAACAATTCTACAGTATTTTGTTTACTGTGTGAAATATTTATTGTTTGATCAGAATTTGATAATAATTACGGCAGTTTATGTACTGGATTGAACAATTTCTAGATATGCAGTTCGCAAAAGTACATGCGACCTTTAACTTTGTTATGGTTTTTCTGCATTCCAATCTGATGACGTCACTCGTCGTCAGGGAATACCCGAAAGTAGTCCGAATTGTTCGCACGCGACTTTGTATCAGGCATATCCCTGATACGGAAAAATATCAGACACCCCGATACAGACTCATAAAATGTACTTTTTAAAAGAAATACTTATTTATTGTAAGATATAAAAAGGTAGTGAAAATCTTGTATTTTTAAATCGCTTATTTACTGTTATTGTCATAAAACATATGCCTGATACGGAAAAATATCAGACACCCCGATACGGACTCATAAAATGTACTTTTTAAAAGAAATACTTATTTATTGTAAGATATAAAAAGGTAGTGAAAATCTTGTATTTTTAAATCGCTTATTTACTGTTATTGTCATAAAACTTCCGACATGAAACTTACAAGAACGTACAATTCGATTTTTAGAAAAAAAAAAATACAACGGAAAAATGCAATTTATGACGAGTGCCAATCAGGTTACAAAAGAGCTTGGCAGTATTGAGATTAATCGTTGTTTTTTTTTTTTTTAATATATTTAAAGATTATATCTAGATAAATAAATACGAATAAAATGAAAATCTCTCTTAGAACCTTAGATGTTAGTATTTAGTAAGTTTATGTTTTTGTGTAAATTTACAGATTACAAATTATTAATTTAATTTTGGCTATGCTATTTTTTAAACTTTGTTCTTGATATAGAATTTAATTGCTTTCATATCTTTTTTTTTTTACTACAATAATCACCAATGCAACAATATAACATTTTGTCTGATAATAATTCAAATTTTTCCTAAATTAACAACATAGATCTTCAAAAAAAACAACAATTTACAAGTTTATCAAAATCAGTTAATTCATGTAACATTGCAGATTTAGGTCAGACTAAAATATCTTAAATTTTAAAAGATTTAGATCAAGAACAAAGTCAATGGTAGAATTCAGACAATTGCAGTTTTATTAAATACTAACATTTAAACTTTATTTTTTTTTCATAAAACGTTCATTAAACAATCCCGGACAATTACATTAACGATGTAACGTAAATCTGACGGACATCTAAGGTTCCATTAGGTTACGTGATTATTTATTTTAAAATCCGTAAGGTTACGTGACAATTCATTTTCGTATCTGTAAAATTCTGATTTCTACCTCAATGTCCGTAATTTAAACGTGTTACGAAAATAAATAAGATCGTTTTTTTCGATCTTCAGGTCATACCTACCTTCACTTTGACATCTTTATTACAAACAGTTTTCCCTGTTCACATTTGTGTTCATTGTTTTAAAATTCTTTTAAAACAAAATTTGACAATTGATAATTATTTTTAAAAAGCTTAATTTAAACGTAACTTACCATTTCACGTAACATTCTTACAGAATTTTTATTGCTTCCATATTCTGAATGTTGTCGTCAACAATGCCAGGTCATCTTATTTTAGGTTAAAAACAGACCCGTATGTGCGAACTTTCCGTGCGTAATAATGAACTTTTTTCGGTTTTTTTAATTTGATTATTGACAAAAGAGTAAAGGTTACGTAACAAGGAATTTCTTACATACACAACTGTGTTCGAAAGTTTACCCCTATTTTTCCCGTAAAAAGTCTCTAAAGTAATGAAAGACTTTGTGAAAACAAAATAGTAAAATCAGTTTATATTCTTTTAGAAAATAGGATGGTAAATAATTGATAATAGTTTGTTTTTTCTGAGCAATTTGAAATGTCAACCAGATTAACGGACGGTTACGTGAAAGATCACAACAGATATAAATATCGATTTTTTTGTTGATTAAATAAGATATTTTTCAGAATAAAGATGTTTAAGATCACAATGAGATCATATTTTTACACTAGAAACTATTTTTCCGGCGTAAGTGTTACAATATTATTTAAAATTACATTATATCCCAACTGTCGGATTCCATTTTTCTTCCAAAAAAATACGCATTTTTCCAACAATTTAAATAAACAAATAAAAAAAACAAACAAACAAACAAAAACAAAAACACAAAAACAAACTGTTTCTTTGAGTCCATATTATCTTTATAATCTCTCAGAAATACACCAACATCTCTTAACAAAAATTCATTTCTTTAAATTAAATACCAGCAAATAAAATGTAGTTTACGGTGTATTCTATATAAAACCTGAATACCAAATCCATAGCCATGTATCGTTTTACCCGATTTGCCACTTCATAGTTTAACAATAATATTATAATCATTCTAAATGAAATCTCGACAAAGTGTCCCAGGCAAAGATGATTGTCGGCGCTATTGTGAAAAACAAAATGGTGGCAAATAAAATATAAAAATTCCGGAAAGCACCACGCACATGATTGAGCGTCATTAATTAATTTGGGAGAGTTGAGCTATTTCTCACATTTTGGGTGTGGCTAAACAAACTTACGTTGGAATGGTATATACAAATTTGATGATGATTTTGGGTTGATGGAGCTATTTTGTCTCATTATAATGCTTTTTCCTCTCTGAGAAAAAATTAAATTGTTCTTATTTGCATCAGAAACTATACGAGATGAAACTGTTATACCGTTTGTTAGAACCTAAAACACGTGCGCACATGAGGTGAATTTGTGAAATAATTTTGTGGCATCATCCGAATTTATACTTTGTTGTCATATTTTCTGTGCTCCCTTCTACTAGTAAAAGTCCATACTGAATCCAGCATCGACATTTAAATGTAGTTTTTCAATATATAATTCAATTCTCGGGATAATAAATTTGACAATATAAGGATTATTATAATGTATCTAATTTGTAAATCATAAACAAGTGATATAAAAAATATAGTATTATTATGTCTATACAGAATACATGTTTACATTGGACTATATTTATAGAATGTGATTATATATACACACCCAGTATTTTTACTTATAGGGTCGACATAGAGAATATCTTCATCATCTTGGATCACAAGATCTTCAGACAACGGATCGTGCATGTTTTAAGATTTTTAAGCTTTTTGAATTGGCCGCCAACATTTTAAAAACCCGGAAGTGTAATTATTGGTGACACATCACAAAATAGGTCTAATATATTAATCTTGTTATTTTTTTGGTTTGTCTTATTGTCATAATATCGTATCGGTCTTTTCCCTTTTGATTTTCTGTCTGTCTTTAACTTCGACTTCCATTTATTATTCGTCTTTAATTTTCGTCTGCCGTAAATGACTTATTCCAAGACAACTTGCCCAAATGGACCAAAAAATAAATTATTTTTTTCATGATTTTAAATTTAAATGCAATGTTACTTATTAATTAGGGATAAATGTCTGTGTGCTATTCCTAAAATTTTACCAGCTACAATAAAGTAGTTATTGATATATAAACCCAAGTCTGGTTCCTCATTGGGCTTTGGGATTTTCTCTTTTAAAATTCACCTTCTATCTAATTGAGTCACCTCATAACAAAATTCTTCTTTAGTTGACTGATTAGTATTGTCTTTTGGTCTATAGACAACTCAGTGTCAATGAAAAAAAAATATTTTACTAATTAAGGAGTAAAATATTCGAAATATGTGAGAAGGGAAAATATAATTCCATCCACAAATTATAATTTTATTAAGAAATGTTTTTCAAGTTGTCAGTAAACTAGTGATAAGTAAGAGAAAAATCACTCTTACAAAATTTTAAGTTTCGTTAAGGTATGTACTGCAATCCATATTAAAACTAGTGTGTTTATTTTAATCTGTCAAATACAATACTCATTAGTTCCAATGTCCCGTATGTTATGTCAGTCTGTCCCGTATGTTACAGAACAACTGTTCTCGTGACGAGTGGAGTAATCAGTCATTCATATCATATTAAACTCTACTAATTAGATCGATAATTAACCAAATTATTGTAGCAATGAAATTTTCTAGCATAATGAGAATATGGCAATGACACAGGACCGGAAATTAAGTAAATATTGAAGTTCAAATAATTTGAAAAAATAACACGTTTACATCTATTACCAAAATTCAAGCAAAATTATAGTACAATTTATCACAAACATTTAAATTTATCGCACAGAATGTTTTTTTTATTTTAAATTCAAAGTTCATTCCTTTTTAATACATGTAGTTTATTTTTGTCCCGTAAATTACGCAATTTACAACAAGTAAATCAAAAACACTAACACAACTTGGAAATTTGTCATCAAATAACAATGTTAAAAAGGCAGTTCTTAAGTCAAACAGTTAAAAAAATTTAAATAGTGTAACATTGAACGAAGCCACAAATATAGTGTTAGACTGTTGCTTATTAGCGTCCAACTAGCTGAACAATGTTTTCTGGAACGGTAAACATTCGTCCAGTTTTGCTAGTTTGTGTTGGGGCATCTATCAGTTGAATAATATTGTCTTTCCTAACCCAGACTTTATCTTCTTGCAGTGGCCATTTAAATCTTCCAGGTACTTTCTCACACTCAGTCATGAAACTTAAGAGAACAGTATTATCTTTACTATCTACTTCGATCACTTTTCCAATGTAGTATTTCCCGTCCACCAAGTATAATGCAACAATATACTTGTCAACTGAGATGACTGTGTCTGAATTTTCTATTTCACCCGCAGAGTTCACTTCGGTGCTTTTGGGAAACAATTCATCCCGATTTTCATTTTCGGCGGTTTTGTTTTTGCTGCTGGTTTTTGTTTGTATTAAATATTTCTCCCAACCGCAGTCGGAATCTAGGTTAAACATGTGCCCATCGAAGCAATTGTTGCAAGCACATGTTGTATTTCTAATACCAATTGTTTCACTTTCAGTCCCGATTACCGAATGTAATGTCATGGAACCTTTTATGGGCTTTATCAACGCGTTCCGTTTCTCGACGTCTGCTTTTTGTATGTTGAATTCACCCTCGGTCACCAATTCATATTTTATGCCTTGTTCGTGTTTTGATGCCCAGGCATAAAAATCTGTCGCGTCCTGTATCATAGTTTTCCCCTGCTTCACGGCATTATCCGCGTTTCGCTTGGTGGTCCCTCCAATGCCGTCACAGGGGCCTTTACCGTGGCCACTTTCGAAATATTGCCATGTGGCAGTTGTTCCGTAAAGCTTATAAAATCTGCTGATTAAATTAAAAATCGTTTTGTTCCTATATTGGGAAGATGGTGAATCGGTCCAGAAATGGACGGATTTTACCGAAGGGACCAGATCCTTCACTACCGCCATGACCCTTTCAATAATGCTAAGCACCATTGTTGCATTATGGCTGAGTATTTCTGATACATATACGTAGCTTGCGTGTTTCAATATTCCCGCGATTTTGTAATAGATCACTACCGGATGTAGCGTAATCATGCAATTATTCCAGTACGCGGACTGGATTTCTTCTAAAGAACTGCATGTATAGTTCTCGCTAAAATCCATTTGGATTATTACTTGCGAGTCCGAGATTTTATCCTTCATTTGTTTTAAAGCGCAATACTGTTGCCGAACTCTATCAATATGATCTTTGAACTCTAGAAAAGTAGAAGACGTTATTTCAATAAATTCGTTCCTTTTCTTCTTAATTTCAACCACTCGCTGCCTTTCTTTTCCGTTATCTAATTTCACTCTTTTCCATTGCTGAAATTGTATATCTTCGCCATCGTCAGGAATCGTTTGTAACACTTCTTCGAGAGATTCTGTGTTAGCTTTATATGTATCTACAAATTTGTCCGGGTTTGTGCATGTAGTGACGTTCAAACATTTAAGTGTTCGAAGAAGGAAGCAAAAGTTTTGGTGCTTTGAGCAAAGACAGACACTACGAGATGCAAAGTTCACTAATGAGATGTGTTTTGGCCTTGCGTTATAAAACAATGACCTTGAGACGCGTGTTGTAGATTCTGCTGTAAATTTCATGTGTATATTATACATGAAATCATTTAGAACTCTCTTCTGAACTTTCTCTCCATCGGTTTTTACTGCATCTGCTTTGCCAGGAAGTTGTCTTGAATTATCATCACGCTCAAGAAATGCAACAATTTCCTCATTGATACGTTTCCTATACTCAGAAAGCCTCTTCTTCTTTTCTAACGCCACACTTTTACTTAATAATTTCTTCTTTCTGTTAAGTTTAGTCTCCTTCTCTAAGGTTCTTTTCAGCCTATACTTTTTAATAATTTTTCCAGAAGCTACCCTGTGTACAACATCGGTATTTTTGCAGTTATTTCCTTGCAAATTTTTAGCAGACTGTATTTCACTAACCAAACATTCTCCAAAAACCAACTTCTTTCTAATTTCTGGTACATTCTCTGGTTTTATTCCGGATTCTCTAATTATTTTATCCGCCTTACTTCTAGGTGTGTTTGGATTTTTACTTGATTTTGAGCGTTGGAGTTTTCTCTGTGCAGTTTTAAGTTTTCGTCGAAGTTCATTATTTTGTCTGCTTAGCATTTCATTTTTCCTGTATGACCTTGCTAATGCTCTTGACACCCTCTTTTTACCACTAGATGATTTTGACTTTTTGAGTTTGAACGGAAGTTTCACAGTTAGCGGAGTATTGCCGCTGGTTGTCACTGTATCGTCACTGGTTGATGACGCTGGACCATCTTCTCTATCCGCTTGATTGTTTTTCTTTTTCTTATCTCTAAACCTTGCTTGTCGTATTTTATTTAACATTCTTTTCTTTTCTTTAGTTGGTTCATCCAGTTCATTTATAGGAACGTAGTAACCTTTAACCCTGTTACGTTCATACTGTAACCATTTATCGCCAAGCAGGGCTTTCTTTCTTTCTCTGTACTCCTTCATCCGCTGTGATTTTGATTTTGCCATTCTAAAAATAATTATAATACATATTATAGTAAGAAGAAGGAGAAAGGAATTATCATATACTTTAATGTCCACATTAACCTTATATGTTTCATTAAGCAATTCCTAAGAAGAAGAAGAATAAGAAGAAGAAGAAGAAGAAAAATAAAGAAGAAGAATTAAGAAAAAGAAGAAGAAGAATAGAAGAGCAGAGAAGAAGAAGAAGAAGAATAGAATAACAAGAGAAGAAGACGAAGAAGAAGAAGAAGAACAGAGAAGAAAAAGAAGAAGAAGAAGCCAAGGTAGCTACTTCGTTAAGGGGAGATAGATTTTTTATACTAATAACTAATCAAGGCAAAACGTTATACAAAAAGTATATAGATCTAAATTTAATAGAAAATAACCCTAAAAATATGACATTCCATTACCCCAGTATGAATAATCAACTACATTTCATCCTTTATATCCCCCGTCTATGGTCTAGTTTGAAATTCAGTTTTAAGCTGAACATTTTTATATTAATAATGAAAAAAAAGAACTTGACATTCCATCATAACGTTGAATCAATATTCTATAAAATTATATACAGTACCGTGTCATAAACATTAAAAGATATCTTTATATTTAATATAAATAATTTGTACAAAATTTTGGCATTTGTCTTAAAAAAAGAGCGATTAATTCCAAAAATAATTTACGGGACATTACACCATAACTTACGGGACATAGTTTACCAGACCATTACATGATGATGATGTTTCCTGTCCACTGGCCAGTAAATATTTAATTTGTTTTACAATATCAATTCAATGTTTTCTATTATAAAATGCAATATAAGTTCATAAATAAAAAGATTTCAAAGATTTTATAATACCTCTAGCTTGACGTTTATTTTATTTCCATTTTAACTGGTCTTCGTTTCAAAAATTGGCGGGTCACAACTTCCGTCGAACATCCGGGCAACAAAGGAGGGCGTTAATAACTGACTTGAAAAAGACGCGGGACAATTTATCCGGTTTTTCAGTTAAGTCGTCCCGTATATGACGTCCCGTAAATTACGAGTCCAGAGTCGGAACAATTTTGTGTCATAGCTTACTAGTCGCTTGTATTTTACAAGATATAATTCTCCGTGGTAGAATCTAGCACCTTAACATCTAATTTAATTTTAAAATATAATATCGGTTTTTGGTGTCGCTATTTAAAAACTACAGGCTTAACAACAGATGTCCCGTAGGTTACTTGGCTAAAATTACGGGTTATTCAATCTACTTAAGATTTTTACCTTTCGTTCTTGGGAGATTACACAAGCGTTGTAAATCATTAATATATTTCATCATACATGAAAGCAACAAATACACGTCCTTTTATAAATTTGATCGTGTACATCACTGAGTTATACTGATGTTTTACTGTTGTCCCGTAGATTACAAACGGTTTGGCGACATCCAAAAACCGATTGGAAAATATTAAAATTCGTAAAGTCTGGAAAAAACAGTTTATTAATTAATGTAGGATATCAGGTTCGTCAAAGAAAAAAAAATTTTTTGTTTACTTTTATCTAGTTTTGTTATATTTTATTTTGCTTTTAATCTATAATGTTATAACCGGCGACATTGCCTTATTCAGTGGAAATCAAGTGCTCAGGGGCAGGGATTAAAAACACATTAACCCCTCATCAAAAACTGCTTCTAATAATTATCTATTGTTCTGCTCGAACCAAATGAAAGTGATTCTAGCAGTCACGACCCATTAAAATTTTCATGATGAAATAGAAATGACCGGCAACATGAATTGGGCAGGTTGTCTTGGAATGAGTCAAATTTGCCGATTGTTTAGGCGTTTTTCCTTCGTATCTACCTTTCAGTACATACCTTTCGACGGTAAACACATGGATAGCTTGTGGTCGAAAAGCTATTTATGTCTCAGTCCTCAGCCGCTAAGGCTTTCAACGGCTCGGCAGCTCATTCGACCCTTAGCTAACGAGGGGTCGATAATCTAACGAGAGGTCGAACAATTACTGTTGGCTAGTAGTCGAGCAGTTAATCCCTCACTATCTAGCAGACGAGCACTGGGTCAAATGCCATTGTAAATAAAGCGACATTTTAAACCTGATTTTTAAATCGCAAAATTAATCAATTAGAAAAGAAAAAAATGATTAAGAATAAATTATATATATATTCTGTATGTTATTTTGGAAACATTTTTTTTTCGTATTTTGAATAAAGAATATTTTCAACGATGTATTAAACGGTTCGTTTTAAACATCGTCATTTACGTTTAAAATATCGCTGGTCACTAGAAGCTTTCCGTATTCTTCCTATTACTGCCAACTTTAACTGTCTATAATTGTACAATCAGACCTCCAGTCACAACAGGTACATTTAATTAAAACATTAATCAGTAACAATTTTTCATCCAGACCTTTGAGATGTCCATTCAATAGAATTTATTCATGAACCTCTGATAGTACGCATTTGAAAAAAAAAAAAAATTATTTTATATCGAGGAAGCCAACTCTTGGATGGTGGAGTGAATTAATGGTGTTTTATGCCTCTGCCTCAATCCATATTCGTTGGTCTGTTATTGGATTGTGGATTAAAAATGATGTTTTACACTTCACTCGAGGTTTTTTCACTTGAACACTTGAATAAAAGACAGTCGATGCTTAAATGATTAGGTCGAATAATGGTTTTTAACTTAATGGCGAGTTTTGGAATAGTGTAGAGCAGTAAACAGTTGAGAAACAGTTAATTTCAACAGTCTTTAATTTATGTTGACTATAAAAAAAGGAGATAGGGTGACATAATCTAAAACTACAAGTGTCGTGTCGCCACTTATTATCGTGCCCATCAATAATATTTATCACTTGCTGAATACGCAGTTAACTGCAGGAGCTATGAGGGATAGAGTAATCAAAAAAGCAAGATAGGGGCCGAAGAGCTGCAGAAGTGCCGAGAAACTAACGATTTGCCAAGCGGTAGAAAAGCTGTCAAAAGATGGATAGCTGCGTACGAGAGATAGCTTACGAGAGGTCGAGATGAGCTGCCGTCTCGGCATTTTTATGCTAGCTTAGTGTTTAACTTTCGAGAGGTCTGAATTGTACGTATGATGAAAATATCAATAAGCATTACAGCATGAGTTTGCGACAGTATATCAATATATAACACAAATACCAGTTGAATTTTGATGTGCCAGATGTGCACATTTCGAAAATTCATTCCTCATCAGTGACACTAAGACCGAAAAGTTTGATAATAAAAAACATAAGCCAAACAGTTGGAAATTAATGAATCTAAAGTTCCAAAATTATATAAATCCAAATCCAGCTAAGGAATGCTTTGCATGAGGGAACAAACCTTAGTTTTAAACAAATTTTACAATTTAAGGCAGCTGAAAATTTTGCTAAATGGTACATTTTCTGACAATACAAAGTACTGCCTTATGGATATACGCCTAAAAAATTGCCAGCTATTTACCCTGATTCTAATTTGATGATTTTTGTTGGTAGACGCTAGCATTTCTGAAAATCAGAAGTTAAAATATAGCGAAAGGGACATTCCTGACCAATGCTGTAACAAAAACAGGAATTCAAAATCAAATATATTGCTGAAAAATATACATTAACATAACAATGACTGTGTTGCTATCGTTGTCCAATTTCAATGTCGATGGACAAGTGTATGCCAAACATATTGAACGTAATCATAAACACGGCTGACAATGCGATGTGTGAATAGCGATTTTGCGGAAAATTATAAATTTTGAAAAATCTTTTGTAATTGTTAGGTAATACAGTTCTGATTTAAACAGCATTTGCTTGAAGTCCAAACTGAAATAGATTTAGCAAGTTAAATTTTATCTAAATAATTACGAAATCTCATTAAGCAATGATGAAAGTTTAAGTATCACAAATGTTGTTAAAGTTGTCTCGCTTTGTATTTGTCAAATAAACAGCATTAGACAAAAATGTAATTGGCAAAAAGTAGAAACGTTACGAACTTTGATTGATAGTTTATTTATTGTCTTCAAAATATTTATATATTTAAAGATTTCAACGTTGCTGGTTTTAGAATTCCGATTTCTTTAGTGTTGAAGTTTGTTGTATTTTCTCAAAAATGACAATTTGACTTCGCAATCTCTCACTTTCAAATGTTTAAAAGACAAATTATTCACTTATCGATCGAAATTTGTAACTTTTATTATGTTAACTTTAATTCCGGAGAAAAATGCGTTGGCACCTTTTCGACAGAAATTGGTATCGGAAAAACCCTGGGCTTTTGATATAGATTTTTTTAAATCTACACTTTAGAGCCAGACATAGAGGAAGTCAGGGTGAGAGAAAATTCGATTTAAAAGCTGTTATACAGGAACACTCTTTATATTTACTATAATAGTAGAAGATAGGAATTAACAAAACAGAAGCGTGCCATGTTTTAAATTCGACACAAATATCAATTCTAATATCCTTGTTAAACTAGTTCTTTTTTTAAGAAAAATTTCTGATACATGTATTTGTTGATATAAAATTTACTAACCATCTTATCCATTAACTTACTATTACAAATATTAGTTTAGACCTGTACTCTAGATTGTATGTTGGGTTTGTGGAATTGTAAGATGGTCACAGGTTTTGAAAATAATATTTAATTTCTTATAAGCTTCTTCCTTCTACCAGGACTTTTTACAAGCTTCTTGTCTACCCTTCTTGAGTGCCAAGTGTGTTGCCAGTTTTCAACGTTTTTGCTTTGTTTTGAGATAGTAATTAAGAGATAGACTGGTATGCTGTATATGAATTGCTTGGAATGTATTATATAAAAACACTAAAATGTCGAAAGTATGTAGTTAACAAGTAGGAAATTGCGTCATCTATCTGAATAACTTACGCTTATCTAAACATAATCAAGGTTTATTGTTTAATAAAATATTTGGTTTTTAAATGTTAAAAGGTATGTGAGAACGCGGTTGAACACTTAATTTATAAAACATTTTCGATAAACAAAATATGAAATCTGATCCATGCACTTGCCCATTAGATAATCGAAACGTCTAAGGGTTATGGAAAGGTGTATTGCATATCACACACACAGTGTGTGTGTGTGTGTGTGTGTGTGTGTGTGTGTGTGTGTGTGAATAAAATACTTTTGGTAAGCTAGGTTATGGTATTAACCCGAACGAATACCAGTTTTTATGTGTTTTGATAACCTTCTTTTTCATAAAAGAGTACATTTGGTAAAAATCTATGCACCTAATGGGAACTAACCTTAGTTGGCAACCAGTTTTAAGACTTTCGTTAAACAGTTATGAGAATATTAAACTTAAGTATTATTTTGCCATGTTAGCTAAAGGCATGGTGTGTCCGTGTGTGCGTCTTACTCACTTTTTGGTCAAACTTCACATGAAGGGTTATTATGAGGGCGCTTTTTAAATTTTTACTTTTGGTTGTTGTAGCTGTACATTTGAAAAAAAAAACTTTTTAAAAAGTGCTATACAAAAACCGAATTGATTATTAGCTACTCTAGAGTCTTAGGTATATAGTTTGTACAAATCGTGAAATTCGGCTATGAAATAAGTTACACGTTTTTGCGTTTAACATTGAAAATATCTTATTGTTATAAATTGGCTATTTCAACAAATATTGATATGTGGTTTAAAGTTTTGTTATCATTTTGAAATGACCTTCAAAGATCAAGGTCATGAAGTAGTTTGTGATTTTTTGCAGTTTTAAGCTATTTCCTTGAAAACTAAGCAGGGTAGTTTAAAGCAATACATTGCAGAAATGGCCAGAATAATGAAATCTAACAACTTACCAAATTTCGTTACAATATAATACTTCATGCAGGAGTTATTGCCCCTAAATTATATTGTTTGCTTGAAAAAAAAAATTGAATTAGCTTGAAAACTATTAACTTTTTGTATAGGCATGTATATTAGAACATTGTAGATATTGAAATGACAATCATTTTGATGTATGGTTTAAGATCGAAGGTCAAGGTCATAGCCCCATAAGTGTAGTGAAATGGTTGATAATTTGGAAATTATTTATTGTACTATAGTAACAATATGCAGATTAGCTTCTTACGAATGAAATGAGGCTAGATAATTTTGATTGTGGCAGTTCTAACCTTGAGAACACATCGAAAGTTTCTGTAATTAATATAGTGTCTAATGCACTTTGTAGTCAATTTTGGAAATATCATCAGGTGAGCGTTAAGGCCCGTGGCCCTCTTGTTACAATTCTGTGGATACGTGAACTAATAAGAATTGTCTCTGGATAAAAAGAAGTCGAGGTAATGGTGTTTTACGTCTAAACAAATTCTTTCACTTACTTCGGGCAGTTATTTCTAGAAAGAGAGGGGAATCTGGAGGACCGGAAAATATTTACTGATATTTTCTTACACGAAGATCTACATCGATTAGAATTTGAACCTAGGTGACAGCTGGCTCTTACCGGTAAGCATGCGCGTAATCCATTCTGGCATTGAGGTGCTCAATATATGCCCACGGAATCACAATCTTCATGGTCGTTGATCAGGTTTTATCAGAGGTTCTACGACTGGACTGCGGCGAGAAACATATTTTTTTCTCTTCCCAAGAATAAAGAAAGACAAATAGGATGACAGTTATCTTTTTTATTGACTAAAGGTCTCTTTATTTGGGGAGTACTGTACTCTCAGTTGCTAACGTCGTTGAAGCCGTAATGTCCATCGACCCAATAGGCATAAATGCTCGGGACATACCTAAGCTCTTAATGCACATATCGCAAAGGTATATTATCCAAAAGAAATTGTAGTATTTTTACTGAAAGTTAAATTCGGTATATATTATATTAATATTATTCAGCTCGTTGATTTGAATAAATATGTGGTCTCATATCGACAATACCTAATTTTTAAACGTTGGCTATCAAAAAATATAACCGTAGTTTAAATTTGAACATTATTGATACCCTTTAGTGATATTGGATTGCAAAGTACGAGCTTTATAACAATTTATGCCAACACCCGACCATATAATTTCTATAAAGAGACATTTTCATTATCAATACACAAATTCAATAAGATAATATAATGCAGAATCATGAGAAAATACACACACATTGAAATGAAAATCATTTTGATATATGGTTTTAGATCGTAGGTCAAGGTCATAGCTCCATAAGTTTAGTGAAATGGTTGATAATTTGGAAATTATTTATTGTACTATAGTAACAATATGCAGATTAGCTTATGAACAAAATGAGGCTAGATAATTTTGATTGTGGCAGTACTAACCTTGAGAACACATCGAAAGTTTCTTTAATTAATATAGTGTTTAATGCACTTGGAAATATCATCAGGTGAGCGTTAAGGCCCGTGGCACACATTTACTTTGAAGATGGTTTTAGTTAGGTAAAAATGTTATGGAATGTCATTTTACTACGGAATGAATTTTGATCAAAATTTAAAGAACACATTTTTATATACATCTTTGTATACTATTTATTGAAATGCATCCAAAAAAGATATGTGTTGATTTTTTGTTTTGGTCTTGACTATTTAGTGAAGAAAACCAACTATTGGTAGATAGACGCAATTTCGAATACCGCATTGCCTGTCTGTTCCCTAATGCAAAACAGTCCTTAGCTGGATTTGGTTTCATATAATTTTGGAACTTTAGATTCATTATTTTTCAACTGTTTGGCTTATGCTTTTTATTTATCAAACTTTTCGGCCCCTAGTGCCACTTATGAGAAATGATTTTTCGAAATGTGCACATGTGGCACATCAAAATTTAGCAGGTATTTGTTATATATTTACTACACCTGAGCGGGTACCGCTGCTGGTGGAGTAAAACTCCCCGAGGGTATCCATAACTTATTAGGCAGCACCTTGTGCTGTCAGAAAATATACCATATAGCAAAATTTTCAGACGTCTTAATTTTTTAAATTAATTTAAAACTAAGGTCTGTTCCCTCATGCAAACATTCTTTAGCTTGATTTGGTTTCATATAATTTTGTAACTTTAGTGTCATTATTTTTCAACTGTTTGGCTTATGTTTTTATCTATCAAACCTTTTGACCCCTAGTGTCACTGATGAGGAATGATTTTCCGAAATGTGCACATATGGTACATCAAAATTTAGCAGGTATTTGTTATATATCTAACCTATTTGTATGGGTAATTGCCGGTACATTCGGTATCAATGGTACCTGTGGGTTAAATACAGATCGTTATTAATATATATGTATAGTTGATAAATTAAATAAGAGATAGTAAAGTAAAATTTTAAGTTATTCACGTTTGGGAACCGTTATTTAATGGATTTTAAAGGCTATTAGAAATTCCATAATGTCGAGGATTGTCAAACTTAAAGGGTCTATGGGTACTTATCCTTCTTTAGTGCTAAGGGACCCTGATTTTTCTGTAAACCTTGCCTACAAACACTATAAGTATGTTTTTGATAAAGCTTATAACAACATTATTGTTGTTCGTAAGAAATTCTATGTTGAATGTCTTATTAAGGAGCTTGGTTTAAATAGTATATCGGAAAATCCTACTTATAGCAAAACTAATGGCATCAAACCAATTGTGGATTCTAAATCAATTCTGAAGAACTATCTTTTTTCAATCTTCGGTAAAAAGTATAAAAACAAACTTGATTTTCCTACCATTTACACAACTATCCCTCATTCTGAATTAAAAGAACGTCTAAAACAAATCATTCACTTGTCATTTTTTACAAAAACGGTAAACCAAGGTTTAAATATCTAGTGCTCAACAGGGATTCTGGTTATTTGTAAAACACCATACAGACTGCAAACAAAAATATATAGAAGTTACCATCAACAAAATGTTAAAGTTTTTGAAAGACAACATATTTGTTGTGTTTGGCAATATAGTTTTCCCACAATCAATCCGTATACCAATGGGCACAAACTGCGCACCCTTGCTTGCTGATTTGTTCCATATGAATCAGAATTTTTTCAAAACCAGGTCATATCAACTAAACATACAGATGTAGTTATATAGATAACGTTCTGTCTCTAAATAATACCGAATTTGGAGAAATACAAATGTCATCTATCTAAATGAGCTTGAAATAAAAGACAGATACTTCAGGTTCTGCTTCATATTTGGTCTCATACCTAAATAATGACACCCACTAAAGCTTTACGACAAACGTCATGACTTCAAGATTTCTATTGTCGACTTTCCGTTTCTTTGAGTAATATTCCTGATTCTCCGGCGTATGATGTATGTTTAACAGTTGATTACGGTTATAGTAGAGCTTCTTCTCACTATGAGGACTTTCTACAACGAAGCAAACTGTTTACAATTAAATTGTTGACTCCAGGATACTGGAAGCCTAGCCTAATCAAGGCCCTTAACCCTTTAATTGGCAGATACGCCAAACTACGCCATTCTGATTTTTTGAGAGTCTGTTGCACAATTTGTGGTGTAAAATTGTTAAAACGACCGATTGATGTATTTATTTTGAGTTTTTTGATACGGAATATATTCCAATTCGATTTTTTAAGTTGAAAATTACGAGAGATCCCGTTCCTGACAGTGAAAAATTAGGAGTGCCGAAAAAATACGGAAGAAGTAATTCGTTCAAACTAAAAATTAAGTTTAAACCCCTCCCAAAAAAAACTGCCATATTTATGAAGAGCAGGAAAAGGTTGATTGATTTTTGTAAAGAAATAATAACTTGAGCCATAAATAACATCGAATTCATTACTTCGACATGATTTATTTTGACGTTTTTGCTCTCACCGGAAACAGCAATACGTTTCGTTCTTATTTTACATGTTGGCACTGTTTGATGCATCTTTATAAGTTCGAACTTTGATTGACAAATTTTATGCATTTAAAAGGATTTTTTCTATTTTATACACATATAAAAAAATTGAATTTTAGAAATTATTTCATTCAACAATTTTAAATCTGAGGTAAAACTTGCATTTAGAAATAACAATTTTTACGTGTCATTATTACAACTTATTATTACAACCAATCACAAATTGGAAATTTTATTTAATGCTTTTCTAAAATAATTTTTTATACTAGGACAATCAAGATACAACTTTAAATATAATGTAGCCCGCGATTTGAATATCTGTTTGAGGATTTATCATTGCCAAGTATCAAAATATACACCGCGTCCGTGTCGGGTAATCAGTCCTCGCAAACAAATAAATAAATGAATAAATAATTAAAATAAAATAAGGAATGAAAAACCAAATTTTATATCAGAATAATACATATATTTAAAAACAATTGAACGTCTCGATATCTGTATATAACCCATGCGCCCGAGACATGTTCACTGCATAGAATATGTGTCTTCTCCTACGTCCGTAGTGTTTTTAAAAATATAGAGGTTCGGCTTGGGTTCATAAATGATAACTATATATGTGACGCGCCACGACAAAAGGTACAATTTAGCCTTTACGTCACAATGCAAAAAATGACGTAAAACAACATTGATTTTTGGTGGGGTGTCTCAACGTGGTGGTGTTGTTTTTTTAACACTGAAAACTACGCGAAGTATAACGTTTCTATCTGTTGCTTCCTTATTTATCAGCTTGTTAATCAACGTTTTAATGGAAACAAGTATTTGCAAACAAAGACAAAAATATTTGAAAGATGATTTTTTCCCTAAAATATTTTTACAACTTCACTATCAATTCGAGTTGGAAGTTATTAATTCCCAACAGAACCTCGATGATTCGATGTAAACAAACAATCGGCTGACTCTTCATAGACCATCGGAATGTCAGGATATTAAAAACTAATTAAATTGTCTCAAATTGTGTTTTTACCTCAGAATGGAATAGAAAATCGCGATTAATATTTCAGCATTAAAGTTCATACATTCAACAGACTATAGCTATGGATCACTATTGTTGTCAATGTAAACAAATGATGCATGTTATCCCGGTTATCAAAACTTGAATTACACTATAAAGTTTGCAAAAAAGACCTTAAATTTTGATAAATTTCCAAAACAAGAACGTTTTAAATTATTGTTTTGTACAAAATTTACAGCTCCAAAAACATTTCAAAATAATCATGGAACAACTCATGATCGATTCAGTAAGACTTAAATAAACGGGTTGTTAGAAATAAATAGCATAGGGTTATGCTAGTAATATTTCATTGTTGACATACACTTATTTATAACATCATTAACCCTTCATACTTTGAAGTAGTGGCTCTTTATGGTTTTGTTCTTCGCAGTTGTGTGAAAAGCCAAACAAACTTAGCGTTACAGTTTTTCACCTCAGAGGCCCTGGAAAGGTTAAGAAATTGATCTTTTGAACAATTAACAGATTAATTATTTTTTATTTTTTTTAATTAATAGGTTATTTATTTTATTTTATCTTATCTTATCTTATTTTATTTTTAAATTTAATTCCATTTCATTTATTGACAAGGGCATTTTCAATGAATAAAAAGGTGATTTTAACTGGATAAGTAATAGTTGAATGCCCAGGACCAGGCAAGACTCTTTCACTCACATCGCCGGGACAGCTTGCTCCAACAAGGAACAGTCTGTATATGAACGGTGAGACGTTGTGATCCGCTAGCGCACTCTTTATATCAACTGAGTACCGATGCCTTGTGATGTTACTCAAATGCTCTTTATGATATACTTAGTGACAGACCCCGAGAGAGAGAGAGAGAATTTAAAAAAAATCAAAACAGTACAGCAAGTCAGAACAATAAAATACAATTATCACGATAATGACCACTGATTTTGATACCCCTGACTTTGGACGAGTTTGAAGTAGTAGTCTAAGATACAGCACTATTTAAAGTAGTGTTGCTTAACGTCGCATCAGCAATTATTTATTTGGCTATCCGTGACGAGTGCGACATTAACTTTACCTCTCAGGATTAATCCAAGAACAAGTTCGTGTATCCGTAAAATATGAGAGTGTGTATTATGGTCTGCCTTGTACTAGCGTGCATTCTGGTCGACTTTTTGTTAAAGTGCTAGCACAATCAGTCAGTATACCACAGGCATGTACACCACTCCCCACTCACATTATCTTGGTACCTGTCAACCCGTCGATACCCTGATCTCATTATTACAAGCGAAAGGGAGCAATATCTCAAATACTAAAGTCCTATGTATGATCCAGACATAAACTCTCCTTTATAATTATTGATTTAAAGGAAAATTGTTTAACGATAACCTTTTAAGAAAAAACGGGAAAAAAGATAACTTCTTGTAGTGTTAAAATTTTTTATCAAATAAAGTCTCATATCACCAACTAAAGGAAAAGTATATGATCGATCAAATATATACATTTCGTATTTATATTTAGTTGCTGAGATACCCAGAGGATGTAGAGGGAATACAGCGGACGTTTAACGGATGATAGATTTGTTTTACAATTTCTTTTGCGTTCAGACTTAGTCATAACATTTGTATTTCGGATGTCTGATTGACTGGTTACACACGTAAAGATTTATTTCAGACAGAATTGCGCATGTGGCACAATGAGCCAAAAAGTCGAGTGTAAGTATGAGTGTTGACATTATGTGAAGGCCCGGTCCCACTGCACTTACGGATGCAAAGAGGATGTAAATTGCAGAAAAATCTTGCCATTCCTTGGAAAAACGCACTGCATCCGTTGTTTACCAATAGCATATGTGCTTCATACGCTCTATCCAACGAGCATCCGCCCATTGCGATTTTATTCGAAAAAAAAACTTTTGAGCTACACAAAACTTTTAAAACGGATAACTTTTCGCGATGTACGATGTAAATAATCCGTGACATATACGTCCGCTGTATTACCTCTGCATCCTCTGGGTATCTCCGCAACTCACAACTGAAAACGGAATGAGGGGGGAAAGAAAAGGCACGTGGAACGTCTATACATAGTTAGTAGCACTGTTATAGAATTCAACATCTGTGGGAAATAATAAATACAATATCTTCATAGAAGAGCATACTAAAATTTTTAATTTTAAAATGCTTGTAGGCGCGTCTATTGTCACTAAACATACAAAATAACTTAAAACTTTCTTAAAAATCTATAGTTCAAAAACACGCGTCTGAATGTCTAGGCCCCCTTCTCAAGATGTGCAAATGTAAGAAAAATAATCTTGTCTCCATGTCAAAAGTCGGTGTTCTTCACCAAGTACTCCTAATCCTAACATTTTTCCGGATTTTACAGCTTGAATGAAAGAATTTTGACTGTGGCTTAAAATTCCATGTCCCAACTATCAATTAGTGCGTCCTTTGAGAACTCTCGAATTATCAGGAGACAGACTATAACTTTTGATCACACACACACACACACACACTCTCTCTCTCTCTCTCTCTCCGATTTAACCATAAAACTGAAGACGAAGAAATAGTAAATACTGATGACAATATAGTGTCAATATTCTGCAGTATAAGGACAACTCCTGTATGACCTGTAAAATATATTACGCAATCTCCGCGATAAATAAATTATTTCAAGCAATCTAACAAGCTTAACATTATAAACAGTATATTTAGGAATTCTTGTCCTTGTAATCAATGTAGTGTCTTTACTTTGTAAGTTATTGTGATTATAATTCTTCTTAGATTTCGATGGATAGTGACACATAGTGTCCTTTGAAATAACAAAGTATGACTGTCAATTTAAATGCGATAAGCTGATAATTCTGTAATAATGGACATCTCCTTTTATATGAAAAATGCAAAATTTCAACAGTTTAAATTGTGTAAGCTTTTATTAGTTTTGCAAGCCTTTTTAGGTGCTAAAATATACATCATTTTTTCAAAATTCACGTTTTCTGACTGCTGATATCTAGACATTGTAAAAAATTATGGATTTTTATACAAATTCTCGTTTAAAGTACTTTTTGTAATATTCGTTGCTATGGTTACAGATATTTAGCTTTTGAATACTTTTTTATTAACCAAAGGTAAAATTCATATCTGGTTTCATATTAATAAAAATCTTCATAACATCAAGAAATTTGCGTCGAAATAGTGTTGTATTTTTTCTTCAAATATAAATTTTGTATATAACGCTTGTTTACTTTTAAGAATTTAACCAGAAATACGTGAAATTTGATAGTTTTATTTTTTGGGAAAACAAACAAATTTTGAAATGATCTTTCTACAGTATATTTGAATGATGCATAACTTCGATTTGTAAGCAAGAAAATTTATTTCAAGTATGTAGGAATGAAGATAATGGCAATGTTTCGGAAATCAATCAAAAATGTGAGAAATGTAAATGCTTTGTTTATGTTGCCAATGTTATAAGTTTTTTTATTATGATTTTGACATAGACTTATATGTTTGTGTTTTATCATGGAGAGACATATGTATTTTACACTTTTTGAGTGTTCAATATAGTTGTTTTTGAAAATTGTCAGAGGTGTAAATTTTTACGATAGAAATAATAATTCTATTTCATAAAAATATTTATAAACTCTGTCCCAGTTTAACTCACTCAATCGGGTCTTGACTCGACTCAAACTAGGGAATTATAAAATGACGATTTAAGACATTACACAGTTTTAATAGAATACCTTTAAATTAAAATTGTAAAGTGTAAGTTTTTTGAAAAAAAAAATTGTCTCATAAAACTTGCTTTAAAATATTGACAAGCGAAAAATTGGAAATGTTTGATTCGAATGTGATTTTAAAACAAGGGTCGGTTATTCTGATCTATTGTTATTTTTAGTTATTTTAAAACGTTTTTCCCTAAAATGCTAATCAAGTTGTAGTTTGAATTATGTAACCAAAACAATTGTTCAGTTATGTTATAGTTAGACCGTGTACGTAAATACCAAACTTAAAAAAATTAAAACTAAATGCAAACTAATTTAACAGGTGGGCGTTTCAATTTACTAAGGTAAAAAAGATTGTCGAACAAATTCTGTTTAATACTTTTCAGCCATTCGCGGCAATAGGAAGTTCATTTTTAAGAACAAAATGCGAAAATGCGTGATATGTACAGTTTAAACTGTCTGTTACACGTCGTTAACTTCCATATTTATTCCCAACCAAAAAGGCTTTAAAATGAGGAAAATAAACCTAACATGACTATCAATAAGGAAATAATATTTTTAAAAAATAAATGACTAGGTAATTGAAACAAGGAAAATATAATATCGATGAAATATTATTTTTGTAAATACTTTGTACAATTTTCAGCTGAACATTGGTAACCAAAGATGAAGAATAGTAAAATCAAGAACATTAAGCGAGCGATATCCTAAACAAATTACATCAGTTAAAAATTGCTAAAAAGTAAGGATTATATGATAATAAAATAAAACAAACACACCAGTCCTTGTCCAAACCACGATCCTAAAAAAAGGTAAAAACTTTGAAAGCTGGCAAAATTGATTACACACGTGGACTTCCACCAAGGAAGTGAAGCCGGATGCTCCGGAAGAGTAAGCACCTCCTGTCTAGCTAGCTACACCGATCACGTGTAAGTCAATTTTGTGAATGAAAAGAACAAAGAACTATGGTAAGTCGAATATATCCAGTATAAGTGTGGATACAGTGACTGCATACTTACCAACAATTTTGTGATGATAGTCATAAAACTTTTTAAGGGCCTTAATTGGCCTAGGCTTGCGATATTCTAGCGTCAACAATTTAATTGTAAGCAGACTGCTTCGTTGTAGAAAGTCCCCATTGTAGGAAGAAGCTCTACCATAACGTATTAACTGTGAAACATACACACCATACACAGGAGAAGCAGAAATATTACTGGAAAGAATTGGTAAGTTCACAATAGAAAAGTTAATGTCATCACGTTTCTCGTATAGCTTCAGATGTAACCTTTTGTGGATGTCATAATTAGGAATATGTCCAAATATGAAGCAGAACATGAATAATCTGTCATGTCTTTTATTTCAAGCTCACTTGGATAGATGGCTTTTACATATTCTCCAAATTTGGAATTATTTAGAGATAGAACGTCATCTATATATCTGTATTTGTAGTCTAATGATTTATCGACAGTTGTTCCCCAAATTTGACAAGGTTTGATAAAAAAATTCTGATTCATATGAATTAAGAAACATCAGCAAGCAAAGGTGCACAGTTTGAGCCCATTGGTATACCGATTGTTTGTTGAAAAATTATATTGCCAAACACAACAAATATGTTGTCTATCAAAAACTCTAACATTTTGTTGATGGTATCTTCAGTATATTTTTGTATTTTGTTTTACAAAATAACCAGAATCCCTATTGAGCACTAGATATTTATATTTTTGTTTACCTTTCTTGTAAAAGAATGAACAGTGAATGATTTGTTTTAGACTTTTTTAATTTAGAGTGAGGGATAGTGGTGTAAAGGGTAGAAAAACCAAATGTTTTTATAGATAGAGTATAAGAAACAAGATACAAAATGGTCAAGTAGTTCTTTAGAATTTTTGAGAATCCACATTTGGTTGATGCCAGATGTAGAATAGATTTTTTCTGAATCAGTATGAAGGCCATCTTTGACGACTGTCAAAATTTGTGTTAGAATTACTGATAATGATTTAGGAGCACATTTAGAGAAACCTGCTACATATCTTTCCTTGTATGGATTTTTGTGAAGTTTTGGAATCCAATACAAGTAAGGCAGGTCAAGTTCTTCCTTTTTTCAATTGATACCGAAAGACTCCCCAGTGATTGGAAAGAACTTCATCTTTTGTAAAATTAGTTGTGGTATAAGGAGGATTCTCCGATATACCATCTAAACCAAGCTCCTTAATAAGACATTTAACATAGAATCTCTTACAAACGAAAAGAATGTTGCTAGAAGCTTTATCAGCTAGGACAACAATATACCTGTGTCTGTGTGACAATATCTGTGTGTGTGTGTGACACTTATCAACATAATTCCCATAAATATAAATTAAATATATATATTTTTAGCTCACCTGAGCTAAAAGCTCAGATGAGCTATTGCTATCCATCTTCGTCCGCCGCGCGTCGTCCGTTGTCCGTCGTGCATAAACATTTCACATTTTAATCTTCTCCAAAACCACAGGGCCAAATTTAATGAAACTTGATTTACCATCATGCCTTTGTGAAGCTTTTTCATATTTGCACAAATGAAGGAGTTATGTCCCCTTGGGTCCAAATAAGAGGGAAAATAGTGAAAGACTTTAAAAAATCTTCTTATTTGAATCTACAAGAGATATACCTTAGTTATTTCATTTATAACATTCTTAGGTCGTGTTTTTCAGATTTGCACGAATGGTAGCCATGGGGCTCAAAATGGCGAAATTGTAAGGCACTGAGTCGGGAAATTGCTAAAAATTATATATTTGTCACAATATCCATATATTTGTCACTATATATTAAAAACTATTAAATTTTTATATAGGCATGTGTACTGAAGGTATTGACATGACGATCATTTTGATATATGGTACAAGGTCAGATGTTGAAAGGTCAAGGTCACAGCTGCAGAAAAAGACATAAATTGCTAATTATCTTAAAAACTATTAACTTTTTCTATAGGCATGTATATAGAATATTGTAGTTATCGACATGCCGATCATTTTGATATATGGTACAAGGTCATATGTTGAAAGGTGAAGGTCACAGCTGCAAAAGAAGACTTAAATTGCTCATTATCTTTTAAAACTATTAACTTTTTGTATAGGCATGTATATTAGAATATTGTAGGTATCGACGATTATTTTGATATATGTTACAAGGTCAAGGTTACAACTGTAAAAGAAGACTTAAATGGCTAATTATCTTTTAAAACTATCGAGTTTATGTATAGGCATGGATATTAGAATATTTTAGGTATTGCAACAACGATAATTTTTATATATGTTTCAAAGTCATATGTTCAAAGGTCAAGTTCATATCAACATAGGAATACTAATATTAATTATTTTGAAAGCAATCATTTCATGCATAGGCATGTATATTAGAATATTGTAGGTATTGACATGACTATTATATATGGTTCGAGGTCATATATGTTCAAAGATCAAGGACATAGCTGCTTAAGTATACTGAAATTTTTTAATGATTTGGAAATTATAATTGCACTACAGTTACGTCATGCATATTGTATAAGCTCCTTATAAAAAAATATGAGTGGATATTTTCTGATTCAGTTTTCTGGGAGTTCTTAACTTGAGAAAACTTTTAAAGTTTCTGTACTTAATATATTGTCTATTGCACTTGCAAATAATATTGGAAATATCTTCCGGTGAGCGTTAAGGCCCATTAGTAAATAGATTCCCCAATTTTCCATGCATTTATTATATTATTTTATTAACCTTTAAATGTGTACAAACACATATGCTACAAACAAATAAACAGAATAGAACACAATATTGTGATCCTGTATTCGTCATATCCCTTTTAATTAGTATTTTAAATGTTTCATTTACACAGGGAAGTAATTTATTTAAAATATATGAGAAAAATAAAAAAAGCTTTAGTTAGGATTTGTTTTATATTTAAAAATGCTTCACGAGTTTTTTAATACGAGAATAAAAACTCTATTGATTGCAGTTTTTCTATTATTTTATAAAACAGGTAAGATAATGCAGCATGAATTTAATATTTTCTGTAATTTTTATCAGTTTATATTTTATACGGTCTTATTATTTTTATATGATTAAGACATCAGAAACCGTCGATAAATTTTAAAAATTAACATTATAAATATTTTGTAGAATGCCTGTTACTAAGATATGGATTTGAAAATCAATTCGAGGATCTTTGTCACATTTTTCCGGTAAACCCATCTTATATACTTATAATTTTGAGAAACTCTAATGGAACAATAATATGGAGCAAAATTAATGAAAAATATACAGCAAACAATTTTGAAAATTATACAGTTTCAACAAAAATCAGTGTAAGGAATGCTTTTGTGAATGATTCCTTACAATTGTGTTTTTGGAACTTATCTAAGTCAGATATTGGAAATTACAGTTTGGAGGAAGTTCGGGATAAAAGCTGGTTCCAGTTTTTCATCGACGTTGATTGTAAGTACAATTATTTTATTATGACCGAAATGTTTGTTACAAGAATCTGACAAACTCATTTTTCTTAATAATTCAATAGAGAAATTTAAATGTTTTATGCTCTAATTTGATTTAATTTAAAAAGTTGATGGTTTTTGGTTATTAAATGTTAAGTATAAAAATTTTCGATTTCTATAGACAGTTAAGGTATATCATGTTTTATGAGTATAAAATTATTAGAGGTCTCTTAACTAGTCACCTTTTGTTGGAAAAAAATTAGTACATAATAATAATAATAATAATAAAACACAAACATACAAGTCCATGTCCAAATACGCTTTAAAAATTAAAATATATTATATGCTTTGAAATCTGTTTTTCTTTACCTTTTGCTGTCAGAAAATGTACCTTGTGGCAAAAGCTTCAGCCGTTTGAATTTTGAAAATTTATTTAAAACTAAGACTTGTTCTTCATGCAAAGAATTCCTTAACTGAATCTGGATTCGTATAATTTCGGAACTTTGGATTCATAAAATTTTGAAACTTATCTATTTTATCTATAAACTTTTTCGGCCTTAAGTGTCGCTGAGTGAGGAAAGAATTTTCGAAATGCGCAAATATGGCACCACAAATTTAAATATTAAATATTTCCGACTTTTTAAGATGTTTAGGCTAAAACTTCTGAACGCATTCTTTGACTAATTTACTATGTTTAAAATGTTTGTCTTCAAAGAAGTTATTTTTATCCTAATTCATTTTTAATGACAATTTATAATACTTCTAGATTGAACATGATTTAATGTTTTTGTAGTGCTAAATTTGACAAAAAAAATTATATAACCTGCTAAAAAGTATGAGAAATCATTTTTGCTTAATGTAAAGCTTTTTATTTATTGATTACATTACGACATCTTAATTAAATGTCCATGCATAGGACAAACCAACATGTACAGGCTGATCAATAACAGTAGTGAAATGTAAAATGGCATTAAAGAAATATAGGACTCTATGAAATTAAATCAATTTTTGTTCCAAGAAAAAATGATTGATTACGCATTTGCATTTTTGCATTTCGTAAAATCGCTTCAGAATCTGAATCAGTATTTTATTTTAAATATGTTTCCAGATGAGGCGAAAATACTTAAAATAGATGTTGACTCAAATGGAAAAGAATATGTTGATGTCAATTTGACTTGCGATGTTGACAGCAATCCACCAGCAAACATAACATGGGTTTTACCAAACGACATAAATCATAGGATTCATAGCAATGGAAAAAACAGCATACTTACTATTGCTAACTGTACTTGCGAGCACACCGGGGATTATATTTGTATGGCGTCAAATAATGAGAACACCGTTGACAAAGCAGATCTATTCCTCAATATCAATTGTAAGTTTATAACGTTAATTTGTTTCAATTAAAAAATTTCGTTAAGTGCAGCTGATGAAAAATCGTAATTTTCAAGTTTCAAAAAAAAAAAACCTGAATAGACGTCAACATACAGAGATTGTCATGTATTACCTCCAACTCATATTCATTAACCATCCGTTTTTAAATAAAGTACATCTTAAATAACAAAATATTTTAGTTTTTAATGCAAAAATAATTAAATATTTTGTAGGTGGTCCAAAATTTAAGAAAAATGAAAAAAGTCAGGACGCCATGATCAACGTTAATGTTGGAGAAAATCTAGTTTACAGTATAAATTTTACAGCAAATCCATATCCAGGAATTATTACAGAGCTGAAAACCAAAACTGTTTCTTTTGATGCAGTAAATTATGCATTGTTCGTACAAAAACAGATACTTAATGAAGGAGATTTTAAAGCATATATAATTATCATTCGAAATAATTTTGGCGTCGCAAATTTTACGCTGTATGTTATACAGCGGGAGACAAATGCATCAGGTGAGTGTTATTTCATTGACAGTATAAATATAATTTATTGTGATAAAAAAACTAGATTTGAATTAGTTGTTTAACAAATATTACAATTTTCAATGTTTGTGTGCCTGAAAAAAAAAGACAGAAAGAATAAAAAAATATGACATACAAAATGAAGATTTTATTGTGCCCTGTTTAAAATCATTGTGTTTAAGATGAAGATGATAACTGTGAGTACATTGTGCCTTTTTTAAAAACAGAAAAAATAGTGGCAAAAATGTTTTAAAATTACACGCAAAAACACCATTTACAAAACGCAAGCTAAAAAAATAATAGAGACAAAAATACCTTGCTATGGCAAACAATTTGAGGATTTTGTTGTTACTAATTGCGTAAAGCATTTTTCTTTAATCAAATTAAAGATGGCAACCGATAGAGGATAATATTTTTTAATGTTATTGATTTATGTAAAAGTCCGTCCAGAAAGTTTTGCATCCCTTTAAACAAAAATCAAAATTTTATTTTTTGCAACTTTCAATTTAATATAAAAGCAATGGCTTAAGTTGTTATACCACCTTCACAATACATCAGTATTTTGTTTGAACACTCCTTGATTTATACAAATCAGCGACTCTACTTGCCATACGTCTATAAAGACTCATAAGGAAAGTTCTATTAATATTGTACCAATAGAACATAATATACTTACGCAGTTTGACAGTAAATGTTGGTGCATCTTGGGCTACTCTTTCACAAATGAAGTCCCAAACGTTTTCAATCGGAGACATTTCTGGAATACTCGGAAGTCTATTAAAAACTTAAACGTCTTTATTTTTCAAGAACGCCAGTGTTGATCTGGATGAATGACAAGGGGTTTTGTCCTGCTTAAATGTATTCGTTATAAGGAAATACTAAACATTAACTGAGAACATTTACATCATTTGATTAAGTCGACTGGAATGTACAGCTATTAAAAGTTCCAGTCACTCTTTTTCATATAATTGGCCCATTGGGTGCAGGGTGCTTCTGTCGTTTTAATGCATTTTCGGATGTATTTTTATGCGAAAAACACCATACTCTGATTTTTTCTGTTAGCTTTGAAAATAGATTCGTCTGTAAACAATTTTTTCTTCAAAAATAATTGGTTTTGGTTTATGTTTCCTCGCCCAAGAGAAACATATTTGTTTCATTATTATTAGTAGTATTGTGAACAATTGTTTCCTCTTTGTCACGTAGCTACCTAAACTTTGCTGATGGGGACTCTCTGATTGTCTCTCTAGAAAATGTTTAAGTTTACTTAAGACAAACATTTTTCTTGTATCTTCGCCCCTTTCTCTTTATCTTTGGGTTCTTTTATCAGAATTTCCCATACCACGCTAACGGCTAACTTGACAGCCGTACACCACATACACATTTAAGTTCTCCTAGTTTTGAGGTTGATTAATGTTTTTTAAATTTTGTTTATTTTTGAATTAATTAGATCATGTAGAATTGTACTCAATGGAAACTTCTTATTTATTCAAACTTAAGGTAAAATGCCGTTTTCATTTAATAATTTGTAATAATTATATTTTTAAGATTAAGCATAACAAAGCTAAAAGCAGAAATAGCATTACGTATTTGTCTCTCTATTCTAAAGCAAAAACAAATTAAACAAGTGTGAAACTTTAACTAATTAATATTTTCAGAGGAACTGGGTCATTGAAAACGGAATTTTTATTTTCCAGATATGACAGTTATGATCATAGCAATTGTTACAGTCAGTGCAGTTATTCTGGTTTCTGTATTAGTTTGTGTGGTATTGTTTTTGAAAAGGAAAAGGAAAAAGAAGAAACGAAAAAAGGTTTATAATGGTAATACAACATAAAACTATGTTAATTATTCTAAGATAAATGTATAATGCTATATTTCGAATATCGAAATTAAATTTACAAAAAGGCTTATATCTCGTCAGTATTCTAATCGAGATAGTTATTGCAAGAACTGTAAAGAAACTGTTGGGGGTACATATTAAATATTTTATGAGTTTTATGTCTTGAGCATTGATGTAATGAATTTTGCTTAACATCTGAAATGCCCGTTTGTCTTGAGCGTGTGCAAGACCCCTTTCTGCCTGTAAAACAATTACCTGTTCTTACAGCATTTCTAACCTGCAGTTAAATGTTGTAAACAGGTTATTGACATTTTCTGCAAAATTATGATGTATATATATTGAATATTTGGCATTTAAAAGATTTTTTCGTGTCAATATAATAATATATTTTCAAAATACAAATCTTACAATTGCTTTAACTTAAATATATATTTGATCAGATTTTTTCATTGTTTTTGTCAAAGAAGACTACAGGGACAATGCCTTACATGAACCCACTCCATTGGATTTTCTTTCTGGAATAGAGCAACGAGAAATAGACACTGTGTCAATGAAGAGCAATGAGGTTGAAAAAAATGGAGCCACTAATAGTGAACTTTATTCCGTAGAAAACAATCTATTGAAATATGACAATACAGTGGCAAATTCATCCAAAGGAGGTATGTAAAAGACGAAAAATATAAAAACTCTGACTGCATTGAAAAAGGACAATCCATGAATAAATACCACTATATAAATATATTAAGAGATTGATTTAATATGTTATCACCATTTACCATAAGGTTGACACAAATGTTACTGATTTTCCCCAGCGTCTTAATTTTTTTTTATTATTTTACTTTATAAATGTTTATTAATAAATCACTACAAGAATGAAAAAAAATGCTCTTACATTAGCAAGTCAGAAAAGCGACAGAATATATTTCAGTGAGATATTTTTATTTTAAAAAACACAAACATACCAGTTCATGCCCAGAAATGGTATATTATATTTTTGACAGTGTTATGTTAAATTTCGTTATTATGTAACGTTTAATTTTGCACGTTTAATTTTAGATTTTTTTGTTATATCAATCGTAAGAGTTTAAATATCCTTATCAACTATGTTCAAATAATTTTTTTAGATCAACGATCAACGCAAAGAAGAAAGCCGGTACGAACACCAAGAGAGAAAAAAAGGATTTTTGGAATAGTAAGTATCTTTTCGAGATGTCTGATTGTTGTTTACACCTTTACAATCATTCTGTTACTGCAATCACAAATGCGCGCGATACTTTTTATTACGCGTGTTGGTGGTTTAATACATTTAGTTAAATACAATCTTTTGTTATCAAGTATAGGTATGATTTATGTCAACTGAGCATCCCTGTTGTTGTCATGTCCTCTAAATCTTCTTCTACATCACCTTCTCTCTATCAACCTCTACATCCTTCTCTTCTTCAACTTCTACATCTTTCTTTTTGTAATCTACTTTCAAAATAATAATAAAAAAGTGAACATCAGTTCTCAGTACATGACTATCTAAACCACTAGAGACCATTTTCAAAACAAGAGGCTTAATAGGGCCTATATTGCTCAACTGGCGCACAAATTGCATCACGTTTTGTAAAAAGTGGGGCAACCAAATATTATTTACGACAAGAGGTCTAGTGGCTTTAATGGTCATTTGAGGACATCGGAACTGTGGTTGATGCTCATAATTGAACCAGACATAGTCTTGAATTTAGTAATGGAGAGAAAGTAAGCAAAGATGTTGTGTATGCAAGTCAATGAATAATTATTGTAGGACAAAAATTAAAACGGTTGACACATTATGATTTTATGAAAAATTGCTTATTATTATGCAAATTTAGGACAAACAAAACATCTGAGCATTCTTTTTGTAACCATAAATATTGAATATACATTGTGTTCAGGATTTTGTATTATAAACCATGTTCATAAAGAATGGAAAAGTTACATGGCATTGATTCAACTGTATCCTACATGGATATTCAATGAATATATGGGATCAGTACAATAATGAGAAGAACATAAACAATTAAAATCCGTGAAAATTGATTGGATAAAGTAAATAGCAAATTATATTAATTGGTAATTCTAAACAAGTATTTATTATACAAATAAACAACATATCACAGCTGTCACACTTATACATCCTGGGGCGCCTGGCAAAAAATTTATTGTACCCCCACTAGGGACCCCCCACACCAAATACGGTATCAGTTGGCCCAGTGGTTTTAGAGAAGAAGATTTTGAAAGAATTGATTAAATATTACACATCATTTGCATAAATCGTGAAAATCGGGTCAACGAAAAATTTCTCAGAAAAACCCGTTATATATGTTGATCGCCCCGCTATCTACTCTCTACATTTCAAATTTGAACAAAAACAGTTAAAAATGATTCAACAATGGCTATTTATGTGTTTTTGCTATTTATAGTAACAGCGGCCATCTTGGATGACAGGCGGGATCGCCTGGTACAAAGTTTAGTCTACCCAATATAAGGACCTTCCAAACCGAATTTGGTTGGAATTAGCCCAGTGGTTTCAGAGGGACAGATTTAAGTTTACGAACGCAGACACACACGGACGCATGCAAAACCATGCCATAAGCTCAGCTTGCTGTAGCCAGTTAAGCTAACAATGACACATTGATCACAATCCATATGTCTTGTCTCATTAGGGAGAAAAAAAGATTACAAGTAATGTTATTGACATTAAAATTGATTACTACAAGTTGGCATTAGGAGAGAATCTTTAAAAATTAAACAAGAGGTCCAAAAGGCCCTGTATCGTTTACCTTGATAGTCATTTAATTTTTGCAAGTAGTTTTTTTTAATGTAATTTTGTTTCTTTATTTTTGTTTTTATATAAAAAGTTGTGACTTCAACTATCTTGAATTCCTATGGGCAAATTTCAAAACAATTTGTACATTTATAAACCTGTAATGTATATTTAAAGTTTTTTGCTTTTATAGTAACGTAGCATGTTTGTCTCCTTAGGACCTTCAAAGTAAACTTTGTTTAAATAAGCCTTATGGTTTTAAAGGAGAAAACTAAAGTTTATTGATGCACTCGCACACTTTACCTTGGTTTTGCCAGATGAGCTAAACAGTTTGCTTACACAAAGATTATTTTATTACAGTTTATACTACTATTCAGTATTTGATTCCACGAAGAAATGATAGTAATTTGTACTTCAACGCTTTTTTATTGTATTTTTTTTTACAAAAATATATATATCTGGTAAAACATCAACTCCAGGAAACAGGAATTCACAACGGTATTTGTGTTAAATATTTACTACCCCTGAGCGGGTACCGCTGCTGGTGGAGCAAAACTCCCCGAGGGTATCTATAACTTAGTAGACAGTACTTTGTGCTGTCAGAAAATGTACCATTTATCAAAATGTCAGCTGCCTGAAATTGTAAAATTTGTTTAAAACTAGGGGTTGTTCCTTCATGCAAAGCATTCTTTAGCTGGATTTAGATTTGTATTATTTTGGAACTTTAGATTAATTTATTTCCAACTGTTTGGCTTATGTTTTTTATTATCAAACATTTCGGTCTTAGCGTGACGTCACTGATGAGAAATGAATTTCCGAAATGTGTACATCTGGCACATCAAAATTCAACTGGTATTTGTGTTATATATTTACTACCCCTGAGCGGGTACCGCTGCTAGTCGAGTAAAACTTGCCAAGGGTATCTAAAACTCAGTAGGCAGTACTTTGTGCTGTCAGAAAATGTACCATTTATCAAAATTTCAGCTGCCTTAAATTGTAACATTTGTTTAAAACTAAGGGTTGTTCCTTCATGCAAAGCATTCTATAGCTGGATTTGAATTTATATAATATTGGAACTTTAGATTCATTTATTTCCAACTGTTTGGCTTATGGTTTTTATTATCAAACATTTCGGTCTTAGTGTCAATGATGAGGAATGGATTTCCGAAATGTGCACATCTGGTACATCAAAATTCAACTGGTATTTGTGTTAAATATTTACTACCCCTGAGCGGGTACCGCTGCTGGTGGAGTAAAACTCCCCGAGTGTATCTATAACTCAGTAGGCAGTACTTTGTGCTGTCAGAAAATGTACCATTTATCAAAATTTCAGCTGCCTTTAATTGTAAAGTTTGTTAACATTTATATTAAGCTTTGCCAAAAATGTTTATTTGAACTAAGTTTTAAAGAAATCTTGTATAAAAATGTGTGAATTGAAGCCTTGATAAACATTTTCACATAGAATTGTTTTTTAATATAAATTTAATATACAGTAAAACTTGTTTAAATTACCACCCTATAACTTTACCACCTCACAAATTGCTACACTACTGTACAGGCCCAGTAACTGTTTTATCAATGTCTTTCTTTATAAGCCTCTCCCAACTGATCACCAAACCCTTTCTGACATCAAATTGTGATAGTTCAGATGATGACCGAATTCAAGGTTTTAATGCATTTTATTGAGGCAGAACATAATGTTTTGTAAAATTACTTATAAAACTCTATATATCTGTTGACCTCCAACAAAGTTTTTGTCCAGAAGGTAAATTTGAAATTATTTAATGCATATGTAAAATATTAAAATACGTCTTCAATTCGATCCTTTAAAGTGTTGTAAAATTCCTGGAATACTTTCTTGGCATATCCAGACAACTCATATCCAATGCCATCAAGATGAGCTAGGTTTATGTCATTGAGCAGATGACCAAGAGAGATGGTGTTCAATGGAGGGGAAACCAAGTCCTTTATGTCAGTTTTCATTCTTTCAGGGCATAAAGCAGCGATGTGTCCGTCTACGAAGCCAACAAAGTCATCCATATTTAACAATGCAGCAGCTAGAGTTGGCTAGATAAAAACTGAAATGTAAGAAAAGCATTAGTCTGTAATCTGTCCAGTAGTTTCAAAAATAGGTGTTAATCACACACACATACACGCACACACATACACGCACACACACACGTATAATCTAATAAAAGGCATAGTAAACAAAAATTACTTAAGTATAAATTGAAAGGCGAGGGGAGGCAATTTTTGTGAGTAATAACACTTTTAATTGTCTGAGAAATGAAAATGATTCAGGTCATATGTGTTTTTAGGTATATTCAAGATAAAGAAAAATTCAATGACCAATTTTTTCCTTATCCATCTGTCAGATACTACATACTAGGCCCCTACTTAGTCTATGCTTTTATTCATAAATGATGTTAAATTACTATTAAGTCTTTTCTTAAATTGATAAATGCTGTTACTGAATAAAGTTGATTATTACTTTGCAACACGGAAAAAAAGAGAAAGAAAAAAATACCTCAAAAGTGTAGCAAAGAGAGTCTTCTAACATGTCCCACCTGACATTTGTGCAACATTTAATACACGTATCAACTTGTTTCACTTTTCAAGCATTTTTTACCTGTTAGATTAAGTACCAACTTGTACCAACTGAATTACTAACTCATTTCAACATTTTACCATCATGCCACTCAAAACAGTAAGACAAGTTCAAAGTTGCAAGGTTCTCATTTTGTGGATAATAAATTTAAGTGTAAGAGAGTGATATCTGTTTAATCTTCAAGCAAACTGATAAACAGCATAACATAAAAATGCAAATGCTTTGCTTTTTCCAAAAGTTTATGTAGAAAATAAATTTACCACAAAACAAATGTATTTAAAATATAATGAATACCATTATATTATTATTATAAATAATTATAATTGGTATTTATATTAAATTATTAATCATTATCATGATTGGTACTCTTATTGCGCATGCCTGACAATTGTTTCCAACCTGAAGTCAACGAACTATCAGATGATTCACCACCATGACAAAGATGATCCCACCAACCCCCTTTGATAAGGTTCTTTTATTTATGTGATAAGTATCCTTTTGATTACCGAGCATTAAAACAAATTATTCATAACGTGAATAATTAGATTTTCAAAAAAATAATGTCTTTTTTCAACGGTTAAGCTTGCATGTGTTTTACAGCTGGGTAAATGAGGTGAAATATCTGAGAGTGAACTGACATGGGGTGAATTGTCCGGCACTTCTTATTGGTACTTTCAATGCAAAATTAAAAGTATTGAGAATAGTCTGTTATGTTTGTGGTGTAAATCAATTTCTGTGAAAAAAGAGGTCAATTGGCCTTAACGCTCACCTGAAGGTATTGCTTATATCATCAGCAAAAGTTCAACAGTAACTGATAATAACAGGGACCCTCAAAATTGTTCCCAGATTAAGCTACCACTACAAAGATATTTACAAATTGAACGTTACTTGTCATCACAATGCCAAGATCTTACTACAGTATAAGGTGTAAAGTTTATTCTAAGTGCTAAAATAGTAGTAAAAGTATTGATATGTATCTTGTCTTTTTTATCATGCCTTGAATTAGATATCACAATGATTGTTATATCAATACCTAAAACATTCCTGTACACATGCCTATGCAAAAAGTACATGTATAAAATTTTTCAGATAATTAGCCATATTAGTATTCTTTTACATCCGTGACTTGACCTTTGAACCAATGACCTTTATATATAAAATATTGTTATATCAGTTCATTCAGTATTCTAATATACATGCCTATTCAAGAAGTTTATAGTTTTTTAGATATATTGACAAGTATACCGATTAAGAATTTTCCCCATTTAGTACCTTACTATTTCCCCATTTTGTTCCCTGCAAGTAGGATTTGTGAAAATTTGGAACTAGGTGTCCTAAGAATGTTATATATGCAAGGTATATCACTTCAGAGAAGATTTTTAAAGATTTTCACCTTTTTTCCCAAGGGGATTAACTCCTTCATTTGTGCAAATATCGAAGCCCTTTACCTGGGCATAATAATCACTAAGTTTCATCAAATTTGGCCCACTTGTTTTGGAGGAGATGATTAAAATGTTAAAGCATCACAGACGACCGAGGTGAATTGCAATAGCTCAAGTGAGTTAAAAACAATGCTAACCCCTCACTTTTTATATTTGTCACCAGTACTATATCTCATCCAGTATTCCTTTCATTTTTGTCAAAATTGACATATCTATGTAATACATTGATTTGTTTATGGGTAAAATGGTTTACACCAATATGCACCATACAAATACACAATGTTTTATGTGAAATTATACAATTGTGTCTTACAGTACTGTAGACTGATTGATTTTGGTGTGGTGATTTTGTCACGAGTAGTTTTTTTTGAGGAAAATTTGTATTTTGCAATTGTGTAAATTAAGACTTCAAAAATGATGCATCTGCAACTATACAATTTTTTCTGATATTATGATTAACATATGTATGGAATCTGATGACAATTCACTCTTCAAAACTTGAAACAATCCCAATGTTACAGTTCTTTTATATAGTGATACAAATGACCAACCTTGACCATTATTTCTAATGTCTTGTTAAACATATGTATGGTCTCAGATGACAATCCATTAAAATTCTCAATGTTAAAGTTTTTACATATATACATATGAAAAGCTTTATTAAAGCATCTTTATTACCGTTAATTGGCTACGAAAGTAGGGGCCTCGGCCTCGGATCACATCGCCTCTCAATACCTTGGTTTGAATCCCATTCGGGACAGATCCTTGCCAAAGGTTAGTGGTTTTCTCCAGGAACTCTGGTTTCCTCCACCATCCAAGAACTGACCGCCTCAAAATAAGTGAAAGAATCTTGATCGGAGCTAAAAACTCAAGAACTCCACTCCACTTCCACAAAAGTACAAGTAACTGGTTAATTGCTACCTAAATCCAATCTACTCCGATTGGAAATAATTTTGAATTTAAATACAGGCAAACAACTGTTACCTCTTTCCACAATAAAATTGATTGTCTTGTTGGTAAAATTCTGAAGATTTGAGTAAGACCGAACAGTGATATATATATATATATATATATATATATATATATATATATATATATATATATATATATATTATTGGACCATGGCCCTAATAACATCTTTGAAATATACTAAAGCCCAAGTTTTGAGTAAGACCCAACAGTGCTATAAATCTTTATATATTTTTTTTGGCCATGTCCCCAATAGTGTCCATAAAATATACTGAAGCCTAAGTTGTGAGTAAGACCAAATAGTGAGCTGAGCAATGACGGACACATTCTGTAAAGCCTGAATACTTCCAAAACATCCTCAGTAAGCCAATATACTTTTGAAAAGATAACTGTTCATGACTATTATTATGTATGACAGGATTTCTCTTGAATACACTTAAAAAATTTCTTTTTAAATGTTGTTTTACATCCTTTCAAGATTATTTCACTTATATCAGGTAAGTCACTTTTGATGGTGGAGGAAGTCAGAGTACCCAAATAAAACCACAGACCCAGTGTGAATCCTTTCTCAGATAAGAAAGAAAGATTCAAACCCATAGCCTCAGTGCTCAGAAAACCCATGATCCATCTATCAGTAACACAAGAGACTACTTGGCCATCGCGGACCCAAATTGAAAAAGTTAAGAATGTACACATAACGCAATTACAATTTTCCTTTCATATAAAATCAATCAGGGCTCTGCAAATCTATTCTATGTGTGGTTAGTTCTGAATGACAGTCTTCTTATCATCTAAAATTTAGAATTTAAAATTTAAAACAAAAACAGTTAACAGACAAACGCACACATCCTCACTTTATAATAAACATTTGTGCTTACCAGATTTGTGAGCTTAACGTCTGTGCGTGCGTAAACTTTAATCTCCTCCTCTGAAACCACTGGGCCAATTGGGACCAAATTCGGTGTGGAATGTCCTTAGGTAGACAAAAAATTGTACAAGGCGACCCCGCCTGACATCCAAGATGGCCGCTGTTACTATAAATAGCAAAAACAGATAAATAGCCATTGTTGAGTCATTTTCTAACGAATTTTGTTCAAATTTGAAATGTAAAGAGAGTAGATAGCGAGGCATTCAACATATATAACGGGTTTTTTTCTGGGAAATTTTTCGTTGACCCGATATTTAGGAATTATGCAAATGAGGTTTAATATTTAATCAATTCTTTAAAAATCTTCTCCCCTGAAGCCACTTGGCCGACTGGAACCGTATTTAGTGCGGAAGGTCCTTAGGTTGTGTAGACTCAAGTTTGTACCAGGCGATCCCCCCTCATATCCAAGATGGCCGCTGTTACTATAAATACAAAAACACATAAATAACCATTGTTGAGTTATTTTTTTACGTTTTTTGTTCAAATTTAAAGGTACCTGTAACCAAATTGTTTTTATCACAGTTGTTTTATATATTATTTAAATATAACAATATTGAAAACCGCATCAAAATTGGTGACAAAATAAAAAAGTTATAGCGATTTGAAATCCAGATTTTTTAACTTTCTCTTTATAGCAAAGTGAAACGCCTCGTTTTCAGTTATAAACATGTGACGTCATTGCAGTTTTAAAATAATGTCTAACATAATAGACAGTAGTAACAATGATGATATATTGGTGTATGTAGAAGAAAGTAACGACTCTGACATGTACCTATCTATGTCAAATAGTTCGTCATTATTTGGGGAAGCAGTAGACAATCTTATAAGTGATGAATTTGGAGTATAGCCGTTAATTATTCGAACCAGAAACGGACGAATCTGATGAACATATTGAGTCGAGTCCCGACCTACTCGAGAATTGTCATTGCATTTGGTTGCATAGCTGTTGAAAAATATGTGAAGAGTGTTAACTTGTCAATAACACGAAAATTGATTATATCTTTGACTTCTTTTTTTAAATTATTTTATTTAGTCGGACTGGACCGTGAGACTCGAGAACTACGATACGTTGCATAGCTATAACAAAAAAATACGCAATTAGTTTTAACTTGCCAAATACACGAATACAATTAATTCTATCGTCGACATTTTAATATGAATTAAATATCAAGTTTGGACAGACTACCGGATGAATATTATAGAATCGAACTTACTATGGTGTCATGCATTATTTTAATAAAAAATTAAAATCAGCACATGACAGTGGCAACGGCTAAAATTATAACATAAAAATTCAATCGCCTATGCTCTTTTGTGCAATGTTTATTGACAGGTGAAATTAAATGACCGTGATGTAGAAAACTTTTAAGTAGTCTGGCGGCAACACATTTCCTTGATAATTGGAAGATGTTCACACAATTAAAATTTGTAACATAATTCTTTTCAACTGCCCGATGGCTAATTAATGCTGAGGTAATTAAAAAAAAGAAGATATTCCATCTTAAATTATTCTACGCGAAATATATTATAATTGTTTAAAATGAAATGACACAGATTTTAGAATGAGACCACATTAAAAAAAACGAGATAATAAAAATAATAATAATAATAATAATAATAATTTTATGGATTTTTATATATAGAATAAAAAATTTAAAAATATCACAGCGTTATGTATGCCCAAGGAAAAGTGACAACTAAAATCTAAAAAAATCAAATGTCGTAAGTAGATCAATAAACGTGTTTTAAATGGACTATTCTGGTCGTCAATTTTGAATTTTCAATTTTGCCTAAAAGTTAAATTTTATTATTATTATTATTATTATTATTATTATTATTATTATAAAATAAAAACTTTATATTGTATATGACAAATAACGTTTATCAAATAAAATTATTTTACTTTACTCGAACGGTAAAAATATCGTTGTATATTACAAGTCGTAAGATAACTTTATCAACCTGCAAATCAATTTTGCAAATTATAGATGACATCCTGTTGATTACAGGTGTGGGTCTAAATCTAAGGAATGTGTCTAATAAACAAAAGGATTAATAATAATCTTAATTATCGGTACATGTCAAACAGATGTTAATTCCACTTCATTAAATAATTTTCCCGTAAAATAATCATAGAAAGTTAAACCACAAGTTTGTATTTGACTTATTTTAGTAGTTGGTATATGATATTCTGAGGAGATATGTTACTGGTATGATGTCACAACACGGGAGCCTTGATATCGACCTTTTTGATTTGGATTTCTAGAGATGTATTAGAAAATCACCGATATCTACCGTATTATGGAATGCAATTTTATGGAATTTTCGCTACAGCCATATTTAAGTACGACGAATAAATTATGTCAAAACTGGAAATCGTTACAGGTTCCCTTTAAAATGTAGAGAGTAGATAGCGTGGCAGTCAACATATGTAACGGGTTTTTCAGAGAAATTTTCCGTTGGCCGGATTTTTAGGAATTATGCAAATGAGATGTAATATTTTATCAATTCTTTGAAAAACTTCTCCTCTTAAAACCACTGGGCCAATTCAGACCAAATTCGGTGTGGAAGGTCCTTAGGTTTGATTGACTAACGTTTGAAACAGGTGATCCCGACTGTCATCCAAGATGGCCGCTGTTATTATAAATAGCAAAAACACATATATAGCCATTGTTGAGTCATGTTCTAAAGAATTATGTTCAAATTTGAAATGTAGAGAGAGTAGATAGCGAGGCATTCAACATATCTAACTGGTATTTTTCTGAGAAATTTTTCGTTGACCAGATTTTTAGGAATTTGGCAAATGAGGTATAATATTTAATCAATTCTTTGAAAATCTTCTCCCCTGAAGCCACTTGGCCGACTGGAACGGTATTTGATGCGGAAGGTCCTTAGGTTGGGTAGACTCAAGTTTGTACCAGGCGATCCCCCCTTACATCCAAGATGGCCGCTGTTACTATAAATACACAAACACATAAATAGCCATTGTTGAGTCATTTTTTTACGTTTTTGTTCAAATTTAAAATGTTGAGAGAATATAGCTGGACAGTCAACATTTAAAACGGGTTTTTTTTTCTGAGAAATTTTCCGTTGACCCCATTTTTAGGAATTATGCAATTGAGGTGTAATATTTAATCAATTCTTTGAAAATCTTCTCCTCTGAAACCTCCGGCCCAATTGGGACAAAATTTGGTGTGGAAGGTCCTAATGTGGTTTGATTGACTTAAGTTTGTACCATGCGATGCCGACTGTCATCCAAGATGGCCGCTGTTACAATAAATAGCAAAAACACATGAATAGCCATTGTGGAGTCATTTCTGTACAAATTTAAAATGTAGAGAGAGTAGATGGCGGGGCATTCAACATATATTACGGGTTTTTTCGTTGACCAGATTTTTACGAATTATGCAAATAAGGTTTAATATTAAATCAATTCTTTGGAAATCTTCTTCCCTGAAGCCACTGAGCCAATTGGGACCAAATTCGGTGTGGAAGGTCCTTAGGTTTGATTGATTTAAGTTTGTACCAGGCGATCCCGCCATTATCCAAGATGGCGGCTATTACTATAAATAGCAAAAAGACATAAATAGCTTCGGTGAGTCATTTTCTAACGATTTTTATTCACATTTGAAATGTAGAGAGAGTAGATAGCGGGGCATTCAACATATATAACGTTTGTTTTCTGAAAAATTTTCCGTTGACCCCATTTTTTGAATTATGTAAATGAGGTATAATATTTAATCAATTCTTTGAAAATCTTCTCCTCTGAAACCACTGGGCCGACTGGAACCGTATTTGGTTGTGGAAGGTCCTTAGGTTGGGTAGACTTAAGTTTGTACCAGGACTTCCAAGATGACCGCTGTTACTATAAATATCAAAAACACATAAAAAGCCATCGTTGATCTTTTTGCGTTAAATTCCCAATTTCTGTAAATAAGACTGCTATGCAAATCCCATTTGCAACAGATTTTACTCAGGCACTTTAATTATGATTGCAAAGGTAAAATGTTCCTTCTTGAAATTCTGAATACAGCTTCGACCAAGATGGAGATTTAGCAAATTATCGCTTTTAAAAAGTATATTTTTTGCACCATAAAAAGCTAACAAAGCAGCAAATCTAACTCCGTAGAATTCTTGCTGTTCCCCTGAAATGAAACATTGGGTATGGTTAATATGTTTAGTTATAAATTTTAAATCCACTGTTCTGTTCGCTAAATAGAGAAGGTACCATATTTAAAGTATGCATTTTTCTATACATGCCACTAAAATGAGACAGCTGTGATATATTGTTTATTTGTATAATAAAAACTTCAGAATTAACAATTAAAGTACTTTGCTATTTATTTAATCCAATCTATTATCAAGGATTCCAAATTTTATTTATGTAATTCTTATTTCTGTACCGGTCCCATATATCCATTTAATATTCATGAAGGATACAGTTGAATAAATGTCATGTAACTTTTCTATTCCATACTATAAATAGCAAAAACACATAAATAGCCATTGTTGAATCATTTTTTAATTGTTTTTGTTCAAATTTGAAATGTAGAGAGTAGATAGCGGGGCATTCAACATATAAAACGGGTTATTTTCTGAGAAATTTTTCGTTGACCCTAGTTGGGGTACAATAGATTTTTTACCAGGCGTCCCAAGATGTATAATTGTGACAGCTATGATATGTTGTTTATTTGTATAATAAATACTTGTTCAGAATTAACAATTAATATACTTTGCTATTTACTTTATCCAATCTATTATCACGGATTTTAATTGTTTTTGTACTTCTCATTATTGTACTGATCCCATATATTCATTGAATATTTATGTAGGATACAGTTGAATCAATGTCATGTAACTTTTTCATTCCATATGAACATGGTTTATAATACAAGATCTTGAACACAATGTATATTCAATTTTTATAGTTACAAAAAGAATGCTCAGATGTTTTGTTTCTTCTAAATATACACAATTATAAACACTATTTCATAAATATAAATGTGCTAACCGTTCTTATTTTTGTCATACAATTGTTATTCATTGACTTGCATACACAACATCTTTGCTTACTTTCCCTCAATTACTAAATTCAACTCATTGAATTACCTCAATGAATGTGGAATGGACACATTCTTTAAGAATATGTACAGACAAATAAACAAAAAATATACCCCTGAAAAAGAAGTGGCCCAACAGGGTCTGAATTGCTCATCTGGCACTTCATTTAAGTTTCAATTCAAATTTTAGACATCCAAACAGACACAATTGTAATCTCCATTAACTGAGGATCTTCGTCATAAAATTTAGTTACCGTAAATTCTGATCGACAATTTTATCAGAAAAGATTGTCAAAAAAATTGGCTTCAATTAACACCTTATTTGCATTATATGTGAAAATCTGGTTAAGAGAATATTTCTAGAAAAAATCACTGTTATATATATTAAACAGCTATCTATCTATCCACTGTCTATGGACAAATTCAGTTTATAAATCAATTTATGATAAACATTTAATTGTGTTTTTCAATTTTTGTTCATTCATCTTGAATTTAAGATAATTATGCTGGAGAAAATTATCAATCTGCATCAACCAAATGTGGTTAAATTTGTCTAAATAATTTCAGAGAAGATGATTATAGTTTATATATGCACACGCAGGTGAACAGATACACACTACAAAAAGCCTTAAGCTCAGCTGGCTTATGGCAATTAAGTTTTAAAGAATCTTGTGGTACAGAAACTGACACTGTTTCAACAAAGACAAAAGAATAAAAACTCTCCATTTTAAAGCTGCATTAAGTTTTCCAAAGAAAAAATTAAAACGGTGCTAATCCAATTAATGATGTTTCTAATGAACAATGTTACATTTGGTTCAACGATAAAAGCTCGAATAAATGCAGAAATTGCAGTAATTACCTAGCGAGATGCAGCATTTGGGACCCAATATTAGAACATGGCTACGTCATCAAAACCCGGGTCATTTAAACACAACTTTCAAAATGGTAAAAACGATTAATTGAACATAAAACTTCGTCGAAATTGTCATTTTTGACTAAGTAAGGGATACATAGCACCATTTCAAATACATCTGGATATTAATGAGGGACAATTAATGCAATCTGTTATATTTCACCTGCGATTCTAGGATTTTTCCATATTTCCGTGTGCATGCTTGAAGATCATATTTACCATCGTAAAACACTGACCAACCGGTCAGAAGATTCCGTATATTTACAGCTAAAAGAAATGAAATTTTGGATAATGAATGTCCGAATCATGGTAAGAAGATATCTATTTTTTTTTTTTTTTTTTAAAAAAAAAATATTTTTGAAAATCACAAAAAATTCTGAAAATTGAAAAACTTAATGCAGCTTTAAAGCACAATACTCTACCAAATGTTTTGACATGAATATGAACAAGAAACACTGAGCCATAATCTTGTCTATGCATCTTCCTTAATTTGAGATAAAGATTATTTACCTTCCTCCATTAAAGATTTGTTGCATCTCTGTAATCATATAGCAATGCCAATGTCTGCTTTGGCAAAAATGAGAAGGTGACATCTTCCATCCATCAATACTTTTTTAACTGTACAGTTGGCAATTTTGTCACAGTCATTTACTGAGGAACCTGCCCTTTCCACACATATTGGTAGCTTCAATGCTGCAAGTACAAAATAGTAATTTCAATCAAGACAGTTAACATGCTTAAATATATGTAACCTCTCAAAAGTATCAACTAAGTTAAACATTGATGTGGTCTTATTTGAAAATGGCAAAGATGTAAATTTAGAATTCAGATACATAATAAGGTTGGACAGTGAAAACAACACAACAAAACATATCAATTTACAGCAATAACTAAACCCCATGGTTATACATCTGTTACTTACCAGGGACTGATGTAGGATGATTTAAGAAAACAGACAAAAAATTAAAACACTGCCCAAACAGTCAGTATATACTAGTATATGTATATGATAAGAGTTATAATGCACCCAAAATATGAATAACACCGAATGAATTGTAGATTGTTAATTTCATCAAATCTGTACTTATTATTCGTCTGATTTCATAGCTTTTAGTTTTTGTGGCATTAAAGTGCATTATTTTTGCCATGTGTTAGCTTTTTAACAAAAAATAAGCACATTTAGACACAGCTATTGTTTTCTCATTTTTTATCAAACGTCCAACAAATTATTGAGTTTATTATAGTCGGTACTGATAATTGTAAAATGTTTTTCAAATAACTTACAAGTACAAGTCATCAAAATCAATAACTTCAATACGTAACACCACTTAGTTACTATTTATAAACATGTTTTTGTGGATGTGAAACTTAAAAATATAAGCGTTCAATCTAAGCCTCTACCAGGACAAATTATTTTATGTGCAAAATGTCTGCAATAGATGTCATTTCAGTTTCTTCCACCAAGAAAGTGGCTACTCTGATATGAGTAAAAAAATCTTGAATAGGAATAAAATACCATAAAAGCTTAAAATGATAGTAATGCAACCATGAAGTTTGTTTGCATAGATAATTTTGTGTACCAATTGTCATCACAGTTGGACAATAAGCCTTATAGATCTATACAGAGATTGTCCTAAAAGTACCAAGAAATCACATATGTAGGGCAGGGGTCATCTATACTGAGGTTGACTTGCAAATATTTCATAGATCTTTAAAATCATAGTACATATAGCTAAACAATAAATGTCACTCTGGTAAACTCCATTACTTCCTTTCATTCCTTAACCAATGCTGAAAATGACCCAGAAATGACAACACCCCATTTCAAATTCTTCAAGATCAAGCCAAACTTACATATACAGATATACACATAAAATATAATAACCAAAGAGTTTTATCTTTGTATTTAAAATAATATCTGAAGCATCTTGGATCTTTTGACCAAATAGTCAATCTAAGACCCAATAGTCAATTAAATCCCCAATACGGAATTACGGTTGACCCAATAATTAGGTATATTGTATAAGTAGAAATATTCGCTGAGTATTAATACTCGCTATTTTCGCTGTCGCTTATGAACCGCGAAAAGAAATACACCCTGATATTTTATATCCTTGTCAGTTGCTAGTGTTAAAAATCTCAACTTGCCTCAAGTGAACTTGACCATATTACGGATAACCTAAATAATTTACGGTAAATAAGGGAACAGATCGATGGTGAATTTTAACAAAATATTTATGAAAAATTTATTTACAAATTATTAAAACATACCGTTTATTAAAAAATGCAGACAATCATAAGTAAGAACATAAAAACTAAAAATTTACCGTCCATCCATTGTCTTAACCCGAATCAAAGTTAAAAAGTTACTTCGCCTAAAAACTTGCCACTACTAACTAAAACACTTCATATAACAGCTCTAAAAGCTTTAAATAACGAAAAGCACTAAAACACTTAAACCACTAAAATATTTAAAGTTTTGGTAATTCATAAATCACAGAGTAGCTAACGAACTGATTTTACAGCGGTGGCGGTTCATTAGACACATTGTGCATCCAGCCGGCATAATCGATTTAATAACAGACGTTCTTAAATCGATTGATTTAATGATTTCCTCAAAGTCATTTCCTTTTTCAATCCATCCACAACTTTTTTGCGTACCAAGTCTGAAATTGAGTTTTCAAATTGTCTTTGAAAATTTTATTAATAACCTGGTCCATTGGCTGAAGCTTGTCCGAGCAGTTTGCTGGTACAAAAATACAAACGATTCCCGATTTTTTTTTTTCAATTTTTCATTGACTGCCTTCGATTTATGGGTCTTAAATACATTAAATATTGCTAGGGCTTTATGATTGAAAGGCAGATTCGGCTCATCCCTTGTTGTTGTTACGTATAGGATAATAATTTCATCGATATACCTACAAATATCAAGGATTTATATCATAACAGAAATAAGTGTAATTTGAACAGGGATTGTTTTTATTTATAACTGAATTTAAAAATACAATAATTTGTAAATTATATATAAAAACGTAGCTATTTACATAAGCAGGTAAGAGAAGTTTTTTTTACCTTAGCTGGGTCTATGTATTTGACCAGTGGTTGATGGAATGATGATGGATGTACACGTACCGGTCACTTGGAAATAGATACTTAGGATGACAGAGGTCCGTTCTGCCTTTGTATAGCAGCTTAAGAGGCAGTAAAGTTCCAGATAATGAGGCAGCTAACAAAGCAGTAATCTGTCTAAACCTTTAATGGTCACTTGTTTAACACCAGTTGTATCTATGGTCCATTCACCGGTTGGAACCATATTAACTCCGGTTTCGTCCCAATTGGGGATGTTAAATTTTGACACAACATCTTTAATTCTATCATAAAATTCAGCTTTTTCAATCAAAGTCACTAGGAACAGTTTTGACTCATTTAGTTCCTTTTGTTTTGTAAAACCGATACGCCTCATAAATGATTGCCCCCACGTCCTGGTAATATTCAGAGGTCCTCCAAATTCACTTAGCTATGATTTGTCTTTGAATGTTATAACACCTTTTGCTACGCCAAGAATAATAGCAGAAATAACAATCCTCCCTTCTTGACGCAATTACTTTACATAATCGTTTTTTTCTGCATCGTAGCTTCCAATCAGCAACGGGCGACCACTGTTTTTTTTGGCAGACTAGTGATTTCTGCTTGTAAGGTTTTACTTTTTTCTCGCAGATATGATCTCCTAATTGACGCACGGTGCCACATTCACGTTTTTCTCAAGGCTATCTATTATCACCCCTACTATCTATAGAACTTTTTGCAATTGCTGCTCTGACTTCTGGAGAATATACATTATAGTCACTCCTTTTCCGTTTTTTATTATTAGAACTTGCATCTGCCGATACTTAATTATTAATAAACGACACCAATTGCTGCTTCTCTGGGGTATTCTCCTTTGATGGATCCGGCAGATTTGGTTTTTTAACGGGAACAAAGTACATATACATGCTGACTATATCTGTGCCAACTCACAAATGAGACAATAAATACAATAAATGACAAACGCTTTAACATGTTTAATACCTAAAACAGTAAACATACTGAAAACTACTCACTAAAAGTGACAGTAAAGACATTATCATACTACGTGACAGCGAATCTTAAACTTATTCTATCGTGCTATTGTTATCATTTTAGGTCAAAAAATGAATTTTCGACCTGAAATTTCCATTTCAAAAGTGTTATTTAACACACTTACCAAACCACTGTTTTTCGGTTTTCTTCGTTTATCATAATTCAACTGAGTTTAACTTTTGAGGTATTATTTTATAAATTACTCCTAAATATATAATAAATACCTGCTTAATTTAGATGTGCCAGATCCTAATTAATATGATTATTTATAATAAACTTTTCATTTTTTCCCTTTCTGTTTTATATTTAGTTACAGGCATAAAGAAACACATGTCCTAATAGCGACCGACGCAATTCAACATTTAACAAAAGTTAGTTTCAGTAGGTTGGATAAAAATGATGTAACCATGTCATGTGGAAGTTTCCTGAGTGAGGCTTCTTCTTTACCTCAGTCTAGAATTAAACATAAAACACCCGGTTTGGAAATTATAAACGCAGGTACTGATGGCGACGACAGGAATGAGTAATTACAACGTTTGTCAGGTGCAATAACAAACAGTAATAAATCAAACAAACATAAAGAAAAAGCAAGCCCATTAAATTACATTGAGGTTGAATGTCCAAATCAAAGAAAAGCTTCAGTAGATGTTCATGACTTCAAACAAAGATCGAATTATCACTTGATGCTAAATGACTGTGGCGTTATTGTTCCAATGACATCAGAAGATAACACAGATCAAGATTATATTGACAGCCAAGATGATTGTGCACATATTGTTAAATTAGATCAAACTTATGAAAACCCACAAGGAAATTTAATCGAACCGGAAGATAAACGCATTGATGATAAAAACTCTGTTAGTAATAACAAACAAGAACTTGCAATTGTTAAAGAGCAAACTGGTTTAGACAAAAGTACATCACGCGATGCATCTAAAGATGGATATATTTATCGGTGGAGGATAAGACAAAATAGTTTTAGTACAGCAAATGAATCTGTTACAGCTTCGATAGACGGCGATAAAAGTAAAAACAATTATGTCAATTGTTCCTTAGTACAAAACAATTTTGTTGATTGACCTATGTCGTATCCATCTAAACCTAATACCTAAAAAACCAGTCATCGTCAACAAAACATATGTAAAATATTTTTAATTTTAAACATAGAACAAAATTTTAATTTGCCTTGTGGAATTCCCACAGCTGCAAGCTTAAAGGTCGTTGAGTTCATGATAGACAATGAACGACAAAAACCTTGTCACTCCGTGTTTGAATACATATAAAATGCAATACACAATCCGGAACTACATTACCATAGCAAAACAAACATAAATATCTCGTTACTTTTGATTATATTCGAAACAAGCTTAAAAATAGTATTTTTACATAATTTTACAAGAACGGTTCAATAGTTAAAATGCACCAAATGAAATCAAAGAAATAAATCAAATTAAAGTTTAATAACATATTTAGGCACCTGGCTGATATTCACCGCAATATTGACATTGTGAGAGACGGAGTTTAGAAAATCAAATGGGTTTTTGAAAGAACAGAGAACTGGTCTGTCAAAACCTTCAGACCACAAAAAATTGTCCGTTCCAGATGCTGTGCTTGTTGATCGGAAAAAAAAACCCTGAAAAATCAGCTACATGCTTTTAATCAGTTTGCTAAGGATACGATAGGAACTCTTCAAAAGTATAATACATGATTTACGTACTACAAAATTCTTTGCTTAACTTAAAACGGTCATTTTCTAATTTAGTTAGATATTTGCACCGCACCAGGCGTAGAGAATAAGTATACTTCTCGTTGCTTTGCTGTCTTCATTTTAACGATACCGAGTATGAAGCTCGGCACATAATGTTAGGGTGAATCACAACCTAACAATGTCGACATTCCAGAAAAACTCTCTGGTTAAATCCCTGTCTACGCTCACATATCCCGGTGCAGATTTAAAACCCACATTCTAGGAAAATTATCCTTCTGCTATAGTTTCCCCCGTTTCTGATTCACAATTATCACTTCCGACATATAGCCAGCAATCTTTTAATCCAAACTTCTTTGCTAGTTTTTCCATAATTGACATTGGGCCACACAGGTGCACCTGATTTTCGACCGGAATATAGTCCACAAATAACAACACGTATACCGTTAATATTCAATTTTTATATATATTATTTTATATCCAATATTCTCAAAAATACATTATGTTAATGAAACATCGAGACAATACCATCGAAATACCTGACAACACTATATTTTTTCATACCAAAACTTCCCGTTGTTACCAACATCACAAATGTTGCGGATTAATAATGTATCGTCCTCAATCTTAAATTCAGCTGTTGCGTCCACTGGACAACCCCGATGTGTATGTGCTATAGATGGAAATTTTTTATTCTTAAAATCAATGAATTATTTTTTTTAAAAATTTAACGATGATTATATAACAATTGAACTGTTTTAAAATGATGTTCATTGTCGGTATGCAAGCAAACTGCTCATAACGAGCGTTATTCTGTTTGCGTGCATAGTCGTATTAATAACGTATTATATGTTGGAGTATTAAGATTTGTTTCTCGTGTGTGTGTGTGTGTGTGTCTTGTAAAGAAAACTTACCACTACACAACTTATATAGAATTAATATAAAACGTTTTGCATGTTGTTTTTTTCCTTATTTTGTCTGCTTAAATTTTCTACATATGTTGTAGCTTTGTGCATTATTCATTCATGTTTTGTACATTTTTTAATATTATAAAGTTTTCTTAGTGTTTTTAGAATAATAAAATTTGATACTTCTTTGTTATTTGTCTTGTATAATAACTTTAAAATTACATATGAACATAAAGGAGATTAAAGCTGTTTTACGCAGCTGGGGTCTATTCATCATTAAGCAACGTTTCGGTATCAAAATCTTTGAGACCACTCCAGACACTATTTAGTGTTAATTTACCGCGTATGCGATAAAACAGATTTTGATTAAATCGAAACAAATATAATGGTATTGTAAGTTTCTGTATAAAAATATATTAACCTGATGATGGAAGCAAACATTTCAAGACCTTAAATATTAGTAATAAGTACCATCTTAATAAAATTTAAACGCTACTTCGTTGCAACAGTTCCTTGCAATATCGGAACTACATTTTCCGCGTAGTAAGAAATAAAAACGAACAGAACCTAGTGAAGAAGCTGCAACATCCGGGTTACACCCGTGCGATGCCTTAGGATAGATTGTTCCAATCTTTCCAAAAATGAATGCGAAAGTAGATTATTAAAAGTGTTCATGTTGTGTTATGACTGAAATACTGTCGAAATGACGTTAACAAGCAACAATCAAAGAAATGGTAGTGGCATACAGGAAACAATGTAGTAATGACAAAATTATGTCCAGTAGTGTGGTTGAAATAGTTTCCAGCAAGCCTAACATGAAACAGTATGACACTTAATTACAGGCAGACATATTTTTTTATTGCTGAATACATTTACCAAATGCAAACTAAATGTTCAACATCTTCATGCTAACAAATGATACTTAAGAACTTGGAGCTTCCAAATGCTAGAGTCTATGAGCTATTTGTAAGCGTTTGATTGCTCCTGTTTTTATGGCATTTTCATTGAAAGTATGCATATTTGGCAGAATTTGTGGCATGTCCTCTTCAATTAAAATATTGTAGAATGAATCATCATTCATGATGCAAATATTATGTGTAATGCAAGCTGTAATCACAGTCTTGACAATGGACTTTGTATGCCTCTGATCAAGGTACTGAAGTCTTGTGAATCTTCCTTTTAAAAGGCCAAAAGCACCCTCCACTTTAGAGCGTATACTAGAATGGGTATGGTTATAATGTCTTTGGTCTGCTGATAAATGACCTGTGTTTCTAAATTGTGTTAACAACCAAGGAAGATTGGGGTATGCTGAATCTCCAAGAAGATGGCCATTATAACATAATGCAGGCCCATTCTCATATAAAGGCGAATTGCGAAGAACTCTTGCATCGTGAACCTTTCCCGGATAACCAGCAAAAACATTGATGAAACTCATATCTTCTGAAACAACCCCTTGAAGAATAATAGAATAATAGTCTTTTCGGTTGTAATAATCTATTCCCCTAATGTTTCGCTTTCTTATTGCAATATGTGTGCCATCAATCATTCCAATTACTCCTGGGAAATTTTTTAATTCAAGATATAAATCTTTGGTCTCTTGTTGTTTAGCAACTGTTGGCCTCACAATAACTACATCAAGCAAGTAATCATGGATGAATGTTATCAAATTTCTAATAGCATAAGATACAGTGCTTTCACTTATACCAAAGCGATCTGCAATTGAAGCATATTTATCTAAGCTTGCCATGTACCACAGAAATATCAAAATTCTGTCACTAAGAGGAATTTGTTAAGTCCAACCACTCCCATGTCTAGTTGTGATACCTGTTACACACTTGTCCATACAGATTTCACATATTTTATCATGCAAATACTGCACAGATATTCTATCTACTCGAAAAAATGTTTTAAATTCATCAAGTCTAAAGTTTAGTACCACATTCTCTGTATATCCAATCTGTCGATGACGAGGACGACCATTTGGAGATCTGAAATATAGAAATTATTAAAGATATAGAAGCACCGTAAGTGCATACTTCTAGTTATTAGTTGGATATAATGAGTCCAAGTTGTGAATATCAAGATATGCTTTTAGAAGATTTAAATCTTACAGCAACATTTGAAACCTAGAGTAAGTAAAAATTTAGGACTTCCATCAATAAGTTTATAGGGTGTACAATGTCATATCGTATGTAATAATTATATTTGTGTCCATAATGATAATTATATCTATATACAGTAGAGGTATGATATATGTCATTTAAAATTATGTTCATTATATAAGCGACTGTATAAAATTTACAATTCCAATTAAAATGAACACATCTTTTGTACACAAAAATGCTTTCATGCTACAAATGCTACAGACTAACATCTGTCGGCTGTTGACCAGCACACATACATATATGCGCTTGCGAACACACACACACGTGTGCCGCTCATTACTGAATTGAATCTATAACTGAAACACTTGCATGCAATGTGTAAGCGGTCCGTAGATAGATACATCGTCTTCGTCACTACTTGATTCAGTGTCGGACTCTAACATGAGGGTGATGGTAAATACAGATAAATTCTTTCTTCTGTCGTGTTCCATCTTCAACCGGAAGTTTACATTTAACGAGGAGTACGATCTTGTTCGACTGATCACTTTCTTTTACTCGATTTTTTTCAGTGCGCATGTGGGCGGAGCTTAAACGTACTCAACAAAAAATTACCAGTCGAATACGGCTAATCTTATAATTCACTTGCAAAGATGTTAGGAAGAGAAGTTTTGGTCGTGCTAGATGTTAATGTATTTTAATGTTTGAGCTTGAATATATATATATATGAGTTTGAAATCAAAGATTCGCCTGAATCTTTATGTTCTGCTACATATTCAGACTCAAAATAATCACCCCAAAGAAAGTTTACTTTTTAAAATATACAACAAACGTGATTACTTCAATTTTTCTTTTCAGGCTTAAAGTTATCAAACCAATGAAAGGGTAGATCTGAATGTATAAGACAAACGTGATGACTTGAATTTTCCTTTTGTCAACTTTTTGTTTCTCTGAAGTTATATCCCCTCCTATCCTCCATATGATGCACATGTTATACAGTTAATACGATATGTCGTTGCTTGTTCAAATTACAGAGACTTTCTCAAACAGAACAAACTGCTTACAATTAAATTATTGACTCAATGATATTGCAAGCCTGGGCTAATCAAGGTCCATAAAACGTTTTATAGCCGTGTCACAATATTGTGGTAAATATGAAGTCAATACAACTAAACTTATACTGAATATATCCGATTGTCATAATCAATACTACTTACATTCTCAATATAACTATACACATGACAGGTGACGGATGAAGCTAGCTATTAAAGGGGGGTGCTTAGCTTTCCGGAGCACGCAGTCTCACTTCTTGATGAGTGATCTCGTGTATAAATAAAATTTTGAGTTTTCAAAATTTTTACTTCCTTGGGGGGTGGGTGGGTGGGTTATACATTGACTGGTATGTTCGAGTTTATTTTGTTTTACTTGGTATGTGTGAACATGTAAACGCAACTAAAAACTCGATAAAACTTGTGTGTTTGTACCATCGTACCAATATCAATTAATTATAGATTTTAATTCGTAACACAGTTGTTCAAACTAGGAAGAGGTTGGTATTTCTATTAAAGTTTAAACAGAAGGGTTGGTAATTTTCCGTGAATAACAGTTATGCTTAATTGAATCCAAGTCATTAAAGGGTACCTGTAACCAAATTTTTTTTTATCACAATTGTTTTATATATTATTTAAGTATAATAAAACTGAAAACCGTATCAAAATTGGTGACAAAATAAAAAAGTTATAGCGGTTTGAAATCCACATATTATAACTTTCTCTTTACCGCAAAGTCAAATGCCTCGTTTTAAGTTATAAACGTGTGATGTCATTGCAGTATTAGAATTAGTATCTAACATAATAGACAGTAGTAACAATGAGGATATATATAGACGTATGTAGAAGAAAGTAACCACTCTGACATCTACCTATTAATGCCAAATAGTTCGTCATTATTAGGGGAAGCAGTAGACAATCTTTGTATAAGTGATGAATTTTGAGTATAACCGTTATTTAAACCAGAAACGGATGAGTCTGATGAACATATTCAGTCGAGTCCCAACCTACTCAAAAATTGTGACTGCATTTGGTTGCATAGCTGTTGAAAATACGTGACGAGTGTTAACTGGTCTAACTCGGAAATTGATATCTTTGACTTTTTATAAATAAATTATTTTATTAAGTCAGACTGGACAGACTCGAGAATTGCGATAAGTTGCAAAGCTATAACAAAAAAAATTGCGATTAGTTTTAACTTGTCAAATACACGAAAAATTTATCATCGACTTTTTAAAATGAATTAAATATCAAGTCTGACTGTAAAGACTACAGGATAAATATTATGGAACTTACTGTGGTGTCATGTGCTGATTGTAATAAAAATTGAAAATCAGCAAATGAAAGTGACACCGGCTTAAAATCAATACATAAAAATCCAATCTTTCGTGCAATGTTTATTGACAGTTGAAATTAAATTACCGTGATGTAGAAAACTGTTTAAGTACTCAGGCGGCATATCATATTTCCTCGATAATTGGAAGATTTTCACACAAAGGTTGTAACAAAAAAAAAAAAAAAAAAAAAAAAAAAAAAAAAAAAAAAAAAAAAAAAAAAAAGATATTCAATTTCAAATTATTTTACACGAAATATATGATAATTGTTTAAAATGAAATGACACGGATTTTAGAATAAGACCGCATTTAAAAAAAACGAGATAATAATAATTATAATCATTATAATAATTTTATGGATTTGTATATATAGAATAAAGAATTTAAAAATATCACAGCTAAATGTATGCCAAAGAAAAAGTGAAAACTAAAATCTAATAAAATCAAATGCTCTAAGTAGATCAATAAAAATGTTTTAAATAGACTATTCTGGTCGTCAATTTTTAATTTTCAATTTTGCCTAAAAGTTATATTGTATTATTATTATTATTATTGACATGACAAATAATGAAAAAATTATTTTTCTTACTTTTTAAAATTTAAAAATGAAATATCCATTCTTCTAAAGTGAAATCTTTATCCTGTATATGACAAATAACGTTTACCAAATAGAATTATTTACTTTACTCGAACTGTAAATATTTTATTGTATATTACCGGTCGTAAGATAACTTTATCAACCTGCAAATCAATTTTGCAAATTATAAGTGACATCCTGTTAATTACAGGTGTGGGTCTTAATCTAAGGAATGTGTCTAATATACAAAAGGATTAATAATAATCTTAATTATCGGTACATGTCACACGAATGTTAATTCCACTTCATTAAATAGTTTTCCCGTAAAATAATCATAGAAAGTTAAACAACGAGTTCGTATTTGACTTATTTTAGTAGTTGGTAAATAATATTCTGTGGAGGTATGTTACTGGTATGACGTCACAACACGGGAGCCTCGATATCGACCTTTTTGATTTGGATTTCTGGAGATGTATTAGAAAATCGCTGATATCTACCTTATTATGGAATGGAATTTTATAAAATTTTCGCTACACTCATATTTAAGTACGACGAATAAAATATGTCAAAACTGAAAATCGTTACAGGTACCCTTTAAGCTATATTCCATTTCTCTATACTTTACACCTCTTTCCATCATTCTTAATTGAAAAAAGTCTAAACAAATTAATAACTTGTCTTCATTTACAAAAATGGAAAACCAAGAAATAAAGTCCTAGAGCTTAAGAGGGATTTGTTATTTTGTAAAACACCACACAGACTACATGTTCTTGCTGATTTGTTTCTATATTTATATGAATAATTTTTTTTATTTTGCTAAATTATTCAATTCCACATACAGATAAATAGATGGTGTAAGTTCTCTTTATTATTCCATATTCGGAATTTGAAAAATATATTTTTCATCTATCCTAGTGAGTTCGAAATGAACAATATGACTGATTCTCCCATGTCTGGTTTTATATTCGGAGTCATGCTTCAATTATAACATCCACTAAAGGTTAAATCAAAGGGAAGACATAGATTTTCTATTATCTACTTTCCGTTTCTGTGCAGCGTTATTCCTCCTTCCCCTGCATATTGTGCATATGTTTGAAGTTATTACGGTGTGGTAGAGCTTACTACTACAACAAAGCAAGCCGCTTACAATTAAATTGTTGACTCATGGATACTGCAAGCTTATGGTAATCAAGGACACTTTAAATTTTCATGACCTTTAATCACAATATTATTTTTAAGTATCAAGTTACTGTTTCTCAAACTTTACTGGATATTGTTTCTCCAAAGTTATATGTTCCTTTCATTCTCAAATTTGATTTTGCCTGTAACGGGTGAGCTAGCTAGACTAGAGTTCCTTACCCATCTAGAGTACCCGACCCAACTTCCTAGATAGAAGTTAGAGTGTATAACTGGATTTGTCAGTTTTTAAAGTTTTACAGCTATATATAGGTTTTATCACAGCTATATATAGATTTTATCACAGCTATATATAGGTTTTATCACAGCTATATATAGATTTTAACACAGCTATATATAGGTTTTATCACAGCTATATATAGATTTTATCACAGCTATATATAGGTTTTATCACAGCTATATATAGATTTTATCACAGCTATATATAGGTTTTATCACAGCTATATATAGATTTTATCACAGCTATATATAGGTTTAATCACAGCTATATATAGATTATATCACAGCTATATATAGATTTCATCACAGCTATATATAGGTTTTATCACAATAACATAGCAAAATATTGTAGTTTGACAAACAAATGAAACCTAAGATCCACAATAAAGCTCATTTAAATTTCATAAATTATCACAAGTAACACATTTACTATATAATTATATTTTGTTGAATCAAATAACAGTTAAGTGTCAAATAACATTTGCGCCAGGTACAATGGTCCCAAAATACAAGAATAATTTTTTTTTATACGAACTGATGTTTTCTTGTTTATTTTGTTAAAAAGTTTAAATGGGAAAGAGATGGGTTTTTTAAATATTAAAAAAAATATACGATTTAAGTAACAACATTTAAAGAATTTTAATAATGAGAAGCATCTTTAAAAAATTAAGAAGAAACATATCAATTTTACATCATACATCATTTATTTAGTGGCTGCTGTCATAACATTCCTTTAATTTCGATGCAAATTTTTCTTTCACTTATTGCTATTGAATAATCATCACTCGTAAAGATTTTAGATTTTTTGTTTCCTGTTGTTTTTAGAATACTATTAAAGAACCTTCGATTTATCATTTCTTAAATTTGGTTTGCAATATGACAATTTTTTTTATCATCATTAACAAACTGAAATCAATTAAACCACATAAAAACTCAATGATTTTATCATGATACTCTAAAACCTCTTAAATTGTACTGTAGACATTAAAAATAATATATGTTTCTTATAAACTAGAGGTCTAATGGGCCTGGTACGTTCACCTGATAAATTATCTAACTTAGTATAATTTCAAAGTGAAAATGACTGTTATTATTTTGACGATTTCATACACATAAAAATTCAGAAATTATAAAATTCTGTTACAAAAATCGCCAAAAACATCAAAGATTTTCAAACGTAAAATTTCTGTGGCAAAATTTATTGTTTGAACAAAAATAGTATTGATGATAATCGTCAAAGAATGTCAAATTCATAAAAAATTGCATCTTGTCATCATGAAATTATCTGCAATATATTGTTATAGACTATCTTATCTATGACAGTCTTCAAAACATGGTCATTAGAAAGTTATCAATATAGGGGCATCACCTCTTACATGGATTATCAAACAGTCATGAAACTTCCTCCCTTGTTAAATATGTCATGTTGATTATTTTTGCAATTTATTGTTATTATCCATCTAAAATAGTTTTCAAGAAAATGGACAAACAGCAAAATTTCTGAATAAAATTCAATACCACAGGGGCAACAAATCTTATGTGGATAAAAACATAGATATGAAACTTGCTATGTTGTTAGATCCTGTCATGCTGAACATATATGCAATTTATTGTTATCAACTACAGTAAGTGGATACGTGAATTTCCAGCTCTCGCAGCGTTTTTTAATGGTCATACTTTGCTTGAAGTCAAAACTTCTTGTCAAGTTATATACAACTAAAATAATCAGTGAAGATGTGTTTCACTTCATATGCTTTTCCCCCTTTTTTTGAATTAGTAAGTCTACGATACAATTCTTCTTAATACCGGAATTTACATATATTTATGGATTTGATATTGATACACATTTGACTAACAATTTCAGGTAAATTTTTTTCTTAAAATTATATCGTACTTCAACTACAGTTGACTCTCGTTAATTCAAAATTGAAGGGGTCAGATAAAACATTTCGATTTATCCAAATTTCGAATTAACCGTTTTGAACACTGACGATCAGAAACGGGAGATAATTCTAATTCTATTGACGTCACGTATATGCTGTTACGTATTATAACGCTTACAATTGACACTGAAAATTGATGATTCAGATTAAATTATACATTAAAAATTGAAAAAAAAAATTAAATTATTCTATGTTAATGTAAGGCACAACAAACTAAATTTTTTTGCACAAAAAAATAAGCAAACCGGAAACTTCACCGGAAGCTACGTATTGACACAAGGTTCCATTGAAATTTGTTAAACAATGACTATGGCGAGGCTCAGTAAAAGTTATTTTTTTATTTATAATCATAACTTCTTCATCTGTAATCCTTAGTGTCCGACTATTGTGATTATTGAAATCATGGCCTGCCATGTCACAGTAGCTGAATGGTGTATACCATTTGGCTCGACAGAACAATTAAGTTTAAGCGTGGCAATTAGCGTTGGGTATTTTTGTGATCAATGATTGTGGAAGTAGCGGACCGCCCACTTTTTAATTTTACACCAATGAAATTTTTCCTTTTACTGACAGACGGTTTACTATTCATGACCTGACTGGAAGAGAAAATCTTGAAAATAGCATGGGAAACCGACTTCATTTTTCATGTGTTTTTTGAGTCGGAAATGAATCTTCAAAGTAAACCATCACGCTGTTACAATAAACACTTATTAAACAAGGGACGGATTAATAATTTCAGGTATAAATCAACGTTTTTAAGATAAAATATTTTCATTTGCCTTGTGAAATTCCCATAGCTGCAAGCTTGAGAGCCGTTGTAATTATTACTGACAATGAATGCCAAAAATTTTTTTCACTCCGTGTATGAATACATATAAAATGCAATACACAATCCGGAACTACATATCGTAGGTAAACAAACATGACTGTCACGTCACATTTGTTTACATTCGAGACGAGACTGAAAAACACATTTACGAGATAATATAAAAATGGTTGAATTTTTGTAAATGTACCAAATAAAATTAATGTAATAAATCAAATAAAATTTTAATGAGATTATAAACATAAAAAGAAGTAAATTATAGTTTTTTTTTTTTTTTTTTTTTTTTGGAAAAAATCCCGTTCATTAGTTTCTTTTATAAATTGCCGTCTGCTTTCGAATTTATAAGAATGGAAGACATAAATCACGACGATTTTGGCAATTTCACTCTTTATCCTCCAGTCCTTTGGGAGATGAATTCCAGTGATGATGAGTTTTTGTCAACAATTAATTATGATGAATTAGACAGCATACAAATAAGTTCCATTGGGTGTGACACAGAAAAATTGGACGAATGTTTGAAACAACCAGCACTGGACATACCACCACCAGAACTGCCAGCAACAGTATCTACATCTGAACCTGTTCAAAAAAGATTTAAAACTGTATCAAAACAGGAACAGGAAAGGCTATTTGAAGCCAGACAGGCCCCTACCACCAAGAAAAACACTCTGTGGGGAATGAAAATTTTTCAAGGTAAAAAAAAATAAATAAATAAACGAGGATATTTGATATTTTGATACATGATTAATCAAAAAGAGCAACAAATGTTTGCAGGAAGTAACCAAATTATTATTATCATTATTTTAATTTTTTCACAATGACGATATTTTCAATCATTCGATCCGAGATGAAAAAAATAATTCAAATGCAGATAGGAATTATAAGTTGAAATAATGATTTTTTTAAATTACAATGGAAAAATACAGATTTTAGATAAACTTAGGTTTTGTTTTTGTTTTTTTTTTATAGACTGGAATAAGGAAAAGACCGGCAACACTATAAATATGAGTGAAATTTCAGCCGAGGAGCTCAATGAAACTCTGGCGCAATTTTATTGCGAAGTAAGGCCAAATCCTTCGTCTTCAAAGTCGGAAGACTCGGAAGTATATCACAGAAACACCATGATTAATTTACGAGCCCAGGGTTCACGCTGCCGTTCGCTTTTTTCGCAAAATGCGAAAAATAATTAAATTTGGCGAATAAATATGCTATTTGGCGAAAATTTTGGCGATAAAACATTTTCAGAAATTTTGAGTGACAACGATGGTCTTCCCGACATTTTCTGCAGTAGGTATCCGAAAAATTAGAGAGTTCCGAATGGATGTTTACAAATGCAGTCAACCATTGCGGAAGCCATACTGACAGCCAGGTGTACACAATAATTGTGTTAAAACAGTATATTACCGACTTCTTAAGAAAATCCAATTAAAATGATTACCGATAAATAGTAATCAACCAATTATCAGGATGGGGATTACAGAGATGGTGTACCTTCGCTTTGTGTAGCCCAAGCCCATTGACACGTGCCGAGATGTGGTGTAATTACAGGTAAGTGATAGTCGGCATTCGTTTGAATTAAACAAAAAAAGAATGTTTAAGCAAAACATACTTTAATATACCGACAGTGCTAGCATATAAAACGATGTTCATTTACAGATCAGATCAGTACACCTCAAAATGGTGAAACGTAAACTTTCGGACAACATGAACATGGGCAATTTGGCCAAAGCCCCCAAGTTGTCGTCATTTGGCTTTAATACACCCACTAAAACTAAAGAAAGTGGGGAAGATTCTAAAGTTTCTAAAACTCCCAAAATTGAGATTAGATCATTTAAAGAGACATGGAAATTCAATCGTCCATGGTTACGATATGATGCTAAATCCAAATCTATGTTTTGTGATATCTGCATAAATGCACAAGTTTGCAACACATTTACCATCGGTTGCACAATTTTGAAAAAAGAATCAGTTGTGAAACATACAGAAGGCAAAGGTAATTAATTATATATATTTAACTTTGTATTGGATAATTAAAATTTATTCCTTCTCAGAATTAATTTAATGATAAGCTGTGTGTGTGTGTGTGTGTGTGTGTGTGTGTGTGTGTGTGTGTTAAAGAGAGAGAGAGAGAGAGAGATATTAAATTATTTATCCACAAAAATCTATATTATAAAATGAGTGTAGCAAGTATAATGCAAGATTGATTATAAATAGGGATCATTTATAGATATACTAGAACTGTGCATGTAAAACAAGAATTTTTTGAAAAATAGCATTTTATTTCAATATTTTGTTTCATTTCATTTTTTCTATTTCAGGTCTTAATAGCCATGCCCGTGCAGTTGAGATTTCCAAACAAAGTAATTGTATGGATGCTGCCCGTGAAGTAGCCTTGTCCAAAAACAAACATGCCATAGTTTCTGCCTTACGCAATGTTTACTTTGCAGCTGTTAATGACTTATCAAACAGTAATGTTCCAAAACTTCATGAATTATGCATAGAACAGGTAAAGAATATTTCTCTTTAAATAATTTAAAGACATCACCTTCTTATCATCTTTCAGAACATTATTTGAATTAAACAAGAATTTTCAGTGAAATTTTTGTTAATCGTTAACAATACACCTCATTCAAAAGTATTTCACTTATTACATGTACTAAGTACTATAGTATTGTCATCATTAAACATGAACCTCTGATTTATTCCAGGGTGCCACACAACTTAAAGACCTGGCAGTTGATGATCATACCTCTTATGCACATAATCAGAGTATTCAGGAGTTTCAGGCAGCTATAAGTAAGGTATTAGAGGATAAGTTGTTGGATAAGGTTGAGGCTAGTAAGGAGTTCAGTATAATGATAGATGAGTCAACTGATGTATCAGTTCATCAGAATTTGTTGGTATATATCAGGATAGTTGAGGAAATAGGTGCTAGGTGGGAACCCAGGTCATACTTTTTAGGTGTCAGGCAGTTAGCTAGTGCTACTGCAGATAGTATTACTAGGGAAGTGTTAGATGTTCTCACTAGTAAGGGTTTAGATGTAGGTGATATGGTAGGGATATCCACTGATGGAGCAGCAGTGATGGTAGGGTCAAAGTCAGGTGTTGTGACTAGACTGAGAGATTCTTCCCCCAGTTTGCTTGCTACACATTGTATTGCCCACAGGTTAGCTTTAGGTTGTGGTTCTGGTGCTGATAAAGTTCCATATCTGGTAAAGTTTCAGGAAATTTTGAATTCTATTTACAAGTATTTTAGTTTTTCTCCAAAACATATGGCAGCTCTTGAGAGTATTCAGGAAGTTATTGAAGGTGTTGAAAAGAGTAGGTTCAAACAAGTGTTTGCTACAAGGTGGCTTAGTTTTGAGGGTAGTGTCCATGCTGTAGTAAGGAATTATTCATCACTGATTTCTGTGTTTCTTGAGGAGAATTCAGCTAAGGCTTTAAGCTTGTACAAGCCAGTGTCTACATACAAGTTTTTGTTCTGTGCACACTTTCTGTCAGATGTTTTGAAACAGTTGTGTTTTCTGAGTAAGATGTATCAGAAGTCTGATCTAGATTTTTCACAGGTGAACCCACTGTTAAGTTCCACTATTGTAGTTTTGGAGAATCTTAGGGACTCTAAGTGCGGTAGTGTTTTGGCTGAATTTCTTAGTGTTGTTCCATCTGAGCCAATGTTAGACAGTGACGGTTTATACACTTTTCAGTTTAAAGGTCACACAATTAGAGATAGTGCCCAACAGAGGAAGGAGGCTGTGTCTTCATGCGAGGCTTTTGTAGATCATACAGTGTCAAATCTTAAGGAAAGGTTCAGTGATGGTAAGGATGCTAAGATCATGTCAGCTATGTGTGCAGTTTTGAACCCTAGTTTAGATGGCCAGTTGAGTAGTGATGATGTTAAGACAGTTGGTGACTATTTGAGTAGTTGTGGTATTAAGGATTCAGCATGTTTTGCTCAGGAGTTATCTAGTTTTAATGGTTATGTCAAAGTTCAAGTTAATAAGAATAGTGAAAGTGTAAAATCTGTGAAGGATGTGGCACAGTTGGGCTTGAAATTGCTTGATATTTTTCCTGTGGTAGGGATTATGTGCAAGAGGTTTCTGACACTGCCAGTTTCTACAGTGGATTGTGAAAGAGGATTTTCAAGACAGAATCTAATTAAAACCTGTCAGAGAAACAGATTGAAAGAAAAGACTTAAGATAATTTATTTAGAATTTCAATGGATGGCCAAAGAGAAGATATTGACTTTGATAATGTGTTTAAAGTTTGGGCAGGAGTAAAACCAAGACGAATTTTAAATTAATGAGATTAACTTTAATTGATAAATAAAAGTAAATATTAAAATAGAGATTATAGAAGTGACAAAAGATGACTTTAGTGCTTTGTAAATAGAGACAGAATGTATATATGTTTAAGTTATTATATGTGCGATTCAGGTCCTAGTGCTTTGTATTTTGGGCAGGAGTAAAACCAAGACGAATTTTAAATTAATGAGATTAACTTTAATTGATAAATAAAAGTAAATATTAAAATAGAGATTATAGAAGCGGCAAAAGATGACTTTAGTGCTTTGTAAATAGAGACAGAATGTATATATGTTTAAGTTATTATATGTGCGATTCAGGTCTTAGTGCTTTGTATTTTTAGTATTAAATAAATTTTATTTTAAAAAAACAGCATGATTTTTTTTATTATCTTAATATTCACTGGTCATTTACATAGACTTATATATATATCTTAATTCTGCAAATGATCATAATTATATACAAGTAACTATCATGGCCAAAATGCTCATACGTCACGGGAAATTTTTTTTCTTCAAACTCCTCGCAAGTATTCACTATCGAAATTTGGAGATTTGTTTGGCCAAAAAAAATTTGATTTGGCGAAAAAAATAAGAATCTGGCGAAAATTTTGGAGAAAAGAAATTTGAAGCCAGTGTGAACCCTGCGAGCCGCTATAAATAGACACCTGGCCGATATCCATCGCAATATTGACATTGTGAGAGACAAAGAGTTTAAAAAGTCAAATGGTATTTTAGATGGCCTTTTGAAAGAACGAACAAGAACTGGACTATCTAAACCAACAAACCACAAAAAAATTCTAGAAAAATCTGACCTAATAAAAATTTCATCCTACCTTGGTAAAGCCGCTACATCCCCTATTATTTTGAGACAATGTGTCTGGTACAATTTGTCAATTAATTTTGTGTCTCGAGGGAATGAATTTCACCATCAATTAAAATTAGATTCTTTTGAATTCCACAGTGATGATTCCGGAGAATATGTCACAATTAAGCACGATACACAGCAGAAAAATCATCAGGGGGCTTTTGCACCCATCCAAGATACATCCCAGAAACGAATGTATGCCACATCCAGTAAAAATTGTCCGGTTCGCATGCTTCGTATGTTGATCGCAAAAACTGACAAATCGGCTACATCTCTTTTTAATCATTACAATAAGGACGCACTAGCAACTCCTCAACACTATGATACATGGTTTACTACAAAACCCCTTGCTAAAAGATCATTTTATAACTTTTTGAGAGATATTTGCACCGCATCAGGTGTAGAGAATAATTATACTCCTCACTGCTTAAGAGCCACTGCTATCCAACATTTGAACGATACTGGTTATGAATCTCGGCACATAATGTTCATGTCCAACCACAAGAACGAATCTTCATTGAGATCATACAACCGAACAATGTCGACATTCCAGAAAAATCTCTCAGTGAATCCTTGTCTAAGCTCACACATCCCGGCACAGATTCGAAACCCACATGTTTGGCCATTGAAAATCATCCCCCTGCTACAGTTTCTTCCGTTCCAGATGCACAAATTGAAGTTCCAACATATAACCAGCAATCTTTCAGTGCAAATAACACTTTTACACCAAACTTCTTTGCAAATTCTCACTTCAGTTCTTGCACGTTTAACTTCCAAAATTGAAAATGGCGCTACTAAGGTGTACCGGTTAGACGGATTACACACAACAGTTATTGTTCCGCACATTCTTTTGCTGTGGGGTAACCACGGGGTTTTTAGTTTGAACTATGATATTATTTTCGGGTATATTGATGGTATTTATTATTATTGTTGTTGTTATTTTTCATTAGCATAATGTATTCATGAGAGTATAAGTTATGAAATAATTATAATAATTTTAATATCAACAAAATAAATGTGTTGTTATTTGTGCACTACTTTTCAGTACAAAATCACGTTCTTGCTCTAAAACGCACGTGCACATGCCTGTTCTTCGTGGCTGTTGCGTCAACTGGACTCCTACCGATGTGCATGTGTCATAAAAGGGATTTTTTTCAGTATAGTAATCAATGAGTAATTTTTTAAAATATATTTAACGAAAATATAACAATTGAACTGTTTTAAAATGGTATTTATTGTCAGTATGAAGACAACAACTTTGCAAGCAAACTTGTCATAACGCGCTAACGCGCGTTATTCCGTTTGCTTGCAAAGTTGTTGTCTTCATACTGACAATAAATACCATTTTAAAACAGTTCAATTGTTAAATATTTTTGTGTATATGTAATTGTTTTTTATTTTGCCGCTTAGTTTCAAATTGTTGTATAAACAAATCCAAACTACGATAAACAAGTAAAGTATATTTTGATTTAAACGTTGGAATTTTCATTATATTTTGATATCTGGACTGAAAATTCACAAAATTTCGAATTTCGGTAGTTCGATTTAAACAAACAAATTTGCATAGAAATACATAGCGTTCTGACGGGACCATTTATATCATTTCGATTTAAGCAAAATTTTTATTTAACCGGTTTCGATTTAACGAAAGTCGACTGTATTTTCAAAAATTACATGGAAAAAAACTTTTAAAAAATTCGTGTTTTATTCCCTTTTTTTAATTTCACAGAAATCTTTAAACTTCCAAGTCTTGTACTTTCAACAACCGGCAACCTTGTCCACTGCAGCGGGTGGAAATTCATGTATCCACCTGAGCTGTGCTGTATCTATGACAGTGTTCATGAAAATGATCGAAAAACAGCAAAATTTTTTTTAAAAAATTATTTTTTGCTTTGTTAAAAATTTAATTAATCATTAGATCATACAATGGTCATCAACATAATAAGCATAAAATGCTTTAAAATCAGCTCCTTTTGGTACTTTATACTCAAAGGTTACAAAAAGATTGTTACCTTGACCTTGACATGATTTTGAAAGACATTTGAACTTGACACTAAAGACTCAATGCCATTATCTCTGGAAATAATCAATATATTGCATTTAAAGATAATTACGAAATTCTAAAAACAAGAGGCCCATGGGCCTTAACGGTCACCTGAAGATATGTCCAATTTTGTTTGCAAAGTGCAATAGACAATATATTAAGTACTGGCCCCAGTTTCACAATCATTCCTTAACTAAGATTTTCCTTAACTTAAATTTTGCAAATTTCAGAATTCTCTTTCTGAATTACAAAGAAATATTTGTGATAAAACTAAAGACAGATGTTACAAGCTTGAAGTGATTTTCAAAATGCATATAAAATTACTAAATATCTCAACAATTAACAAAATTATTGAGGTTTCAAATTTGCCAGATTTAAGTTAAGGAAAATCTTAGTTAAGGAATGATTGTGAAACCGGGACCAGAAACTTTAAAATTTTCTCAAGTTAAGAACTCCCACAAAACTTAATCAGAAATATATCCACTCACATTTCATTTATAAGTAGCTTATATAATATGCATAAAGTAACTGTATTGTAAATTGTAATGAATAATTTCGAAATCATTTATCAATTTCAGTATAATTATGCAGCTATGTCCTTGACCTTTGAACATAAATGAACTCAAACCATATATGATTATCATGTCAATACCTACAATATTCTAATATACATGCCTATGCATAAAATTCATAGCTTTCAAGATAATTAATAATTTCTGTATTCCTATGTTGATATGACCTTGGCCTTTGAACATATGACCTTGAACCATATATCAAAATGACTGCCTTGTCAATACCTACAACATTCTTATATACATACCTATACAAAAAGTTAATAGTTTTCAAGATAATTAGCAATTAAAGGCTTCTTTTGCAGCTGTGACCTTGACCTTTCAACATATGACCTTGAACCATATATCAAAATGATCATTGTCGCAATACCTACAACAATTCTAATATACATGCCTATACAAAAACTTAATAGTTTTCAAGATAATTGGCAATTTCAGTCTTCTTTTGCAGCTGTGACCTTGAACTTTCAACATATGATCTTGAACCATATACCAAAATGATTGTCATGTCAATACCTACAATATTCTAATGTACATGTCTACACAAAAAATTAATAGTTTTCAAGATAATTAGCAATTTATGTCTCTTCTGCAGCTGTGACCTTGACCTTTCAACATATGACCTTGAACCATATATCAAAATGATCATTGTCGCAATACATACAACATTCTAATATACATGCCTATACAAAAACTTAATAGTTTTCAAGATAATTAGCAATTGAAGTCTTCTTTGGCATCTGTGACCTTGAACTTTCAACATATGACCTTGAACCATATATCAAAATGATCATCTGCCAATACCTACAATATTCTAATATACATGCCTATACAAAAAGTTAATAGTTTTTAAGATAATTAGCAATTTAAGTCTTCTTTTGCAGCTGTGACCTTGACCTTTCAACATTTGACCTTGAACCATATATCAAAATGATCATCAAGTCAATACCTACAATATTCTAATATACATGCATATACAAAAAGTTAATAGTTTTCAGATTAGCAATTTCAGTCTTCTTTTGCAGCCGTGACCTTGACCTTTCAACATATGACCTTGAATCATATATCAAAATGATCATCATGTCAATACCTACAATATTCTAATATACACGCCTATACAAAAAGTTAATAGTTTTCAAGATATATTGACAAATACATAATTTTTAGCAATTTCCCCACTCAGCACCTTACCATTTCCCTATTTTGAGCCCCTTGGCTATCATTTGTGCAAATCTGAATCTATATGACCTAAGGATGTTATATATGAAATAACTAAGGTATATCTCTTGTAGATTCAGAGTAGAAGATTTTTAAAGTTATTCACTATTTCCCCCCTTATGGGGCCCCAAGGGGACATTACTCCTTCATTTGTGCAAATCTGAGAGGGCTTCACCCAGGCATGATGGTTACCAAGTTTCATTAAATTTAGCCCAGTGGTTTTGGAGGAGAAGATTAAAATGTAAAAAGTTTACGCACGACGCTCAAAGATGGATAGCAATAGCTCATCTGAGCTTTCAGCTCAGGGGAGCTAAAAATTAACGCAAAAACGTGTAACGCATTTTTGACCGAATTTCAAGAAATGAACAAACTAAAGGCTGAAGATCCCTAGAGAAGGCAAATAACACAGCAGATTTTTGATCCCATCATTGAATTCGAAAGGTAGATTTTTAAAGTTTTTTGCACCCAAGGTCACCATCACCTAGTTTCGATAGACATAGCAATGTCATGAACAAATCTAAATTGCACCGGCCTGGGCATGCTTCTGACCAAGTCCCTTTGAAAGCTGTCAAACAACACATACACACATCCATATACGCACACTGTGCCATGCTTAAAGCTCACACGACCTTCGTTCAGATGAGGTAAAAACCTTAACAAGAACATGGACACAGGAATGGCACTTAAATAGTTTATTATAACAAGTTTCTGGCAATAGCAAAAGAAAAATAATAAACTACAATTACATTGTAAAACATAAAATATATATTATAAAATCCATTTTTATAATGTTATAATTTACAAATTGGATTTAAAAAAAATAAAATATACAAATATTTGCATAAAAATAACACTTGCTATTGATACAAAAATTATATATGTATCAAAATTAAAGAAAATTGAAATATAAATACCAGTTTATCAAAACTTGTAAATCTTCAAGGTTCACTGGATTACGAAACCTTATTAACATATTTACGTTAATGCCAGCAATAACAGGTTTTATGCCTTTGTGTGTACAAATTTTTCAGTTTTAAAAATTGCTGTAGATTTACAATCTATCACAGACTGGTTTTTAAACAGGTTTAATATTTTCATCACAGTGTATATATTAACAGGTTTTAAAGCATGCAATACATTTACTGTGGTAATACAACACTATAGGAGGACAGATACATCTTTTATATATGAAGTAAGATATTTCTGTTTTAACAATTCAATTTATTTACATCAAATTAAAACATTGACACAACAAACATTAAGTGCACCGATTGTTATGAAACTGTAGAAATATGATCACAACCTAACAAAAACAAGAACAGACAAGTGTAGGTGTTAGAAGAAATCACTCGTCCCATGATTTCCGCTTCTATTATTTCACTGGATTTTTTTCAACCATTGCAGAATTCTTAAACCAGTGCGGAGCAGAGTCAAACATTTTATGTCATTTATACTTTTAAATCTATTTGGCTCTTTAAGCAACTTTCTTCTTGTTCTTTGTCTTTTATTGTCTAAAATATACAAATATAATAATTATATATCTGTCATCTATCTGTTGTTGTAATTTATATTTCATCTATCTATATATTTTAATGTCTTTATTATGCAAATTGAAAATCGATTCTAAATGATTTTTCAAAAAAAAAAAAAAAAAAAAAAACTTTGAAAATACATTTTCTTCTGAAATGATCATAAATATTCAGAGGTATTCCATTACACAACAATGTGTGTGTGTGTGTGTGTGTGTGTTGAAAATAAATATCATAGAAATAATAAATAATATTCTCTTATGAATAAGACACAGTAAAACTGAAAACATTTTAAAATAGAAAAAGCTTACCACATGTTGTATTGATAGCATTAATTTGACATATGCTTTTCATGTTTTTTATCAATATCTAAAAAAGTATATTGCCATATTTGCCCAAAAGTAGTTCAATTCACTTATATCCATACCTCCTTCATTTTACAAAAAACCTTTTTCCTAAGGTTAATGACAATGACTACAATCAAAACTGCAACAAGTAACACAATGACTCCAACTACACAGCCAATGATAACTCCAATGTTTTGTTCATTCATTTTCCCATTCATAGATGTAAAAGGTGTTGTAGTTTCTTTATTACTAAAATAAAGTTAAAGTTTAATATATATAGTATCTTTTAAATAACAGAAATTATCAAAAGAAGCATAAAAAATTTTGATTTAGATTGAGTTTTATCACATGTGTTTCTTTGGTAATGTATATAAAGTAATTGTTTTGAAACAATAAAAATAACGCAATAATTGTGGAAAAGTTTTTTCTTTGTTTTTCAGAGTTTTTGTAAACTAATAATTCCTTTCCAATATTCATTTGTTTGTCTTTAAATTGTCCTAACATTGTGCCTTTTAATTATATTCTTCTAAAGACAAAAATTCTCCGTAACCAAATAAACATAATCACCTAAATTAAGTGGTACACCATGCTACATCCAACTAAATTGCACCTCTCCCAACATCACTTATTTCATATATATACATACAGCGTGCATTCAACAATTATTTTCCAAGTATTATATACTGAATTCAACACAAACATCAATCTTCATTTTGACAATGGTTTTCCTGATTTTGTTATCTTGATGAATAAAATAATTAATTAAAACGAAAATGAGCTTTTTGGCTCAGAATAGATAACATTTTCAGTAGATAAATCAAAGCACAGACTGTGCTGAATGTAGGAAAGTGGACATGAAAGCCTGGTAACCGGGTTGATATCAATACTTAGTTGAGAAGAGTGGAGTGGAGGAATGGTGCTTTACATTCCTGTCAAGATTCTGTCACTTAAATGTCATGGTGTCAATGACATGAAAAGATATAATGTTTTAAATTACTTATATCATCTTTTCATAAAAATATGCTTTTTTTCTTGTCTTATCCTCTGTAACCACTTGGGTCATGGTGACCAAATGGTCTGAAGGGTAATCTTACAGGGCACGGTGCCTCTTAGTGCTTAAATTCAAATGCTGCTTGGGCAGATGCTAGTGTGAGAAAGTTTGTCAGTTTGTTTGGCAAATGTCAGTGGTTTTCTGGGGGCACTTTGGCTTTCTTTTCCATCTAAGAACTGACTACCTGGATATGTGAAAGAGTCTTGACTGGTGCATAAAACGTCATTACTCAACTACACTCAGAAACCAATTTGCCAATTTAAATGAAATATGTTTGAATAAATCTTGCTTGATGCAGATTCATAAGTGTTATCTTTAGCAACATTCATTCAATAATGACCATTACAGCAAAAAGGGAAAATGAATTTTGTTGTTTCTGATGACTGATTGATGCTAAAGGCACTTCTGATTAGATAATAAATAGGAGAATACATGAGAGGACTTTGACCTTTGGCCTTGAACCATATATCAAAATGATCATCATATCAATACCTACAATATTCATGTACATGCCTATTCAAAAAAATAATAGTTTTCAAGATAATTAACAATCTAAGCCTTCTTATACAGTTATGACCTTGACCTATGAACTTATGAACCTAAATCATATATCAAAATGGCTGTTATTTGAATACCTACAATATTCTTATATACTTGCCTATGCCTTGCTAATAGTTTTCAAGATAATCAACAATTTAAGCAATCTTATGTTGCTTTGACCTTGAACTTTGAACCAATGACCTTGAACCATAAATTAAAATCATCATCATTTCAATACATACAATATTCTTATATACATGCCTGTATAAAAATTTAATAGTTTTCAAGATAATTCATTATTTAAGCCATTTTCTTTGGCTATGACCTTGACCTCTGAGCCTTTGACCTTAAACCATATATCATTCTGATCGAAATTCAAATACCTACAATATTTTAAGAAACATTCGTATAAAAAAGTTAAAAGTTTTTTACTTAACAATATAAGCTGTCTTATAAAGCTATGACCTTGACCTTTGAACCAATGACCTTGAACAATATATCAAAAAGAGTGTTATATCAATACCTGAAATATTCCAATATATATGCCTGTACAAAAAGTTAATAGTTTTTAAGATACATTTACAAATATATTATTTAACGCAATTTCCCCACTTACTGCCTTGTCATTTTCCCGTTATGAGCCCCAATACTACCATTTGTGCAAATTTATAACTAGATGATCTGAGAATAATGTATATAAAATAACTAAGGTATACCTCTTGTACATTCTGAGGAGAAGATTTTCACTAATTCCCCCTTTATGGGGCCCCAAGGTGACATAACTCCTTCATTTGTGGAAATCTGAAAGGCCTCCAACAAGGCATGATGGTAGCCAAGTTTCAATAAATTTGGCTCAGTGGTATTATAGAAGATCAAAATGTAGAAAGTTTACACACGATGCACGATGGACGACAGATGAAGATGGATCTCAATAGCTCATCAGAGCTTTCAGGTCAGGTGAGCAAAAAACCACAAAACAGTAAGTATTATATAAAACGTCTGAAAAAGAAAGGCATCAAGAAGTTTCCAAACAATAACAGGATTTTTTTTAGTAAAACCAGTACTTCTACTAGTAGTCTAGTAGTCAGAAAATGAAAGTCTTATTCAGATTCAGGCAAAAATAGAAAAGGAGTGAAAGTTGGCCCAAAACTTGGACAGAAACAGCAAAGGCCAGTAAAATAAGTGAAATCTAAAGTCAGTCACTGTCTGAAAGATAATCAGAAGATTCTGATTTTGTAGCACTTGTGCCACTTGTAGCATGCCAGATCAGTGCAAATTTCGGGCATCAAATTATGAAAATGACTGTATTTCTCAAATTGTCAAGCTGGATTTCTGTGTAAATACTGTAAACTTTTTGCTTCTTCTATCTCTAATAGGGATATTGAAATTCAAAAATAAAAATAAAGACCGATTCAGAATTTTTAACAAATGTATAGAAAGTAAATAAAAACTTTGACTGAATCTTGACTGAAAATTTCCTTTTTTCAGACGGCAATTCTTTGTCTATAATTCCGGACACGATTTTGCCGGAATTCAGGTGGAGCATGTGATACAGAGAGCTTTTTAATAAAGAATGAATATAACAGAGAGGAAACGTCGTTGTTTGTTGTTGTTTCGATGTGTTTTGGTGCGATGGATTGTTCTGTATATTGTTACTCAAGACCAGTGCTGTACCGTACAGATGATCTACACATGTATTTACGTTTTTATGTAAACCCAATAAAAATCATACCTGAATATAAAGTGCTTTTATACTGTATGAAAGTGAGAGCTGATTAAAATCAAAGTCCATTGCTGAGAAAATCGTGCATGACAACTCCTGTCGGTACACCATTTTAACATCAAACACATTTCTTCTGATGAAATTAGTAAGTGACGTTTTTAATTAATTTCATTGGATGAGAAAACAAGAGGCCCAATAGGGCCTGTGATGCTCAACTGGCTGCATATGTAAGACACTGTTTGTTTTTGATTGTAATGTTGTTTAACGTTCAACTCAAGAATATTTGACTTATATGGAGACTGTCAGTTTTGGAAATGGTGAAGGACAATGGAGTATCGGAGAAAACCATGACCAAGCAGCAAGTTAACTGACAAACTTTCAAAGATGAAGTGCTAGTGCCACTGGGCATTAACACACAATGTCAGGGGTGAAAGGTGCTGTGATTCGTAACATCGAATGCTTAAGACCACTCGGCCACTGTGGCGCCTGTAAGACAATGTGATGTGGTTAACATAATTGGTTCATCAGCTTAAGAGGGGAAATAAATTGAGCTTATGACCATTTTTGCTTCAATGAAGCCTACTTTGCAACACACAATGCAGGCATGCTTCACTATGCCATAAACTCAGCCGGGTTTAGCCAGTGTAGGAACCTTCCACACAAAGTTTGGTTCCAATCGCCCAGTGGTTTTAGAGGAAAAGATTTTTACTAAATATTACACCTAATTTGCATATTTCTTGAAAATTGGGTCAATAAAAATTTTCTCAGAAAAAAACATATAGTATACTTTCTATATTTAAAATTTGAGCTCAATTGGTGGAAAAAAGATCCACAATGGTCATTTTTGTTTTTTTTTCTATTTTTAGTTATGACAGCCATCTTTGATGTCAGACAGGGTTGCCTGGTACAACCTTTGGTCAGGCAGACATTTGGCCCTTCAAACAAAATTTCATTCCAATTGGCCCAGTGGTTTCAGAGGAGAAGATTTCAAAAGATTTCGTTAAATATTATACCTTATGCATAATTCTTGAAAATCAGGTCAACGAAAAATTTCCCACCAAAACCAGTTAAATATGTCCAATCCCTCATGATATACTTTGTATATTTCAAATTTGAGCTTAATTGGTTGAAAAATGACTCTACAATGGCAATTTTAGTGTTTTTTCTATTTATATTAACAGTGGCCATCTTGGATGTTGGACAAGGTTGTCTCGTACAAACTTTAGTCAGGCCAAGGTAGGGACCTTCCACACAAAATTTGGTTCCAATTGCCCCACTGGTTTCAGAGGAGAAGATTTTTAAAGAATTCACAAAATATAACACCTCATTTGCATAATTCGTAAAAATCGGGTCAACGAAAAATTTCTCAGAAAAACCCGTTTTATATGTTGAATGCCCCGCTATCTACTCTATACATTTCAAATTTGAACAAAAACAATTAAAAAATAACTCAGCAATGGCTATTTATGTGTTTTTGCTATTTATAGTAACAGCAGCCACCTTGGATGTCGGGCGGGGTCGCCTGGTACAAACTTTGGTCTACCCCACCTTGGGACCTTCCACACCAAATTTGGTTCCAATTGGCCCACTGGTTTCAGAGGAGAAGATTTTCAAAGAATTGATTAAATATTACACCTCATTTGCATAATTCGTAAAAATCGGGTCAACGAAAAATTTCTCAGAAAAACCCGTTTTATATGTTGAATGCCCGGCTATCTACTCTCTACATTTCAAATTTGAACAAAAACAATTAAAAAATAACTCAGCAATGGCTATTTATGTGTTTTTGCTATTTATAGTAACAGCGGCCATCTTGGATGTCGGGCGGGGTCGCCTGGTACAAACTTTGGTCTACCCCATCTAGGGACCTTCCACACCAAATTTGGTTCCAATTGGCCTACTGGTTTCAGAGGAGAAGATTTTCAAAGAATTGATTAAATATTACACCTCATTTGCATAATTCGTAAAAATCGGGTCAACGAAAAATTTCTCAGAAAAACCCGTTTTATATGTTGAATGCCCCGCTATCTACTCTCTACATTTCAAATTTGAACAAAAACAATTAAAAAATAACTCAGCAATGGCTATTTATGTGTTTTTGCTATTTATAGTAACAGCGGCCATATTGGATGTCGGGCAGGGTCGCCTGGTACAAACTTTGGTCTACCCCACCTAGGGACCTTCCACACCAAATATAGTTCTAGTTGGCCCAGTGGTTTAAGAGGAGAAGATTTTTAAAGAATTGATTAAATATTACACCTCATTTGCATAATTCGTAAAAATCAGGTCAACGAAAAATTTCTCAGAAAAACCCGTTTTATATGTTGAATGCCCCGCTATCTACTCTCTACATTTCAAATTTGAACAAAAACAATTAAAAAATAACTCAGCAATGGCTATTTATGTGTTTTTGCTATTTATAGTAACAGCGGCCATATTGGATGTAGGGCGGGGTCGCCTGGTATAAACTTTGGTCTACCCCACCTAGGGACCTTCCACACCAAATATAGTTCTAGTTGGCCCAGTGGTTTCAGAGGAGAAGATTTTTAAAAAATTGATTAAATATTACACCTCATTTGCATAATTCGTAAAAATCGGGTCAACGAAAAATTTCTCAGAAAAAACTGTTTTATATGTTGAATGCCCCGCTTTCTACTCTCTACATTTCAAATTTGAACAAAAACAATTAAAAAATAACTCAGCAATGGCTATTTATGTGTTTTTGCTATTTATAGTAACAGCGGCCATCTTGGATGTCGGGCGGGGTCGCCTGGTACAAACTTTGGTCTACCCCACCTAGGGACCTTCCACACCAAATTTGGTTCTAATTGGCCCACTGGTTTCAGAGGAGAAGATTTTCAAAGAATTGATTAAATATTACACCTCATTTGCATAATTCGTAAAAATCGGGTCAACGAAAAATTTCTCAGAAAAACCCGTTTTATATGTTGAATGCCCCGCTATCTACTCTCTACATTTCAAATTTGAACAAAAACAATTAAAAAATAACTCAGCAATGGCTATTTATGTGTTTTTGCTATTTATAGTAACAGCGGCCATCTTGGATGTCGGGCGGGGTCGCCTGGTAAAAACTTTAGTCTACCCCACCTAGGGACCTTCCACACCAAATATAGTTCTAGTTGGCCCAGTGGTTTCAGAGGAGAAGATTTTTAAAGAATTGATTAAATATTACACCTCATTTGCATAATTTGTAAAAATCGGGTCAACGAAAAATTTCTCAGAAAAAACTGTTTTATATGTTGAATGCCCCGCTTTCTACTCTCTACATTTCAAATTTGAACAAAAACAATTAAAAAATAACTCAGCAATGGCTATTTATGTGTTTTTGCTATTTATAGTAACAGCGGCCATCTTGGATGTCGGGCGGGGTCGCCTGGTACAAACTTTGGTCTACCCCACCTAGGGACCTTCCACACCAAATTTGGTTCTAATTGGCCCACTGGTTTCAGAGGAGAAGATTTTCAAAGAATTGATTAAATATTACACCTCATTTGCATAATTCGTAAAAATCGGGTCAACGAAAAATTTCTCAGAAAAACCCGTTTTATATGTTGAATGCCCCGCTATCTACTCTCTACATTTCAAATTTGAACAAAAACAATTAAAAAATAACTCAGCAATGGCTATTTATGTGTTTTTGCTATTTATAGTAACAGCGGCCATCTTGGATGTCGGGCGGGGTCGCCTGGTACAAACTTTAGTCTACTCCACCTAGGGACCTTCCACACCAAATATAGTTCTAGTTGGCCCAGTGGTTTCAGAGGAGAAGATTTTTAAAGAATTGATTAAATATTACACCTCATTTGCATAATTTGTAAAAATCGGGTCAACGAAAAATTCTCAGAAAAACCCGTTTTATATGTTGAATGCCCCGCTATCTACTCTCTACATTTCAAATTTGAACAAAAACAATTAAAAAATAACTCAGCAATGGCTATTTATGTGTTTTTGCTATTTATAGTAACAGCGGCCATCTTGGATGTCGGGCGGGGTCGCCTGGTACAAACTTTAGTCTACTCCACCTAGGGACCTTCCACACCAAATATAGTTCTAGTTGGCCCAGTGGTTTCAGAGGAGAAGATTTTTAAAGAATTGATTAAATATTACACCTCATTTGCATAATTTGTAAAAATCGGGTCAACGAAAAATTTCTCAGAAAAACCCGTTTTATATGTTGAATGCCCCGCTATCTACTCTCTACATTTCAAATTTGAACAAAAACAATTAAACAAGAGGCCCATGGGCCTTAACGCTCACCTGAATATATGTCCAATATTGTTTGCAAAGTGCAATAGATAATATATTAAGTACAGAAACTTTAAAAGTTTTCTCAAGTTAAGAACTCCCACAAAACTTAATCAGAAATATATCCACTCACTTTTCATTTATAAGTAGCTTATATAATACGCATGAAGTAACTGTAATGTAATGAATAATTTCAAAATCATTAATCAATTTCAGTATACTTATGCAGCTATGTCCTTGACCTTTGAACATATATGAACTTGAACCATATATGATTGTCATGTCAATACCTACAATATTCTAATATACATGCCTATGCATGAAATTAATAGCTTTCAAGATAATGAATACTTTTAGTATTCCTATGTTGATATGACCTTGACCTTTCAATATATGACCTTGAACCATATACCAAAATGATCAATGTCGCAAAACCTACAATATTCTAATATACATGACTATACAAAAAGTTCATAGTTTTCAAGATAATTAGCAATTTAAGTCTTCTTTTGCAGCTGTGACCTTGACCTTTCAATATATGACCTTGAACCATATATCAAAATGATTGTTATGTCAATACCTACAATATTCTTATATACATGCCTATACAGAAAGTTAATAGTTTTCAAGATAATTAGCAGTTTAAGTCTTCTTCTGCAGCTGTGACCTTGACCTTTCAACATATGACCTTGAACCATATATCAAAGTGATTGACATGTCAATACCTACAATATTCTAATAAACATGCCTATACAAAAAGTTAAGAGTTTTCAAGATAATTAGCAATTTAAGTCTTCTTTTGCAGCTGTGACCTTGACCTTTCAATATATGACCTTGAACTATATATCAAAGTGATTGTCATGTCAAGACCTACAATATTCTAATATACATGACTATACAAAAAGTTCATAGTTTTCAAGATAATTAGCAATTTAAGTCTTCTTCTGCAGCTGTGACCTTGACCTTTCAATATATGACCTTGAACCATATATCAAAATGATCGTTGTTGCAATACCTACAATATTCTAATATACATGACTATACAAAAAGTTAACAGTTTTCAAGATAATTAGCAATTTAAATCTTCTTCTGCAGCTGTGACCTTGACCTTTCAACATATGACCTTGAACCATATATCAAAGTGATTGACATGTCAATACCTACAATATTCTAATAAACATGCCTATACAAAAAGTTAAGAGTTTTCAAGATAATTAGCAATTTAAGTCTTCTTTTGCAGCTGTGACCTTGACCTTTCAATATATGACCTTGAACTATATATCAAAGTGATTGTCATGTCAAGACCTACAATATTCTAATATACATGCCTATACAAAAAGTTCATAGTTTTCAAGATAATTAGCAATTTAAGTCTTCTTTTGCAGCTGTGACCTTGACCTTTCAATATATGACCTTGAACCATATATCAAAATGATCATTGTTGCAATACCTACAATATTCTAATATACATGACTATACAAAAAGTTAACAGTTTTCAAGATAATTAGCAATTTAAGTCTTCTTTTGCAGCTTTGACCTTGACCTTTCAATATATGACCTTGAACCATATATCAAAGTGATTGACATGTCAATACCTACAATATTCTAATATATATGCCTATACAAAAAGTTAATAGTTTTCAAGATAATTAGCAATTTAAGTCTTCTTCTGCAGCTGTGACCTTGACCTTTCAATATATGACCTTGAACCATATATCAAAATGATCGTCATGTCAATACCTACAATATTCTAATATATATGCCTATACAAAAAGTTAATAGTTTTCAAGATAATTAGCAATTTATGTCTTCTTCTGCAGCTGTGACCTTGACCTTTCAATATATGACCTTGAACCATATATCAAAATGATCGTCATGTCAATACCTACAATATTCTAATATACATGCCTATACAAAAAGTTAATAGTTTTCAAGATAATTAGCAATTTAAGTCTTCTTTTGCAGCTGTGACCCTGACCTATCAACATTTGACCTTGAACCATATATCAAAATGATCGTCATGTCAATACCTGCAATATTCAAATATATATGCCTATACAAAAAGTTGATAGTTTTCAAGATATAGTGATAAATATGTAGTTTTTAGCAATTTCCCCACTCAGTGCCTTATAATTTCCCCATTTTGAGCCCCATGGCTACCATTTGTGCAAATCTGAAAATAGATGACCTAAGGATGTTATAAATGAAATAACTAAGGTATATCTCTTGTAGATTCAGAGAAGAAGATTTTTAAAGTTTTTCACTATTTCCCCCCTTGTGGGGCCCCAAGGGGACATAACTCCTTCATTTGTGCAAATCTGAAAGGGCTTCACCCAGGCATGATGGTTACCAAGTTTCATTAAATTTGGCCCGGTGGTTTTGGAGGAGAAGATTAAAATGTAAAAAGTTTACGCACGACGGACGACGGACGACGCACGACGCACGACGGACGGAGATGGATAGCAATAGCTCATCTGAGCTTTCACCTCAGGTGAGCTAAAAATAACTCAGCAATGGCTATTTATGTGTTTTTGCTATTTATAGTAACAGCGGCCATATTGGATGTCGGGCGGGGTCGCCTGGTACAAACTTTGGTCTACCCCACCTAGGGACCTTCCACACCAAATATAGTTCTAGTTGGCCCAGTGGTTTCAGAGGAGAAGATTTTTAAAAAATTGATTAAATATTACACCTCATTTGCATAATTCGTAAAAATCGGGTCAACGAAAAATTTCTCAGAAAAAACTGTTTTATATGTTGAATGCCCCGCTATCTACTCTCTACATTTCAAATTTGAACAAAAACAATTAAAAAATAACTCAGCAATGGCTATTTATGTGTTTTTGCTATTTATAGTAACAGCGGCCATCTTGGATGTCGGGCGGGGTCGCCTGGTACAAACTTTGGTCTACCCCACCTAGGGACCTTCCACACCAAATTTGGTTCTAATTGGCCCACTGGTTTCAGAGGAGAAGATTTTCAAAGAATTGATTAAATATTACACCTCATTTGCATAATTCGTAAAAATCGGGTCAACGAAAAATTTCTCAGAAAAAACTGTTTTATATGTTGAATACCCCGCTATCTACTCTCTACATTTCAAATTTGAACAAAAACAATTAAAAAATAACTCAGCAATGGCTATTTATGTGTTTTTGCTATTTATAGTAACAGCGGCCATCTTGGATGTCGGGCGGGGTCGCCTGGTACAAACTTTGGTCTACCCCACCTAGGGACCTTCCACACCAAATTTGGTTCTAATTGGCCCACTGGTTTCAGAGGAGAAGATTTTCAAAGAATTGATTAAATATTACACCTCATTTGCATAATTCGTAAAAATCGGGTCAACGAAAAATTTCTCAGAAAAAACTGTTTTATATGTTGAATACCCCGCTATCTACTCTCTACATTTCAAATTTGAACAAAAACAATTAAAAAATAACTCAGCAATGGCTATTTATGTGTTTTTGCTATTTATAGTAACAGCGGCCATATTGGATGTCGGGCGGGGTCGCCTGGTATAAACTTTGGTCTACCCCACCTAGGGACCTTCCACACCAAATTTGGTTCGAATTGGCCCACTGGTTTCAGAGGAGAAGATTTTCAAAGAGTTGATTAAATATTACACCTCATTTGCATAATTCGTAAAAATCGGGTCAACGAAAAATTTCTCAGAAAAACCCGTTTTATATGTTGAATGCCCCGCTATCTACTCTCTACATTTCAAATTTGAACAAAAACAATTAAAAAATAACTCAGCAATGGCTATTTATGTGTTTTTGCTATTTATAGTAACAGCGGCCATCTTGGATGTCGGGCGGGGTCGCCTGGTACAAACTTTAGTCTACCCCACCTAGGGACCTTCCACACCAAATATAGTTCTAGTTGGCCCAGTGGTTTCAGAGGAGAAGATTTTTAAAGAATTGATTAAATATTACACCTCATTTGCATAATTCGTAAAAATCGGGTCAACGAAAAAATTCTCAGAAAACCCTGTTATATATGTTGAAAGCCCTGCTATCTACTCTCTACATTTGAAATTTGAACAAAAACGGTTAAAAAATGACTCAGCACTGGCTATTTATGTGTTTTTGCTATTTATAGTAACAGCGACCATCTTGGATGTCGGGCGGGGTCGCCTGGTACAAACTTTAGTCTACTCCACCTAAGGACCTTCCACACCGAATTTGGTTCCAATTGGCCCAGTAGTTTCAGAGGAGAAGACCAAAGTTTACGCGCGCGCACGCACGCACGCACGCTTCGCCATGCCATAAGCTCAGCTGGCTTTAGCCAGTTGAGCTAAAAATGACGAATTCTTCTGATCAAGGATTCCAGAAAATGAATGATTTAATGCCCAAGCCGACATGTCGGTAATGCTGTTATTGCTTATCTGGTTATATACGCGGGTAAGTCTAGTTACCATAAACAGTTAAGTCAACTTATAACGGTGTTCCAAAATTGAAAGAATTTACACAGACAAGAAGAAGTTTTCCCGAAAATGGCACACAGAAAGTAACAATGTCCGAACAGTTACCTATTTCTGCTACGCGAACTATACCCTCTTTAGGACCTTCTTTTTTATTCTTTAATAAATAAATTTTATTTTTGTTTTCATAGAGATTCTCTATATATTTTCATTTACAGAGTCATTGTTGTTCGTTTATCTATTCATACACGTTTTCAATACAGTTGATATGCAAATTTCCATCCCGGAAAAAAGCGAATTCCTCTGCAACTCTGTGTGTAGGGTAAGCGGTTTTATTTATTCATTTATTCTTTATTTATTTATTTTTTGTCCCTGTTACTTTCTTTTCTTCTCTAAAATGTGTGATTCGAAATTGAATTAAATCAAACCAGAAATGCATTTGTAACACCCAGATTGTGCTCTGCTGTACAGGTCTACTTGTTTGGAACACAAGTATACAGTACTGCTCTAGAAACCTGACATAGAAACGGTGCCTTAGTTACAAGTTACCAAACAACGACATAACTAGAAAAGACTTTGACTTTCCTACGTAAAAAAACACAAAGAAGATTTGAACACTTACACTCCTGTTTGCAGAACAGTATATGTATCAGTAGGATATGCCATGCTTGCATCAATATACTTGCAATTGGCAGATGGACACATCATCGGATTTAAGAAACAGCATGAATATATCCCAGTTTCCATATGTGGTAAACATGTGTTGTTCTCTATTTCCTTTGCCTCAGGACCCTGTAATATAAAAGTATTAAAGCTGCATTAAGTTTTCCAAAGAAAAAATTAAAACGGTACTAATCTAACTAATGATGTTCCTAATGAACAATGTTACATTTGGTTCAACGATAAAAGCTCGAATAAATGCAGAAATCACAATATTTACCCAGCGAGATGCAGCATTTAGGATCTAATATTAGAACATGGTTACGTCATCAAAAACCCGGGTCATTTAAACACAACTTTCAAAACGGTGAAATACGATAAATTAAACACAGAACTTCGTTGAATTTGTCATTTGTGACTTAGTAAGGGATACAAAACACCATTTCAAATACATCCGGATATAAATGAAGGACAATTAATGTAATCTGTTATGTTTCACTTTCGGTTCTAGGGTTTTTCCGTACATCCGACATGATCCGTGCGCATGCTCCAAGCTCATAATTACCATCGTAAAACTCTGACCAACCGGTCAGAGGATTCCGTTTATTTACAGCTAAAAGAAATGAAATTTTAGAAAATGAATGTCATGGATCGTGGTTAGAAGATATCTATTTTTAAAAAAATATATTTTTAGAAAATAAAAAAAAATTCAGAAAATTGATAACCTTAATGCAGCTTTAAATATATAACACAAATACCTGTTAAATTTTGATGTGCCATATGTGCACATTTCGGAAATCATTCCTCGTCAGTAGTGATGTCGCGATTATCGCCGATGATCGATTGTCGATCGTTGTCAGGGCAGCGATCCTAATAATCGATCACAAGATAAATAATCGATCATCGCCGACATCGGCGAGAAGTTTCCGGATTCGGATAATCGAATAAGTTAATTTCAAACTTCAAACCTCGATCCACCGTACGTTATCTTAAGATACAACAGTATTCTATTGCACATTGAAAGTTTTATCGGTGTCATTCTATAATGAATAATGTCATGACCTATCATGATTAGTTTAATAAAAACAGAAATATTAGTTTTATTTCTATAAAAATAAAATGTACCATCTGGTACAAAAATCAAACATGCGTGGTAATACATACGACACAGTTAGAACAGCCATCCAGAGAAAGTACACCTTCTTTTTTATGCACGCAATACACGTTTTTATGATTTTACAGAATTTTAAACGAAACGAAATGAAACAGAACAGGTCTATAGAATTTCTAGAATTGAAATGAGAGTAAGTCGGAAAACTGTCTCTGTCAACTTTATTACAAAATAATGATTTTTTTTTATTCCCCGACTAGGCTATATGAAATATCAAATTAATATTCAGATGCTGTTTTTTTTTTTTTTTAATTTATGATGGTAACTGTGGTCAACAGAATTTTTTTTATCGTTTACTTGAGTATCGCTACACACGTGCAGCTCATTTTCTTTTACATGGGATTATAATTACTGTTTGATTGAATAATTATGATTATTTTTTGCGACTGATGATCGACATGGCCTTCAATGGACAATACATGGCGTACGCATGTCTACAAAATGACCATCAGTTACGCTTGGGTAACATAAACGGGAAAAGGTGAAACCATACTCGTTTGTATTAAATTGTACAGGTGAGAGTTGTTTCGTTTTAGAAATGAATAAAAATGTCAATTTTATTAACTGTCTAAATGTTGATATGGTGTTCATAGTATTTAAGTGGAGGGGATTCAAAACAGACTCAGAAGACCCATCAACTCTATTAAATACATACTCGCAAATTAATTTGTGCTAATGTTTTTTTTGAGCTTCGATATATTTAAGCTTGTTGTTACAAACGACTTTTACATCAAAAACCAATATCAACTTACCAGTATTATCACATTATAATTAGAAACACAATTCACTGTCCTGCATTTATCATCTTTAGTTGTGTATAAGTTAATGCCATCGTCAGGATCTTACAAAAGAAAAAATATACTTTAATGTAATATTTCATCCTTTTATACTGCAGATATGCATTGAATTTCATGTTCAAAATTTGTTAAAAGTACAAGAGAATTCCAGATTGGTTTTTGATAGAACTGATTAAATACAAAATATTAAAGAAAAACACCCATTATTTATCAAATTGTTAACTCAAGGATATTGCCAGCTTTGGCTAATCAAGGCTAAAAAGTTTTTTGGCCATCATCACAATATTGTTAATAAGTATGGAGTCACTGTATTAGAACTTATACCGGAAATATTTGACTTACCATAATGTTTTATTCCTTCTCAAATTTGATTTTGCATGTGATGGGTGTAGCTTGCTAGACAGGAGGTGCTTATCCTTCCGTAGCACCAGGTCCCATTTTCTTGATAAAGTTCATATGTATAACTTAATTGGAAAGTTTTGTTTTTTTCTTTTTGTTTTTGTAGGGTGGGGGTGGGGATTGAAATTTGGACACGGACTTGTATGTTTGTGTTTTATTATATCATATAAATTAGTGATTTAACTGTTTTTGTATCTATTTTACAACATTGATATTTATAATCAGTGCTTCTAAAATCTGTTGGTATTTTATTATCTAGTCTTTTATTGTCCTGTCTTTAATTTGCTTTTATTTGTTGTGTTCTCAGTGATTTTTTATCATTATAAAATTCATGTTTTAAGTAAGTTTTTTTAATACAAAGTTTACACCGTTAGTTAGATTTACACTGAATTTAACCAAACTTTTTTAACATCAAGGTAATCTACAAATACTACAGGAAAGAAATATGCTATTATTTTTCCCTTTTTCTTTTACATTTCAAAGAAATTGTTTTTATGTAATTACCTATGATAGTTAAGTCTTTATTCATTGTAATATCCTTTTTTTCCAATTATTCCAACTGTACATGTATATGTTCCGTTGTCTCTATAGTTGATACTGAGTACAGTCATTACAATAAGCCATGTTTCTGTAACGATCAGATTTATCTTCTTGTTAAATTTCTCTCCTATGATTAAGAATTTATGTGAACCTATTGTTACAATTAATTCACCCTCATGTCGTATGTATGCAAAGTTTATATCTTTATACTGCTGTAAATCCCATCTAATTACAGCATCATCATGTAAACACACAGTCTCAGCACTTACACAACCTAAAAATAAAGTAACCAATCATAAAAACAGTAACTTTTCTAAACTGCAATTAAACTACAATTTTTGGGAGCAACTGTGTCCTGATTGAAATGTACTACATGATAACTTTTATCATGTTTTCTTTAATGATTAGCACATAGAAGAAATGTAATATTTTTTTTTTATTAAATAAAGGGTTCGGTTGTTGCTTATTTTACCTGGTGACACAGTCTACTTTCTTTTTCTATCCGGTTTCTCTGCAATTTAACTCTAGGGTAAAGCAAGTCCTAACAAGTAATGGGAATTGGAAATGCACCAAACAAACCAGGACTTAAAAAAAATACATCCCTTAAATCGGATGTTAAAGAGCTTGAACAAGATACATCACTTTAGAAAGGTTTTCCTTGTGACTGAAAATGATTTATAACCTTTAAGACATTGAGAGGTTTTTCTTTTTTGCTATCTTTACCACAGGGGCTTGGTGTCAGGATTTTTGTATTTTTGTTTTAAAGATTATTTATTTGTGTTTTTATTATATGCAAGGTTGATACAAGTCCATACATATTGATAACTTTGCCTGAAATCCATTTTTAACAAACTTAAAAAAATTTCGAAATATATAACATTAATGTTATATATTTCGGAATTTTTTGAAGTTTGTTAAAAATGGATTTCAGGCAAAGTTATCGATATGTATGAACTAGTACCAACCTCGCATGTAATAACAAGAGGCCCAATAGGGCCTGTGATGCTCAACTGGCTGCATATGTAAGACAATGTTTGTTTTTGTTTGTAACGCTGTTTAACGTTCAACTCAAGAATATTTCACTTATATGGAGACTGTCAGTTTTGGAAATGGTGGAGGACACTAGAGTATTGGAGAAAACCACGACCAAGCAGCAAGTTAACTGACAAACTTTTGCCATGCCATAAACTCACCTGGGTTTAGTCAGTTGAGCTTAAAATGGATCAACAATGGCTATTTATATATATATATATATATATATATATATATATATATATATATATATATCTAGTTACTGTAACAATGGGCGTCTTGGACTGGTACAAACTTTTTTCAGGCTGATGTAGGAACCTTCCACACGAAATTTGGTTTAATTCACCCAGTGGTTTTAGAGGAGAAGATTTTTATTAAATATTACACCTAATTTGCATATTTCTTGAAAATTGGGTCAATAAAAATTTTCTCAGAAAAAACCCGTTATATATGTTAAATCCCCCACAATATAATTTCTACATTTCAAATTTGAGCTAAATCGGTGGAAAAAAGGATCCACAATGGCCATTTTTGTGTATTTTTTATTTATAGTAACAGCGGCCATCTTGGATGTCGGGCGGGGTTGTCTGGTACAAACTTTAGTCAGGGCGATGTAGGGACCTTCCACTCTAAATTTCATTCCAATTGGCCAAGTGGTTTCAGAGATGATTATCAAAGATTTCACAGAATATTGCACCTATACAATTAACACGGAATAAAATCTTTTTCCCCTTCAGAAAATTCAAAAGTGCTTAGATGTCAAAGTATATTTCTCTGATGTTCAAAGTTTGAACTAATTTCAAAAACAATATGGTTTCAAAAGCAGATTCATTTCCTTGTTCAAGACATGACGTTTTTAAAAAATCGCATAGTAATTTGATGATATTGTAACTCTCGCCAGTGGTATAATATTACATAAAAGACGGTCGAAGCCTCTGTAATCTACAACCTAAGCAAGTTATTTATTTGTTCCCCGTTTCCTGTAATTTTAACTAAATGAATTAAGTGTACAATGTTGTTTCAATTTTTTGTTAAAATACTTGACAAAATAGCAAAGTTTGTAACAGTTCTTGAAGGAAATACCGTGCGTTTCTTTTTCTGTTTGAGTTAAAAAATAAAGTATTTACTGTGAATCATCTAGCTTATACAACAGTATGCCGGTTCTGTATGAGACATCTTTTACATAAAAAAAAATCACATCTTTGGTACTTTTATCATAGAATAGGTCGTTTGCTTAAGATGAAACCACTGACAGTGTCACAAACATTACATAAAATCTTGAGTGAAAAAAATTCCAAGATTGAAATACCATCTATCAATAAGCAGACAAAGTTGCCTCTCTGTCTCTACCCGATGGCTATAGCCAAAAGTACCAGAAATGTCCATGATGGAAGAAAACCATCAAAATTTAATTTTCCCAAAAAACCTTTCACAAGAGGACTAATTTATCACCAGACATTGCTATGGACCTAAGGACTATGCTGAATATGCCTCAATAACCATAAACATTTTCCATCTCATATATCCGCTTTTATTATAATAGAATTCATTCAGTCTTATTTCTTTGGATTTTCTAATCTTTGTGAAACTATCAGTTGCTGAGTATGTATATGCCAATTTATAGATCTCCTCTCTTGAACACGCTATTTGAATCTTACTACTGCAGAAGTTCTGGTGTGGGAGAATTCTTTAGAAAATTGACAGTCAAATCTATTCAATTGGGGAGTGAGCTAAAAATTTTACATTGCGGCTTTGTCTTTTATTAGCAATTGACAACTTTACGTAGTCTAATTAAATAAGGGGAAATGAAATAATTAATACAATAAGGGGAAATGAAATAATTAATACAATCTTAAATTATAAAAGAAACAAGAGCTCCGCATGGCAGAGCATGATACGCCCGTCAAATCTGCAAGTCATTTATGTGGATATTTTGTTTATTATGAACTGTAAAGGGACTTATACAGTTCATATGAGCTGTTCATAATCAATAAGTCAATGCAATTATTCATCACAATGATACAAAATGCAGTGCACAAGTCAACAAGTACAATAAAAAACAATAGTAATTATTGAGATTTTGGTATTATTTTCAGTAACAAAATAGACTTACCACCAGCCACACCATTTATATAATTTTACCATCATGTTCTTGTAACCTTCATCACAAAATTGAGGTAATCTCTAGTATACTGGGTTGTTTCAAAGACAGCGAGTTCTTCAGCCTACAACTCTATGTGTATCTGCTCCCTGGTAGAATAAGTAGAAGTATCCACCAGAATAAGGAAAGCTTTGGATAAGTAGTCCAGAGGTCACAGGTTCAATCCTTGGGTGGGGCAAACTTCTCTGTGATAAATGATCTTGGATATTGAGCTAAATGGTCATTTGTCTCTCACCCCTGATTAGAGAAATCATTCCAGATTATTAGTCAATCACAAGCGGAGAAACTGGTAATTGCTGGTGACAAACATGCGGGTAGTATTCAAAGGGAGATAACTCAAAAGTTAAGGAAGCTTGAGTTACTGTTCTTGTGCACTGCACTTCTCATCATTGTGATAAGTAAACATACCAAGTTTCAAAACATTCCAATCATGGGTGTCAAAGTTATAATGCAGACAAACACTCTGGCAGCACACAAAGGGGAATAACTCAAAAATTAAGGAAGCTAGAGTTACGGTTTCTGTGCACTGCACTTGGCATCATCGTGGTAAGTAAGCATACCAAGTTTCAAGTCATTCTGACCATAGATGTCAAAGTTATGATCCGGACAAACATGCTAACAGCATTCAAAGGGGAATAACTCAAAAATTAAGGAAGCTAGAGTTACGGTTCCTGAGCACTGCACTTCGCATCATCGTGGTAAGTAAGCATACCAAGTTTCAAGTCATTCTGACCATAGATGTCAGAGTTATGGGCTGCCAGTACACCAGCCCGCCCGCCCGCCCGCCAAGGGTGATCCCATAATACCGTCTTTGACGGGCGTATAAAAAGCTGTGAAAACAACCCACAGCGCGCATTTCCGGTTATCAATGGAGCTACTAATGCACTAGACAAAGCTAATATTTTAGCGGACTCTTTTGCCAATGCTCGCTCCAACAATAACCTCAATCAAGATTTCACGATAAATAATCAAAGCACCGATGGTGCTGACGGGTTTGGGTGTGATTATCTTGCCAAATGGAAATTGGGTTGGTAGTGTAAAGCTATCAATTTGAATAATGAAATATTCCTGTGCGAAGCAAGATTCCATGAAAATAGTTGCCAACCCCGAATTCATGTCATCAGAAATAATTTTTCCCATTTCTAGGAACTTGAGAGGGTTTTATTGACATGCTCACAAACAGAACGATTTGATCAAGAACAATTTGTTAAGTGTATATGAATAGATGAATTTCTTGTAGCCTAGCTGTTAGCAGAATGATAGTGCTAGCTTAGTTGAACATCCACAGATTGTTGCAGTTGGAGGTCAGACTTGGAGCTCATTGGTGGGTGGCTAGTTGGAAATATATTGGGCATCTGCGGCCATAAGTCAATTTGCTTCATTGCAATAATGGTTGTTATTTGAAATCGACCCTATAGGACTTTAAAACGACATAAACTTCTCCATATATTACTTGTGAAATTCAGGGTTCATCAGTAATGAACATAGCTCAAGATGTTGTGTCCGAGTTTCAATCCAGACATGGAGGTTAAGCCCCATCAACTGTAGCTTTCTTGCTGGACACAATTAGATAAGTTTTCATAGGAACCTATGATACTGGAAAAATACAAACAAGAGGCCCAATAGGGCCTGTATTGCTCACCTGGCACATCCTAATTTGTTCTCTGCTTTTTTTTTTTTTTTTAATATATTCAATCAGTAAAATGTAAACAAACTCACTAGCAATATCCTTATTTACTATTATTTCAAGCACTATTAATCATAAAATTCCTTTCAATTGGCCATGTACTTTCAGAAGATTTAGGCTGAAATAAACCTTAATTGCATGTTACAAATTATTGCAAAAATGAAAAATTGTACAGAAAAACCCATTACATGTGTTTTATCCCCAACATCTAGTTTCTATGTTACAAATTTCAACAAAATCAGTATATAAATAAACCCATAATGGCCATTTTTCGATTTTTGCTATTTATAGTAACGGCAGCCATCTTGGATTTCGGATTTTGTCAAGAGGATCAATCTGAGAATGTTTGCACTCAAATTAGGGCCTCAGGAGTGTTAACAAGGTTTTTCAATTATTTGACAATAGTAACTAAAATATATAAAAGTATACATACCATATATAATACAAACTAGTGTATAGTATCCGATGAATTTGCATAGTTGATTTACCATTTTTCCAGATATTTGAAGGAATGTACTATATAAAGTCCTAGGGTTTCAATGACCTCTGTACCTTTTTTTTTCTGAAATTTTGAATGGAATATAATTAACCATTGAACAGCATAGCCATGGCAGTTATTGGATTATAAATGCCATAGCTTTGCCAGGCAAACTGAATAACGCGCGTTAGCGCGTTATGATTGGTTTGCCTGGCAAAGCTATGGCATTTATATTCCAATAACTGCCATAGCTATGCTGTTCAATGGTTATATTTACATTATGTTAATTATTAATTAATTTTTTTGAATTTTTGTCACATCAATTTGAATTTTCCCGCCTTCAACGAGAAGCGGGGTCAATTATTGGAACAGCGTAACAATGTAAACAAAATATAGTACAACATGAAAAAACACGGAACTCGCAAAAAATATGAAATATTTAATTAACCATCACATTGTTTTGCACATTTTATATAAAACATCAATTTAGTCACTTTCATAGCAATTTTACAAAATTATTTTAAAAAAAAACGAATTTCCTAAGGCGGATGACGAACAAGTGAACAGTCTCGAAGATTGACACGAAAATGATGTCTCACTCTCGCTGTCATTTTTGGAAATTTTAAGTGCAGTGCGAGAAATTGGAATTTACGAAGAAACCAGGAGTGAATTAATTGGATGACGGAAATGTAATCTGCTTTGGAAAGTCATAGTTTCTATCATTATTATTCGTAGAACTTGTGGAACTGGCCACATGATGCGACCCAGATTGTGACCCAGTTAGGCGCAGTACAACAGCTGATTCAGTGTTTAAATTTTTTGCAGGGTGAGTTAATTCTGACAGAGTTACTATGGCGTGTTTTTTCTGTTGTGTTGAGACAGTTCTGTTGTAAGATTGGGAGAAGCTTCTCATTTATGGTTCGCCATAAACAAATTTGTGCCGAGCTTCGTACCCCATATCATTGAGATGCTGAATGGCCGTCACCCGCAAACGGCGAGGAGTGTATTTAGTTTCAACTTTTGCAGCCGCATGATGGCATTTGTCGGATAAAAACGGGTAAATGTGCGTTTTAAAAGTGGTTTGAACATTAACCATATATCAGACTCTTCAGGACCAGCCATGGCTTTTTATTACATTGATTGAACAAACTTTGGGATTTTTGTCAGCTTTATCAAAGCACTGGAAACAGCGGTTTAACATGTTTACAGGACAGTCGACCGTCTCGGTTGCATATATTTATTCCTTTTTAACATCTGCTATATATATTTTCGTCTGTATGAGATATCTCCCCTCTGAAAATTTTTTGGTTTTATTTCATGTTTTTAAATTACATATTCTCCAGACTCGTCAATGTGATACTCAATTATGACTGTAATTTTAACTGGTGGTGAAATTCCGTAGCTCGGGAAATAAAATTTATAGAACAAATGGTAGAAATGGGAGAAATTATGGTACTTTTTAGATGATTGGAAATTTTCCGTTGTGTATTTAATTCAATGTATATTTTAAAATTAATAAATATTTTTTTTCTCAGGCTGTGCTGTTGTTTTGATATGAAACTTCTTAAAAAATAGTCCAGAGAGTGAAATATTCATACGCATAGTGTAATGATCATGTGATCAATGTGAGTTATTGTACCGTATTTGCCACATGTCTCAAACATGTTTATATAGTAAAGTTGCAAAGCAAATGTAAATATTCATTAATAATTGGGTTTCCTTGTAGTTTAGTCAATCTACAATTTGACCTCAAACAGAACAAATTTTGTTACTAATATGCTCTTAAATACATGAAATGTTTATAGTAACAAGTTTTTGAGAAGTTTTAATTTCTTATGGGGGGTGGTGGTGGTGGTGGTGGTTCTAAAGACAAGGGAGATAACTCCTGTAAAACAGGTGGAGCTTTAGTCAAATCATCATATATTTTTGCTATTTCAACAAAATTAAAGCAAAGACCCTGGAATTACTCAATCATATCTGATTCCATATAATGTATATTCAACATTTCTGATTTCATTTAAAGTGAAATCATTGGCCCCTTTTCATTTAGTTGCATTTTATTTTAAGTCTTTCAAAATCTAATGTTTCTATAGTAATGAGGAATTAATAACAGAATACTCAAAGTAATGAAGTAGAAGTTTTGAAAAGTTTATGTTTTTTACCTGAGATATACTTATTTTATCATTTCTGTGTATAACAAAATATATTTGAGGTGAATAAATCTTTTTTCCATCTCATCAACATGCCCTCAATCAGCATTTTGCATAAATTCTTTCAACAAAATTATTTAATTTTTTACATTCCATTTACATATTACATTCTAAATTGTCTTAAAATATCTATTTTAAGTTCTGTGTATAAATTTCCATCTTATTTCTACTAATGATGGTCGTCATTTTGAATGCAACGCGAGTACTCGAGTCTGTTCAATAGACATTAAAATTGTATGCGTGAGCAACCAGTGACTTGAACATATTGTATCTGCAAACAATAATGTCATCGGTGAACCAAGTGTAATCATAAATAACTATAATAGTGCTAGCGAAACAAGCGGTCAAAGGGTTAAAAGTGTTGTTACACCAAAGTTTACCTATGATGTTTCTATCTCAAAGGAGGCTGATGTTATCAATAAAAAACAGCCGAAGGATATGCCACCTGAAGACCATACCCCAAACCCAGAGTCATCGATAAATAATGCTGAACAGGACTTTGTGAAGAGCTTCACTAACAGAGAAGACGATAAGGTTTTAGGAAGTACAAATGAGCGTGATACAGTTAATTCACATAATCAGAAACAGGGTAACAAGCTCAAACATGCACATTATTTTTTAAGGAAGTGCCAGAAGAAAAACAGACCGTCCTGGAAAATGCAAAACCACACTTCTCCACACAATTACAACCAAATGATGTTTCAAATGGCCACACGACCACATTACATAACTCGGGCAAACAGTCTAATGAAAGGGCCTCTTATTCATGGACAAAATTTTCCAATCCATTATGTGTAACCGTTGTGACATACAATGTTGAAGGGTTCAGTAGGAATACCGTCTAGTGAGCTGTTAAAATCAGTTGACATCATAGGCATTCAAGAACACTGGTTATTAATGTTTGAAAAGTCAATCATGGAAAAGTTAGCAGATGAGCATGGATTTAACTGCCATCTCAAGTTTAATGACCAATATGAGCCTGTACATGTATTACCTAAACAGAGAACTCGTGGGTTCAATGGGGTAGGCCTGTTATGGCGTAAATCGCTAGATACAAATGTAACAAAACATGACGATGCTAGTGAGAGAATTATTGTTATTACCGTTAATACTACCGAAATGTGTGTTTGTATTATTTGTGTGTATATGCCAACAAATGGAGGGAACAAGTATGATGTAGAATATGGTAAATGTCTGGATGAAATAACAGAGCTTTGTGAGAAATTCAAGCATTGCAAAATTATAGTGTTAGGGGATATGAACGCCTCCTTTTTAAGAACACGTACTTCTGCAAGGGACAAAGTGTTTCAGCAGGCATGTCAAGAGCTTCATCTAGTATCACTCATTCATTTCCCTCATACACCCTTGTTTCATCATTCAAACAGTACAAGTGAGTTGCAGATTGACTATATACTAACAGAGGACAATTGTATTGTGCTTAATGACATAAAGGTCAAAAAGAGAGACAGTTCCAATACTTCTACCCATGATCCTGTCTTGGCTTCTTTTACACTCCTTGGTCATTCGTATGAGGCCCTGTCAAAGCAGATAAAAGGTTCTAAATCTACACAACACAAAGTTAACTGGAGTAAATGTGATCTTGTCGGGTACAGTGACAAGGTGGAGTCGGTCTAAAAGATATCGATTGGTCTAGAATAGTGGACAGTCAGGAACAAATTATACAGATTGTTCAAGTTCTCAATAATTCTGCCTTAGAATCATCTGAGATAAGATCTAAATGTAATAGAACAGGCTCCAATAATCGTCGTCATCACTGGACTTTAAAAATACGAAAACTGTCAATGCTAAGTAAAAAACTGCATAGGACATGGAAAGAAAGTGGGTCTGTCAAAGATGGTGATCAGTGGAACAAGTGTAAAGCTGTTAAAAAAGAATTGCGTCAAGAAATAAGAAGAGAAGGGGCTAGAACCAGGTATAAACACTATCAAGAAATCATGGACTCACATCATTCTAACAACAAACTGTTCTTCCGGCTTATAAAAATGCAACGTGATGGCCACCAAAAGAAACTTAGCACTGATAATCGATGATGTAACTCTTTCAACTGATGAGGATATACTCAATGGCTGGCTTGATTTCTTCCAAAACCTTAGTAGGTCTACATGTACTACATCTCAGTATAATGAATGGCACAAGTCACTAGTGGAAACAGATAGAGATTATATCAAGTTTAATTTAGAAATTACTACAGAAACTTCTTCATTTACAACAGCCTCTGATGTTGCAAAAGTGATATCTGAACTAAAGTCAGGTAAAGCTGCAGATGAAAACATGCTTACTTCTGAACATCTAAAGTATAGTGGTTTGTTGTTATGTCAGGTCTTAGCTGCTTTGTTCAACAAGATATATTCTGAACATAAGGTACCAGATCTATTTAAATGTGGGATAATAACACTAATATATAAAAAGCATGACAAACCGCTACATGACCCGAATTCATACAGGAGGATTACAGTCTCTAGTGTAATTGGCAAAGTATTTGAAAAACTTCTATTGAACAAAATGTCGTCTACATTGGACTCTGTTCAAAACCCACTGCAATGTGGATTTACTAAACACGTATCACCAATATTTGCGTCACTGCTGTTGACAGAATCTATTGCAGAAGCTAAAGATAATGGTGAAACACTCTTTGCTACATTTATTGATGCAACAAAGGCCTTCGATGTAGTATGGCACTCCTCGATGTTGAGATCACTTCATCGATGTGGGGTTGAGGGTTCCGACTGGCTGGTAGTAAATGATTGGTACACTAACTTATTGTCCAAGGTAAAATGGAACGGCCAATTATCATCAAGTTTTAAAGAAGAGCAAGGTGTGCGACAAGGTGGTATAATCTCACCCTCATTATATAAACTGTTTATAAACCCATTACTAGATACATTACAGTCACAAACATCAGGCTTCAGGATTGGATCTATTGATGTAGGGAGTCCCACCTGTGCAGATGATATAGTGCTGCTGGCAAAATCTCAACTGAATATGCAGTTCATATTAAAAGTTCCAGAAAGATTTTCATACGATGAGCATAGCTAGATCAGTTCTAGCAAAAGTAAATCCATGTTGTTCGGTAAAAATTGTGAGAAAACTTCATGTAACCTAGCTAGTTCTGAATAATTCTCCACTGGAACAAGTGTCATCATATGTGCATCTACGTATTAATAGAGGTGCTGCTCAAAATGATTTTATTACAGATATAACTAAACTAGCAAGACGTACAGCATACACACTCATGGGAGCTGGAATGCATGGATACAATGGGGTCAATCCAAAGGTTGGAATACACGTGTGGAACATTTTTGTTCGGCCTAGGCTCTAATTTGGACTGGAAGGTATAGTGCTCTCAAGGAAAAGCAACTCTCAGTTAAATCAGTTCCATTGAAGTGTTTTGAAAAATCTACAAGGTCTCCCTGAAAGGACACCAAATTCTGCAGTATATATTCTCTCTGGGCAGCTCCCAATCGAGTCTTGCATACAAATGCAAATACTGACTATGCTAGCAAATATAATACGCAACTGTGGAATTGAAAAAGAAATCTGTGTGCGACAGTTGGTAATTAAGTCATCAAACTCAAACAGCTGGTTCATCTACGCTAAAAACATCTTGGATCAATTTAATCTATCATCAATATTTGAACTGTTGGAAAACACGCCATCTAAGATAGCATGGAAAACATTAGTAAAAACTCAGATCATCAACCACTGGAAGCAACAAATCAATTAAGAGACTGTTGGTATGGCTACATTGATGACTTTGACGTATCTTACTCCAAACTGTATACATGATAGAGTTCACAATTTATGGTTATCTGCCGGATTTAACATGGTTAATATTCACAAGGCCTGCATTAAAGCTCGGTTAGTGTCTGGCGTATATCTGTTACAAGGAAACAAACATAGGTTCAATCAGCATAATCTTAAACCAACTTGTCAACTTTGTATGCAGGATCCCGAAACTCGCATGCACTTCATTCTTGACTGTAGTGCTCTAACACATGTTAGAGAACCTTACTTGTTTAAGCTCCGCGATGTTCTACTGGACAAGTTGCAACATCACTTTGACAGATTCTGCGAGTGTAAAGCTAATCTACTGCAGTGTATCTTGGACATAATGCACCCATCTATTCCATTGGTGTTACAGGATGATGTTACAGCAGATAAAATTGAATCAATTGCAAGGGGATTGTGCTTTGCCATTCATATAAAGCGTAGTGAATTTCTTGGTATTGAGTGTTTAAGTGTGTGCATGTAGATACTGTATTTTATATGTTTTATTCATTAACATTACTACTGCCACAACTGTGTTGACACAGAGTTTAACTTACTTATATTTTAACTGATATCCGGTGTTAACTCCAGAAAGTTTTTGTGTGATTCTTTTGTTTTTAATTATTCCACAGGACTTTTTATTGACATTTTAACTGGATTTAAATTGTTTGAAGTTGCTACAGTTAAAACCTTTAACGGTGGTGCTCCAGACATTGGAGGAAAAAACAAACCAAAAAAAGCATGGTGCCTTTAGGGAATAATACGGAGGCATGTTCCACTGCCACGGTGTGGGAACGGAAATTGTCTTGTCACCTGAAGCTGGGTTTGGTTGTGACGCGGTACCTCCAGGTTAGTCCGAGAGATCGGACGTCGATTTTATTTTACTTTTCGACTTTTGTAAAATCGACGTCAGAGATCGCTGCATATCCTCCAGATGCCTAAATTCGTGGTAGGGTCAAATTCGTGGTACTTTCTTAATACCGGAATTCTCGCTGATGAAATCTCGGAACTGCTCGTGACTTTACCTCTGAGGCCTACCCAAGGTATCCAAGGTACCCCACCAGCATAAACACCGTAACTATGCGATTTCAACGGGTAAGTAAAGTAAAAACAAAAAAAAAAGTCATTTTCAAAACATTTCTACTATTACCAAAATGTCCTTGATATTTTTTCTCTTGTTGTAAAAAGTAGAGAAAGGTATCTCGGATCTCTACTATGTCGTCTGCTAATGGAGCCTCTTACCTAGTTCACAAACATAAACATTGACGTCACAAGGCTGAGCCAATCAAATAATCGTCAAAACAAAAATTCTTACAGGAAAAATCACTTTGGATTTGTTTTTAACCATAAAAATATTGCTAATAAAAAACTTTCAGCAAATAACAAATTTTTATTTGTGTATCTGTAACAATTACCAGAGTCAACAAACACACACACAACCAAAAACAATATATATACAATAATAAATTAATAAAATACAACATATTTAATAAACACTGAATATCAGGCCTTCACAAACGCCGATTTTTGGCAAAAAAAGGCCGATTCAAACTTAAAAAAGCCGATTGAAAAATATCCGAATCGGCTTTTTTCTCCATAAATAGTAAGACAAAATCTGATTAAAAATTCTTTAATGCCGGCTTGTTAACAATAAAAACTACTCAGGACAGTGTCACAATTCACTGAACTTCCCTATTCAAAGGTAATTACCTAATACCTTACAAGTTAATTGATTACTAGTGGCTTCACCTGTTAACAACGTTTCTACTCGAGTATACAAACACATACACGTGCCTGATAACCTCCCTTGGATACTATGTAAAGAGCTGACTAGATTGATAACGACCGTTTTTTCGGGATACAACAACATGATCAGGGCATTACACGTGGTTTTTGTATCTGTTATATGTCGATCTTTTTTAAGTTACCAGTGATGGGTTTTTTTTTGCGTCGATCTATTTTAAGTTACCAGTGATGGTTTTTTTTTGCGTCGATCAATTTAAGTTACCAGTGATGGGTTTTTTGCAAGATATTAATAAGCGGTATTTATGAACATTTATCTACATATATAGGCCGAGATTGCTCTGCCGTCGAATTGATTTTAATATTTGTATATTGTCAATTTGACAATATCCAAATATTAAAATCAATTCGACGGCACAGCAATCTCGACCTAAATAATATATATAAATATTAAATATTATTAAAATATTATTGTTATTATTTAAGTGTATTGTAATTATCATTTTTATTAATAATAATAATAACAATAAAATAATAATAACCAGATAGAATCTTAATAAAAAACATTCAAAAATTAACTTTTTCTCTTTTTTTTTAGCTTCAAATTAGACCTGAAAAAAAATATAGGCTATATTCGCATAATCAGTTGGCTGATGCATACAATGCAGTTACTGCTAATGGGGTCTCTGTTTATACTGCATCGAGGCGCTTTGGCATACCAGAACAAACGCTTAGAGATCGAGTAAAAGGCTTTATTGAAGTGGACTGTGTTAATTCAGGAAGATCACCAGTGCTGTCATTGGAGGAAGAAGCAAAATTGGTCAACCATCTGGTTGAAATGGCTAAATTAGGATATGGCTATACACGGCAGGAGCTAACAAATATTGCTTCTAATTATGCAGTACAATTAAATAAACGTTCAATAAATAACCCGCTAACATTACACTGGTTCCACAGCTTTCGAAGTAGATGGTCTGGAATAAAAGTTGTCCAAGCAAGATCACTGGAGTTTGCTAGAGCCAAGGGGGCATCTATGGCCACTGTTGAAAGTTATTTTAAAGAACTTGACCAAGTACTTTCAAAATACAATTTAAAAGATTCTCCTCATCTAATCTTTAACATTGATGAATCAGGCTTCATGACAAATAACAAACCTCCTTTTGTAGTGACCTCTTCAGAAATTAATTTCAAGCCACTGGCAGTAACTTCACCAAGATCTCAAACAGTAACTGTTATTGGGGCTGGAAGTGCTTCTGGAGTTGCTGTTCCTCCTTATTTTGTCTTTCCAGGTGCCAGGATGATGCCAGACTTGTTAAAAGATGGAACTCCTGGTGCTGATGGTTCAATTTCGGAAACTGGCTGGTCTAACATGGATGTGTTCAGGACATACTTAAAGACACATTTTTCTAAATATATTCCAAACAGAGAACCTGACCCAAGTTTCACAATCATTCACTCAAATGAGTGTACACTCAACTCAAATTCAGGAATATTTCAATGTCATTTTTAAGACATTACATAGTTTAAAATGGATATCTAATGTTATATCTTAATTATTTAGTGTAGTATTGATGAACAAAACAAAATATTGTTACATAAAACTTAAAAATTTTCAAAATATTGATGAGCAAAAAATGGCAATATTTGAGTTGAGTGTACACTCAGTTGAGTGAATGATTGTGAAACTGGGGCCTGGTCAATACATTTTAATTCTATTAGATGGTCATTCATCTCATGTTGCTGAGATCATCATGCGGGTTAAGAAAATAGAATTGCGCATGACCGACTTTCCCATTTTCGCTGGCCAGGTAATATCGTCTGCTAGCTTGAATGAAAAAGGAATATATACTGTAGGCATAACAACAGCGATCTTACCTACAGCTGAATGAACTATTCCAGAATTTTCTACCCTAACCCGCATGATTATTACAGCGATATATTTCCGGAATGAGTGTTTGTGTCTTTTCCCATATTAAATCCCCGTAAGGATTTTAAAAAGCTCTGCATTTAACACTCCAGCTAAGATGACATTTAGTTTGGTGTCAGTTAATTACGACAAAATGCATACGTCATAACGGTATGTGGCATTCTACAAAAATTTTTGATATCTCTTCTAAAACCTTGAAAAACTAGTGCTACGGCAGACGTGAATCAGACAGTAGTCTCGATGTTGATATTTTTACCTATTCGAAACTGGTAAAATCATCACAGTAATTCAAGTACAGTATATTAATAGATCGAGAGAAAATAAAAGTTCAACATTTTAATGGTTAATAAGTTGTTAATAGTACTTACTTTTCACACATTCAAAATACCCGCATCTGTCATCGACAACACGTGCTTTTCATGTTTTCTTGAAAAAAGCATTTCCGTGACCACGATTTGTTTATATCGTTAAACTAGGTCACCAACAATTTGCCGACCTGTCCTTCACATACATTTAGGAAGCGGTTGAAGTTTATATTATTTAAACAATTAATGTCCATACTTTCAAGTCAAAACATATTGATAAAATTATTTTGCGATTCCTTTAATTGAATGGGATTTAAATTTTGGATTATTCGGAACTAGTAAAAATTCGGAACTTGTAAAACAACTGTATTATGATACTTTCTTATGTAAAAAAAAATATGCATGAAAATGAATTAAAAAGAAAGTTCCTTACCTTGTAAATATAATTTTTCTTTAAAAATCCTAAATATACTTCAGTGTTTTACTTAACCATTAAACTGTTTAAAATAAGGCTTCTAGTCGATATAACTTCCAATGCCGTGTAATGCAAACTGAATAACGCTCTATAGACAAGTTCACACGTCGTGCGTTTTTCTACCTTCTTCTTTGCCCTCTTCATCGGGTCAAAGGTCATAGGGGAAAAAAAGCGGAGAATACAAAACCGGATATCGTCGTGTCTAATGTAAACAAGGATCGACTACAGCGTTTGATGACATTTACCTTTCTTTATATACATATATCTTTTTATATACATATATATCATATTGTCTTACAATGGATCCTGGTGACCGCAATCTAACACTTGATGAATTTTTGATGTGGAAATCGGAGGCTTTACGACATTTTCTTACTGATAGGGGGCTGTCTAAAGACGGAAGTAAACAAGAGTTGGCGGCTCTGTGTTTTGCTGCACATTCTATGAATTTGCCATTAATTCCTTCGTTTAGTGAGGTTTTGGAAAAAAACAAACGTGACTATAGTAATTTACTTCGAGTTGATGGTATTATAATTCCCGACCCACTTTCTATATTTGATAACTGGCTTGATGAGAAATCTGGTATCAGACGATGGCCTCCACTGTACATCTCCGATATTATAAATTTCATGGTTAATACGGATTGCAAGGAGAATATTCAGGGCAGATTGAACGATTACAAGATAGGAAAAGCTTACGAGTATTTCAACGCTGGATATCTAAAAGAAGTATACTACCATGATGTTCCAGGCAGAAGCAATCTGTGTTTTTTGAAATCCACATGTGTTCCATCTCTGAAAGTTAAAGATGAACCTCACAAAGTATGGGTTGTTTGTGATAAAGTGACAGGAGAGGTTAAGTCAGCATATTGCTCCTGTACGGCTGGGTATGTTATAATTTTTGTTATAAGATTTATTATTACAAATATTACACAACACTTGATTTAACTTTAAGTTGTTTTAATAGTACAAAAAGTAGTGTAAAATAATAAATATATATGAAATGAAGACATATGAACAAAATTAATAATACTGGTAACCAGTGTGCATGTGTTCTTGTGTGTCAGAAATCTTAACTAAACCTGTCAATATTCTATTCAAATTTATTATTTTGTAGGTTAGGCAGCACATGTAATCACGTTGCTGGACTGCTATTTCGTGTTGAATGTGCCAACAAATTGGGACGCACTGCATGCACTTCATTACCATGTGGTTGGAATGTACCATCAATCTCAAAGGATTTAGATATCTTTTCAGAAAGACTGGTTGATGTTGAAATAAAGAAATCAAGACATGGAAAAATAGGTAAAATGGGAAACATTTTCTGCTAAACAATGCCAGGACTGGAGTGATCACTTTTCATGGAAATATAATGTCTTCATACAAAAAAAAGCTGGTCTTTCACACCAAACCATGTATCGACATTCTAATGATAACCTTGTTGCCATTGTTGTGCCATGATTACTTCACAATCCGGACCCGATATTGTTTCGTGGCAAATGTTTCCTATTTAGTTAACCATATAGTTTAAAATTTTTAATTTGCTCTATTTAAATGATTCCTCTTTTCTTGGGTTAATGCAATGAAAACTGTCAATTAATAAAATAATTACAGGGTTATACATGTTGGGAAGTACACAAATAGAATAAACATTTTACATGCACATAGGGGGCCGCAGTGGCTCAGTGGATTCAGCGTCCATGTGGGTTCACCCATTGCCTTGGCCCATATGTGAGAAGGTGTTTTTTCACCTGTCGTTGGCCTTTACTAGTTGGCTCGGTGTCAGTATAATGTGACTGTATGGTATATAGTATGTATCTGCCATACTGTGTATCAGTGTACCAGCACTATAAAGACGGCATCAGTCCGCACTGGTCAAGCAGAAGACACATGCAATCACCCACCATGCACATCACAATATAATTGAAAATTGTTAAAGCGATGTTAAACAATAACAAACAAATTACATGCACATATATATTTGTTAATACTGAAACTTTTGATACTTTAAAAATACAGAAATTTGGGGTAATTCAAGGATTAAAGTTAAAATTAGACTACAGTGAAATGCAATCTGTTTAAAACAGAAAATTGTCAAATACATCAATGTCATTCAAACTTCATATGTGACTTAATTAAAATCACATGCATTTTGTTCTACCTCTACATCATAGCTTATCAGACACAATTAAAAGTTAAACTATGGTACACAAGATGGATGGAAAATAAAAAAAAAAAAAATTAAATAAAATAAAAGTAAAAATTAAAATGCCTTAGTTTTGAATACTGATTTGGTTGCCAAAATGTTTTTAATTTCTAGGAAATATTTTAAAAAAAGAAACCTAATTTTCATTTAAAAAAAAAATAAAATAAATACATGTACATTTAATGGTACTGTAGTATATTTTCTTTTTTCTTTCTTTCTTTTCTTTTCTTTTTTATTTATTTATTTTTTTTTTTTACTATTTTGCTACTAGATATTTTTGTTATTTTTAAACCTTGCACTGCTATATTAGTATCTTCTTCACTAATATCATTTGATTAGCAGATAAAAACTGCTCAATGACCCAGGATTTTTTTAATCTTTGCAAAGTTCTAAGAATAAAACATAGAGTTTTCTCTTTGACAGCTAAAAGACATTTGATGCATGAATCAAAGAAGAACTTTCAGCCACATGAAAATATTGACAGGACAGAGATATTAAATGAATTTGCTTCCGCATTAAAAGATGTCCTTCCAAATGCCTGTTTGTTTAAAGGTAAGAAACATGTGTTTAACACTTGTTAGTTCTTTCTAGAATTAGTTCTTGAGGTGAATAATGGCATGTTTAGGTTCATCTCCAAACCTGAACAGTTAAAGGGATACAGTTTGTGAACTCACTTGCTAAATGTCAATGGCATTTTCCAGTTTTCACCACCAGATCTGAAATGACCACCTCTGTAATCTATATAAGTGAAATATTCATGACAGAAGCATTTCGCACTAGTTAAACAAAAAATAAAACCTTAATTCTTGACAAGTATGTATAACATCTGCTTATTTACCCATCAGGCCTTTCACAAAAACTTAATGTACCTTTTTACCATGTGTACTCATGTACAAACCATTGTCATTGAGATACTATGCTATAGATACTGCAGATCCAACACATAAACACTATTCACTTGTCTTAACCAACCATCCTTAGGATTTGCTATTTAGTTACTTCGGTACATACATACACATAGTCCATGGCAAACTAAATTTTGTACTTGGTTTTAGCCTAAATATTTTTTTTACTCTAGGAGTTGAACATACAGTAAATAAGGGTGCAAGTGTACCATACTCAGAGGAGTCTACTAGTGTTGAAGAGATATCCAAGTACACGATGGCCCATATTACAGAAGGAAGTCAAAATGTTGCGGAGCTGATATCGAAAATGCCTGTGTATACAGAAGATGAAATCAACAAAATTTCATGTTTAACTCTTGGTCAGGGGACAAATAAGTTATGGCACAATTTGAGAAAAGACAGAATAACTTCTTCAAAATTTTATGCCATCTACACTAAAGTTAATAATGTAATTGTCTAAAGAAAATGTAAGTTGTGATTCTTTGATTAGTAATGTTTTAGGTTACAGTACTCCAAACCCTTACATCAGAGCTTTGAAGCATGGAAGGGAAACTGAGCCAGAGGCAAAGGAAGTTTACATAAGTGTGTTAAAAGCCTCTGAGCATATGAATGTTAGTGTGTCTGAATGTGGTTTATTTATTCACCAAAGTTTTCCATATTTGGGCAGTAGTCCAGATTTACTAGTTTCGTGTACATGTTGTGGTGATGGCGTGGTAGAAATTAAATGTCCTCTTATTCAAAAATGTCAAACTTGTACTAGCTTTTGTATGTGCAACTTACCAGCCTGTTTACAGAATATAGATAATGCAATTGTATTAAAACAAAACCATGCTTACTTTGCACAAATACAAGGACAACTCGCTATTACAAATAGACATTATTGTGACTTTTTTATATATACATGTAATGGTCATTTCATACAAAGAATAAATTCTGACAAATTTTACTTTTCAAAAATGTTAAAAAATTTGACACATTTCTTTGAAAATTTTATTGCGCCTGAACTTATCAGTAAAAAAATTAAGATGACACAGGTACATGACAAAAACTTGCAGATGGCATCAGAAACACTAGTTGAATCTGAAAGCATGGATTTTGAAACTACATATTTTTGTCCTATGTGTAACAATGTTGTAAAAGAGGTAGAAAATGTTAAAAAGTTTAGTGACCAAAGTACAATGTGTCATGTTTGCAATTTGTGGTACCATTTTAAGTGTGTTAAAATGAATAAAAGTAAAATATCCAACATTGTAAATTGGATTTGTCCAAAATGTACAGATAAAAACACCAATTAATTTATGCATGATGTTTGTATTTTAACATTATATTGATTGGTGGCGGTTGGTTATCAGAAATATATTCTAGTATCTTGGAATTGGAGGATAGAGGTTGCAAATGCCACAGACTGTTTTGATACTGTCATCTAACAAAGGTAAAAGAGAAAGTGGTGTCTCAAATTTCAAAAACCGAAAACCCTTTACACGCTTAATAGCTTGCTCAATATGAATCCTTCGATTGGCAATTTCTTTGGTCAACCTAACATCTGAGGTAGACATTTGCGAAACACCTCTACGCCCAGGTGGTATGTAAAGCTCAGCTCCTATTAAGGCCAAGTCTTCTCTGATGGGAAACCCTTTGTCTGCCATGATAGTGTCAAATGGTTCAACCAAATCCAAGAAACCACAATTCTGAGTGATAAACTTGTCACTATTCCTACCACCATAGCAATCAGACACAAAATTAATTAGACCAGATGGATTAATACTAATTAAAAATTTAGCTGTGTGATGATGTTTGTAATCACTCCAAGATTTATATGCCAAGTTTGGATTATTTGGTGTTTCTATGAATACCTCAGAACAGTCTATAATATGTCTCACATTACTGTATTTTTTATTCATAAAAGATGGTGGTAAATTTGATCTTACAATTTCTTTTGGTGGGTTGAAAACCATTGAACCAATTGTTTTTGCTAACAATTTTACCCAAGTTGTAAAGACTGAAGAAGCAAGAGACACAGAAATTACAAAAGCGATCAGCTATATCCTGCAAGTTTAATCCTAATCTTAATTTCATCAGAGTAAGAATAAATTCTTCTTGTCTGGTAAGAAACCTTTCATTTTTCTTACAGAATTTATTCTTATTTTTCAGTGGATTGCATGTCATTTTAGGACCTTTCCAGTACTTTAGTTTACGTGCTTTGTTATTAACAACATGAAAAACCTTATGAAATGACTCTACAGTAGGTATACCAGTGTAGAACTTGCACTTTGTATCACTTTTCAGCACTGAACCTACTACAATTTCTTTTTTTGTTTCAATTTGATACTTATGCTTGTAAAAATTAACTTTCTCTGTTAATTCTTTAATCTTTTTATGTAATTTTTTTATTTCTTCTGATTTGTGGGTGCACGAGTCACACTGAGACACATAATCATGATCTGCATTTATATGAGAGTGGTCAAATTGAACAGACATGTAATAATTATCAATATTTTCTGCATGAGAGTGATCAACTAAACCTGTTACATCAGTATGTGGAACATTATTTTCTGTGTTTATGCTATCTCCAATTTTGGACTTCTTGGGAGTAATAATTTGTTCAATGTAAGGTCTGGCCCGTGGAGCTGGTCTTACAGATTTTGTTTCAGCATAAGGAGAATATCCTAGCTCTAGTGTTGGATATGGGAATCTAGCACTAGGCTCCCCATCTACAAAATGTTTAGAGCAAATTCTTGATTCCGAATTTGGAATCCAGTTCCTTGATCCATTTTTCCTATTTACTAAACTGGTCCATTGTAATCTACCAGCTGGATCTTTGCGTTCAGTAGGAAAAGGAAAAAGTCTAAATGGAGGTAAACAGTCACATGACCCTTGACCTAAATTACAATTATGTTTTTCACAAATGTTTTTACTCCATTGTTCTAAGGTGTACCAGCTATTGTTACAAGATAACACTGCACAGCTTCTACGTGATATTTTTTTCGACATAATGAATAAATGAAACTAAGTAAACATGTTTAGAACAGTGAAATTGAATTAAACCAACTGATTCATACCAATATACTGAGTATCTGAAATTGAATAATTAACAAATCTTTTTAAATTAATATTTACAAGACAGGTTGCAAGTGACAAAGTTAATGGTGTATGAATATGTGTGTATAATAGTTAAATATTATTGTTATTTTTTTTTAATTCTAGTTATTAGTTACAGTTTTATATTTCATTTATAAGGCTAAAAAAGAATGGTCAAACACAACATACTTTTTAAAAATAGAATTCATGATCAATAACTTCAAGTAAACATCAACACAATAAACCAAACAATTTTCAAAATTTAAACAAAAGATAAAAGTACCTTTAAAAATAAACACATAATGTATGTTGTATTTTACCATGCATTTTATCAGATGGGTGATAGGAAAAAAGATCAAGCTCTTACTGTAAGAGAAAAAATGTGCATATTTTATTGAAGAAACCAGTCTTACTATATAGTATTGGGTAAATTAGATGTAAAAATTGTTTTGTATCTTATATGAAAGAAAGAGACAATTTATTTAACATTTTAATTATTTTTTCTGTTGTATAATATTGCAAATGTGCACATCTTGGTGTTTATTATCTCCATTAGTTGCAACTTTCAGTATTGTATAAGTTGGAATTATTATTAGAAGTAAGAACACAGCACTTTTCCTTTCGTACTCATTAGCAAATGCTATAAAATGCAGCAGTTCATTTAATATTTATAAGCTATATATAAAATTACATGTGTAATAATATTACAGATGTTTATTGGTAGGTCATTATGTTGAAAACCCAGTGATGTACAATTTTAATTTATTACTCATTTACTGAACAGAAAATGTAAACAATAAAACTATTAAAAGCTTCCACCTTCATTCTTATTATTATTTACCTTTATTCTTAATTTTGAATCATGTTCGAGTGTTATATAGGTAGTGGGAACGCTTCCCTGGCAGTTGTAGTTGTACAAAACAGTACACACCATACACTAACCATTTTAATGAAGATCTCAATTAGCTCAGTTGGTAGAGCGGTGGACTACTTCTAGGGGTCGTGGGGTCAGTCCCCAGATTGGTACAATTATTTTGAAAAAAAATTGTGTTCTCCACACACACACACACACACACACACACACATGTATGTTGCAGATCACTTCCTAATGTAGTTGTTGTAAGGTATTAAAATTGTAATAGGTTCATATCACACTCCATTATCTGTGCTAGTGGAGTGGAGATCTCCTTTAGCTCTGTTGATAGAGTACATGGTGGACTGTAGTACCAAGGGTTCGATTCCTGGTGATGGCAAAATTATTATAGGAGAATCGTGCATATACATCACATTTGTTACTATAATTTGTAAATAAATTGGAAAACCAGCCAGCAGGCCTCTATCTACTAAATAAAGGAACTAAAAATTTTAAGTCTTTCATTTGAATTGACTGGAGTTCATTTCAAACCCAGGACAGATTGTCGCTGAAGTGGCCATTGATTCCAGAGTGTTAAAGCATTTTTTAAAATATGTTATATATTTTATTTTCATAATTAAGTTGTAGAACACGAAATATTTCTGAACACAGGCCAGGGCAGTGAGAACTTACAAGTATTGTGTTCTGTTTTATATTAAAATTTAAAGTTATTAAACGCCAAAGGTTCACCTGTTCGCTGTAAAATGTAAATACAAAGTGAAAGTATAGATTTCTTTGGAAAATTGAATTAACCTTACCGGTAACATCGATGTAGCATGTGTAACAACAACTATGAAATTCATCATAAAATAAAATACCCGTAAAAATGTGGTTTTCTAAAGAAGCTGTCATTTTCGCGGTATCGTAACTATTACTTTTTTTCTGTGACGTTAGCGACTTTTCCCCTATGCCCTTTGACCTGGAGGACGTAGTCGCTTATATCAATGACGTGTGAACTCGTCTATATTTACATTTCACGATTTAAAAAAAAAAATATTTTGATATTTTAATCCTTCAAAAAATGTCCAAATAATTACCGATTACGACAAGTAAGTCCAGTCACTGAACCAGCCGAACAAAATAGTGCGTGAATCAGAGAGTCTAGCCACTGAACCAGCCGAACAAAATTGTTGCACATGTCTGAGTCTGACTGACTGATTCTATTTTTAACGATATCGACCCTGTAGCACGCATGCGCAATGTTTAGGGTCTTTTTCCGGTATGAGAAGTGGTAGGCGGAAGACGGTGGTATGTAGACTTTCATTGTTTCCGGTGAAGAAAAATATGCATTTTTCAATTTACGTGCCCTGACAGCTGTGTAAACTGTTTGAGGTTTGTTTCATTCATCGATAAAACTTATTAAATGGATGTATGAATGCACAAAAGCAAATATATACAAACCCTTCCCCTTGGACTGCAAACTAAACGAAAGTGAAAGTAGAAACACCTTTTATCAATATGTTAATCCGTTGCCCGAAGTAACACAGTGAATTAGGTGCTTGCATATTGCCTATGTGAGCAATATTTATGGTTAATTTCATAGAAATACAACAGTATGTGTCATAGCTAGCTAGCTAGTAACGAAGAATTTGATGTGGACATATATATCCTAAAACTGCATTGCAAGGCTTTAATTAATATGAATAAGACAGAGCCTTGAAAGCCAGTGCTGTTTACTGTCTCAGAAATAAGTAAATTTTTTCTATGAATATTATTATTTTGCAATGCATATTTAATGAATATCAAATATAGGTTAAACGTATCAAATGGGAGACAATGACTATTGAAATTCACTGAGGGAGTATCATAAATGATTATTGCCCCAACTACAAAGTTTCAAGTTATCACTGATTTTTAGATCAAGATATTTTTAATGTTTGTTAATATCAGATTTCATTATTTTTTTTCTATTTTCATAAGTGTAAGCATTCATGCTTTCACATTTACACATGTGTCATTCTGACATCGATAAACTTATAAATTTCCAAACCTGAAAAGGGTCTAGGTACCTTTAATTTTTTATTTTTACTATATACAGATGCATATAGTAGTTAATGCCAATGCTCTATTGTAAACAAATAAATTATATTGTGATATTTAGGGAGCTAGTTGTTTCGTACCATAACCATTTCGTACCTTGAACATTTCATACCTTGACCATTTCGTACCCAATTTTTCCATTTCGTACCCAAATCGGTCCAATTCGTACCATGTCATATGACCATTTTGTACCATACAGTATTCAGTGTTACTACCAGTTCGTACCGTTGACTTCAATTAAAAGATTTTCTAAATTTAAAAAAAAAGTACATAATAGAAAAAAAAATTTTTTTTATTAATTATTACATTTTTATTGGAGATATTCTTTTTAGGGTGTTAGGTTAACTAAAGAAATCAATGCTTATAAAACAAAGTTTTCATCGAGTTACGGGCGCTGTTAACGAAATTTCCAAATGTTTTTATGGAGAATCTTGTTAATGTTTTTTTTTCTTTCTGTAATACTGAGCGGAACTCATAATCCTAGGGTTTAGTATCAGAAAAACATACCAATAATCACCCGTTTCACTCCCAAATTATGAAGAACGTCAGCTAATAACATAATATTATTTGAAATTGATTTCGCACTACAATCACACTTATATCGTTACGGCATGCTTGTAAAAATCAATCTCTGGTCTATTTTGTCTCAAGTAACTGAGATCATATCTCCGAATTTTTTCAACAGTTTTTCCACCGATTCCATGTACATGTACAGCGTTCAATAAATTGTCATTTATAAACATTTTCTTATCATTATCTTTCATCCATTTTCTTAACTGATGAATGAAACTTTGTCCAAGAATAAGTGTTTTTACATGTGATATAATGAAACCATTTATAATATTATTGTAATACCATACAGTATTCAGCGATTCTACCATTTCGTTCGATGACTTAAAAACAAGATAAAAATAAAAAAAAGATTAAAGTAATGAATATATCATGCACAATGAATATATCATGCACCAATTATTCAAAAATAAAATATTTGCGCACAAAAAATATTTACATTACATTTGGTAGAAAAATAACATGGCACACATTGGTATCATAGTGTTAAAACATGAGTGTACGTCAGCAGTACACTATGGTATGAAATGGTCAAACAAGATGGTACGAACTGGTTATGGTACGAAATGGTCATGGTACAAAATGGTTTTTAATATGGTATGAAATGGATGGTACGAAACGGTTATGGTACGAAATGACTATAAACCTGATATTTATGGTAAATTGACTTTGGTAATTTAATTTACCCACGATTTTTACACCAACCGAGCACTTGTTCATTTTTTAAGCACGTGGCATTTGCAGAAGGCCATTCAAAGAGCAATATTTATGCTTGGTGAGCTAACAAAAATCAACACATTTTATGCATCATTATATCTGTTCATATAAATGGTATCATTTTGTTTAATGCCAACCGTGTAAAGATTTACAATTTTTTGTAAACATGGAAGCCGTAGTAACCTTAAATGCGCACTTGTTTTGCCCAATTTACTTGCTATTAATTCATATTAAAACATCTTAAACATTCTTCTGGAGTGTAATTCTTATATAATTTTAATAGTTTGGTTTACAACTTTATTTCTCAGCTTAAAGCTCAGTGTAAGAGGACATAATAAAGCAAGGACTGGTCAACCAAGAGTCATTATAATGTGTCTGAACAGGATATGCACATGTACCATGCAGATAATTAATTTTACAATTAGGATTGTGTGATTTGATTTATGAGCACATTATTTATTAATTATTTTTATTTTCTTAATTTTGAATGTTGAAACATCAATACCTACTACCATGGGGAGCAGGGATGACAAGTAATGGATTTGTTGTTTTTTTTTTTTTTTTTTTTTTTTTAATTTTGAAAAAAAATGTTAGATTTTGTTCATATTGCACAATAATTGATACAGTCATTGAGAATAATTTAAATTTTAACATTTGAAAACATTAATAAGTATACTCATCTCTTTAAATGTTATAACTAATTACAACTTTTGGCTGATAAAAAAAATTTTATTCCTAAATCTTTATTCTATAAACCATGTTTGATTAAAATTTAAAACATATTTTTTTAATAAATACTGTGAAAATAAATCACAATGTTTTTTTTTCCTCCCTTTTTTTAATCTAATTCATAATAATAATGTTTATAAAAACAATTTAGGATACTGTAGATATGCCAATATATTTTGAATTTCATAATCAGGTATATTGGGTGTCACTTTCAAAACTTTTGTTGCATGGCTTCAAATTCTAACACCTTTTTCCTACCTAACAGACAACATGTCTGGGATTTAGGATGTCACACAATCGCTTTACAAACACAATAGTTTTTTTTGTATATTAGTCATGTAAGAAAAAAATACATCTCTGAATTTGCAAGTTTATTCTGTTATTTAAAAAAAATAGCCAATGAAAAGTCTTAAATTATTGAGAGGTGTATGAAAATGTTGGTGATGCAAGAATATTGATTCATTCTTTAACATGGAGTTAAATGAGTACCAACAGATTGTCAGCTTTATATCCTCTAACTATAGGATATATCCTGATGAACTTACGGATAATTCATCAAAAGCAGCAAGAAATAAAAGAGAATATTTCAAAACAAAGGCGAAAAATTTTTTTTTTGCAAGGTAATTAGAAAATATCCCCAATATAATGATTGTAAGATTTCTGGAAAGCCATCATGTACAAATTTCACTTTAATTAATAATCCATTTATCAAAATGAACATATTTCTCTTTTAATTTCATTATATTTTTTTCATTTTTTTGTTAATTTGTAATATTTTTATTGTCCCAGGCAAAGTCAATGGGCAGAGGTTGCCAGAGTTGGGTTCACCATCCATGTAACAATATTGACCACATACGTTGTAATTAAAGGGGAGGTAATTCAGCATTTTCAATTTTTGGCTTTTTTTCTCAGAAGAAAAACTAAGTAAATTAATTTATCATTTCTTTTAAAAAAATAGTAGATAAAGATTTTATTTCATCTCATTCTCAAAAAAAAAAAAAAAAAAAAAAAAAAAAAAAACCAAAGTAAATTATGATCAGATATTTATTTGTCATTTCTTTTATATTTAATAGATGTTTAATCCACACAAGTTATTTCCCTTTATAAGTTAAATGCTGAATATCCTTCTCTACTTGACATTTTCAAAAATTATTATACAGTCAATAATTATTATGCAGTAAAATAAAAACAAATGTAAATAACAAGTATATAAAAATTTTTTTTAGTAATTTTTAATACCTGGAGTTTTTAGCATGTGTGTGTGTGTTTGGGGTGTGTAGGTTACATTTTCATTGGAACAAAATTTTAGTGGTATCTATCTTGATCAATTTGAACCTTATTTTTCCACACTAGTTAAGAAAATAAGTTTTCCAGTTTGTTAAGAACTGTTCATAATTATCATTTTTTAATGCAATATTTTTTTCATTGTCAACAAACATTTTAATTTCATTTCTCCATGCAACTATATTTAACATTTTCTTTTGTATTCTACACTTATATATATAATATCTTGTGAGAAGCAGCAAATAATTTAATGGTTTATTCACGAATTCGAAAACATGAAATCTCGCTTGTCTGAAATCTCGTTTAAGTCTCGTGGGGGGGCAAAGCGAAGTTTATATTATTACGATTGCAATTTTGTTTATCTAGGGTACTGCGATATCGTTAGTTTTTCGTCAGTTTTAATGAATTTTAAAGACACGACAGATTCTCCATGTTCTGCTTCATATTTGGACTTATACCTCAATTATGACACCCACGAAAGGTTACATCTAAAGCTATACGACAAACGTGATGACTTCAATTTTTCTATTGTCAACTTTCCGTTTCTTTGCAGTAATATCCCTGCTTCTCCTGCGTATGGTGTATATGTTTCGCAGTTAATACGGTACGGTAGAGCTTGTTCCCACTATGGGAACTTTCTGCAACGAAGCAAATTACTTACAATTAAATTGTTGACACAAGGATATTGCAAGCCTAGGCTAATCAGGGCCCTTAAAAAGTTTTATGGCCGTCATCACAATATTGTTGATAAGTATGTAGTCACTGTATCCCAACTTATACTGGATATATTTGACTTACCATAGTTCTCTGTTCCTTTCATTCTCAAAATTGACTTGCACGTGACGGGTGTAGCTAGCTAAACAGGAGGTGCTTACCCTTCCGGAGCACCCGGCCTCACTTCCTTGATGGAAGTTCACGTGTATCACATATTTTGCCAGTTTGCAAAGTTTTTACTTTGTTTTTGGGATTGTGATATGGACAAGGACTGGTATGTTTGTTTTATTTTTTATATAGTAATATCTTTTTTAAAAAATTGTTAAATATGATTGAAATTAATAGTAAAAAAAAATAATTTAAATGAAAAATTAATTTATATTTAAAAAAGACATGTCGGTCCGCAAGCGTTCAAAATTAGTTAAAACTTTTTCAGTCGTAGAAATGGCACTAGAGATGTGAAGGAAATTAAATTTATTAATTAAATCTAAATAATTTAAATGATTTTATAAAAATATTGCAAGATAAGGAAATGTAGATCTAAATCAATTTGAATTTACCAAAAGTAATTTTATTCCGCCAACCAGTCGGTTTTTTCGATTAATTATTTCAAATTAATCTCAAATTAATTTATTTAAATTACGTAATATAATTTACATTCGTTCTTCCCACACATTTTGTCAACATCTCAAAATATTTACAAACAGCATTTACTAGTTTATCGCTGTATGGATACCTGTCAGTCAATTTAGCAAATTGCAAGGTAAGATCCTGATGATTACAGGTGATGGAATGTGCCTAATAAACGGGATGTCCACCGACTTAGATTATTGATAATCTTTTAATTAGTCGTATGTTAGATTATTATGTAAATACATTCAATATAAAGAAAATATCGAAATTAAACTTTCTCATGAGAATTTTTTTCGACGAGTTGTTTCATAGATTTTGAAGATATTATTATTTCACCTATTAAAAATGTTCTTATCAAAGCGATTTCTACTATGAGCACTTTTTATAATTATAATTATTAATTTTGTGTGTGAAAGACCTTAGGTTTGTAGAATTGCATCTTAACCACGTGGCCACTGCAGCCTCTAAATTTCATATTCTGAAACAAACTATCTTAATTTGTGAGACACTGTTCTTATGGGTATCAGATGTAAAAGACTGTCCGAAAAATTAAAAAAAAATCATAACAAACAGTCAAATTTTCTAGAAAGATGAATAAAGAATATATCAAGCTTACAGCTACACTGTATACATTTGCAATTAAATCCATATTTTTCTAAATTTGTTTGAGATATATTCGAAATTTTGAAAGAAAACAATAGATGTTTCAGAAATAAAATTTGCAACATGATGTTTATAGATTATTCTTTCCGTGGGAAATTATTTTATAAATTATCCTTTCAGTGGAAAACTTTAAATTTGATCATACATGAATAACATATCAAATTTAAGTATGAAGATTGTCAATCTTTATTAATACAAATTGAAATGCCTATTTGATGTGAACAGCCTGGAACACTACAATTTCGGTAGGTACAAACAGTAAACGGGAGTAAACGAAGAAATAAAGAAAAGTTGATTAACATATTTTGCCTACAGTAGGTTCAGTAGACGCAGTTTAAAAATGAACAAATTAAAAAAAAAATATGACTCTAGGATGATTTTTAATGGGTTTACGGCGAAAATATGTATGCCATATGTACGATACTGTTCACCAATACATGTTAGACAGGAGTAAACGGGAGAAAATATAGAGATGTTACTTAACATATTTGCCTACGGTGGTAAACCCAGTATGAAAAAAATTAACAAAATAAAAAAAGAATTATGGCTCGATTCACATAATTATAACTCTTCACTGATAAAGTTGGAAAGATTCGCAAAAATGTATTTTTAAGCTAAACGATTATTTATCATTACTGTGATGTGTGGTATATTGAAATGCAAGAGAAATACATCATGTATTAAATTACAACTGACAGAAAAATATAATTTTTTTTAATTAGTAAATATAACATTCGATCAATACGATTCTTCTTAAAACCAGGATTTTCATTTTATTTTTAATTGATCTTGATACATCTTCAAATGGTCAAGTACACATCCAGTTTTAAATGTATTTGGTTTTCAATAAACATCGCGGTAGACGATTTTATATTCCACCACGGCAGAAATATTCTTTGCGGTGGACCGCAGTGGAAATTTAATCCCTTCTTTCTAGTCAGCAATTTCAAGTCTTTTTTTCCGATTTTAGATGTAGATAATAAAAAGAATGTCCAGTTTTTTCAGCCGATTAACGTATATTTTTCCACGTGGAATGAAGAAGTTGTATTTAGATTTCAAACTTGGCTCTACAAGATACACAACTGTTCACCAAAAAAAAAAATAAATAATAATAATAAATAATAATAATAATTATAATTAAAATAAAAATTAAATAATAATAATTATAATAATAAAAACCCCGACTCAAAGCCAACAAGTACATAGGCTAAATGAGATTGGATTTCGATTTGCCCCCCCAGCCTCGTTTTCAATCGTAAGAATTACTTCCCCTGTCTTGTTTTCGAATTGGTCAATACAGTTTTAAATTTCCAATAATTCCAAAATTGCTTTCTCTTTATTAATGTTGAGTAAATATGACCCATTAGAATATATTCAATTTTCAACTTTTTTCTAAAAATTATATATTATGTTGCAATTCCAAAACAAATAATCATTTGTTTCTGAAGCTTCCCTACAAAAACTGCAATAGGAACGTTCTCCAATTTTTAACTTAACCAAATAGTCATTGGTAGCTAATATTCTATTTATTCTAATTTGGAACTACTGTAATTTTGTATTTTTACAATTGATAAATGGGATTTTGTATATTGCCTTCCAGTCTAAGTATTTTTCTTCAAAGGCCAAATTCCATTTTTCGTGGCTCTTAAATATCATTTTCTTTGTGATTAGTAATTTATATATATCCCTGCTACCTTTAATATGTTTCAACAAAATTTTCAAACAAAAGGGTAAATCAGCATTAAATAAATTAATATTTTTTGTTTTAACATTTAGTTTTTAGTTTTATTCTTTTTTTCTTGTATATGCCACTACTGCAGATTTTACCCCCATATACTCTAAAAAATTGGTATTAATATCATCATATCTTGTTTTAAATTCTACTTAATCCATAAAATGGCCGTTTTCTTTCATTATATCTTTAATAAAAAAAAAATATTCTGATCAAACCATTTAATATAAAAAAGGTTTATTATCTATTAAGATATTCATATTATCCCTTACATTTGTGTCTTTTATATCATATATTGTTTCAGCTTTTTGTCTAGACTGTAAATTGTTCCATGCTTCAAACACATTAAACCAAAAATATTTGTAAATTTCTTTCAAAATTTCTTTCTAAATTCTATAAAAAATTGTTCACCCCTAATTATAAGATTACTTACTTTTGTTTATGTTTTTTCAAACAAAAATTTATATTTAGTATTATAGTCTAGTCAATCTATGAAAAAAAGTGTCAAACCTCAAAGTAATTGCAACAGAAAATATTTTTAGGTGTGAGTGTTTTAAGAATTTTGTTTTTATTCACCATAAAAAATTTACCAATTTCAATCCAGTGGAATTCAGGTTTTTTGCCAATTGAAGTTACCAATAGCATTTTCTATATGAAAGGGAGATAACTCTGTATTGTGATCCTAAATTTTGCACAAAATTTTTCAAGTTTTCTCTGATACTTTATGAAGAACAACCTAGAAATTAGATGGAAATTTATACATAGACTTAAAACAGATTATTTAGGACAATTTAGAATTTAATATGTAAATGGAATGTCAAAAAATTAAATAATTTTGTTGAAAGAATTTATGCAAAACACTGATAAAGGGCATGTTGATGAGATGGAAAAAAAGATTTATTCCTCAAAATATGTTTTATTATACACAAAAAGGATAAAATAAGTATATCTCTGGTTAAAACATAACTTTTGTTTACTTCTACTTCATTTCTTTGAGTATTCTGTTATCAATTCCTCATCACTTTAGAAACATTAGATTGTAAAAGACTTAAAATAAAATGCAACTAAAAGAAAATGGGCTAATGAATTCACTTTAAATGAAATCAGAAATGTTGAATATACATATGAAATCAATTATGATTGATTTATTCAAGGATCTTTCTTTTACTTTTTGTTAAAATGGTAAAAAACATCACCTGTTTTACTGGAGTTATCTCCCTTGTCTATAGAAATGCCCATAGGAAATTAAAACTTCTCAAAAACTTGTCAGATTTTGGTAGACTTTTTACTATAAACATTTCATGTATTTGAGAGCATATTAGTAACATAAATTTGTTCTGTTGCAATTAGTTTTTGAGGTTAAACTGTAGATTGACTAGACTATTATTTTTTAAAAGACATCTAAGCACCTTTACCCATTTTTTTTATTGACTCGCCAAAATTAAAGAAATCTAAAACTTCCAAAATATATGTCCAAGAAACTAAATCAAAAGTTTTTAAAGTCTATCATTACAAGTAAGCCAGAAATATTTTCGTTTTCAGTAAGGAAATCATAAATTAATCTAGTAAGATATCATAAATAAATTTAGTATTCTCAACAATGTATCGCCCACTGACAAAACCTGTCTGATCCTCTGAAACTATATCTGACAGAACTGATTTAAGTCTTTCAGCAATACACCCAGAAGCTATTTTGTAAGTAATATTTAACAATGATATATTGGTCTCCAATTCTTAAGATATTGTTTTGGCTTATCACCTTTGGGAATACATGTAATTATACCTTGACGTTGTGCTGGTGTCTTCCCACTTAGCCAACATTGTTAAATAAACAATTAAGATCTCACCTGGAAAGTTTTTTGCTATAGTTCTCCAGGATACTTCTTTGATAATATGGTGAAATTATTTATTAATTATAAATTTTACTCCATATACAATGCTATTTGTCATCTAGAAAAAATCATCCATTTTGCACATAACTTAAACCTTCTGTAATCTTTATATGAATAGTTATTTCAAAACTGAATTTTTAAGAAGTAACAAATATCACAGGTATAATACGAGAACACACCACTAAACAAATCTCCTGATTTCCTAATTTTGAGAAAGGTTATAGCAATATTTTGAGTCCGTTTCTTGCATTTATATTCGTTGCGCAAATGTTTTCCTCCAATTTAAACAAAAGATAACCAGACTTTTAAATAAATATTGTATTTATTTTCAAATCCAGTAATTGAGCATTATCACCAGAAGTTTTGAATATCCATACCATTTGATTTTGTAAACAATAAGTTTTAAGACCAAATTTTAAATTTTTAACATGCTAAGTAAATCTTCATACATTTGTAAAACAGTTGAAAATCAACTCAAATGGCTTGTCTGTTTAATCGGTAGATAAATCCAAATGGCAAATTAACTTAACCAGTGTTAAAGATTTAGAGCTCAAAGAGATTTTAACATACAAACTTCCTTGATAAAACATGAAATTCAAAATGACATAATAGTACTATACTGTCAATATCATTTGAGATTAAAATACAATGTAATTACTTTTTTCCCCTTTTAATATTATTTTTTAATTCATTCATTCATTTTATTTTTCGAAAATAGATAAAAAGTAATAAAAATAAATAATAAATAAATAAATAAGTAATATTTTAAAGAAAATGATTGCATTAAAGAGAGTGGAGTAATTGTGTTCTTTAACACAGTCAAGATTCTTTTATTTATATTAAGACAGTCAATTCTGAGATTGCATCGTAAACTATTTTTCTTGTAAATTTCATCTTGATGTGCACAAAGTCAAATTTTTATTTTAGAGTGAATTTAATCCTGATGTTTAACATGAAATAATAATGTGATACATGTACCTCTTAAGAATAGTAAACATCAATATTTTTATATTTTCCAGAAACAGACTATACCTTCACCTGTTATTAAAACCTATTGTTTTGCTTAATCCTACAACTGACAGCAATTCCCACTTAGCCAACATTTAAAACCTTACCTATAGGTACAAAATTTCAAAATGTTGGAAAATGGGAATGAACCGTTGTGCTATAGACAATTTACCTCTATTATATCCATCATTCAAGGCTCTTTTTACAAAAGACCCTTAGTCCTTAAAAAAATTTTAAAAATTCAACAGTAAAGCCATTTGATCCTGGACTCTTATTGTTCTTCATTTTTTTAGCACTTTAAGAATTTCTTCATTTATTATTTCCCCTTCTAGACTTAAGTTTTGTTTTTCAGTTAAATTATTTGTCTTTTATGTTTTGTACTTTATTTTTAAGATTAATTTTGTTATAGACTTCCCTGCTTTTATATAGATTTAAGTAAAAAAATTTTACTTTTGTCAGGATCTCATCTTGTTTTACTTTTTTATTTCTATTAAATCAAAATCAACATTTTCCCCATTTTCTAATATTCTTATTTCATTTTCTAAATTCCCTCCCCTCTGCAATATTTGTTTCTTTCGGAATGACGAATAAGATATAGTTTTATCCCTAATTTCTAAAAGAATACTCTAAAGATAACTGATCTGAAATTGTGAACTCTATATCATTATTATCAATAAGCCATTATTTTCAATATTATATACTGGTAACATATATTGTATTTTAACTTTAACTAATGCAGTCTTTTACAGTTTCCATATAATTTTTTTCCTTTAGAAGACTATTATTAAATTTCCATAGGCCCTTTCCCCTTTTAAATTCATTAAGTTTAAGAAACAAAATTACTGATGAATGATTTGACCTATAACTTGGAGCAATAAATATATCATCAACACTAGCAAGAAACTTTCAGATAGAAGAAAAAAGTCTAATCTACCTTGTTTAAGAGGATTCTTTTTTCTCCATGTGTATCTTTTTTCTTCCTCATTCAATTTTCTAAAGGGATCGACAAGGTTAAATTCATCTTAATATTAAGTATAAGTTCTTTTGCTTTTGGATTATTAATATTTACGTAATTAAAAGTATCTTGGACTAAAGTATAATCTCCTGTAATTGTATAAGTATCATTTTCGAATTCTTGTAAAGTGTCAGTTAAACTCTGCTCTGATATAAGGTTCTATTTTTTCTGTAAAGTGTGTATCTTGTAAACAGTAAATGTGATATTTCTTGTTTCTCAAATAATTGAAAATATCTCTCCTCTTTTCAGAGTCACCCATGCCCCTACAGTTTGCTGTTAATATCTTTAAACATTCATGTAATTCCATTTCTCATTGTCATATTTATTCTTTTCAATCTTAAATTTGGAAACATATTCATTAACTGTAGGAGCATTGGAAACCTGATGCGCATACTGTACACCATATCAATATTTATAAGTACACAAACATTTAATTGTTCATCAAATAGAAATTCAGTATTAATTATACCGGTAAATCTTGTGTAAATAAAAAATTTTGGAATGTATAAAAAGTGTTTTTTTGTCAAGAAATTTTGAAATCGTTATAATTATAAGATATATATATATATATATATATATATATATATATATATATATATATATATATATATAAGTATAAAATAATACCTATCCTTCCATTTATTGAGATGGCATGATACTACCAGTATTACAAATCTTAGTTTACATATACAATTTATCTTCCAGAATGTGACATAGACTAACATTTTACCAAAATATGACACTTGTCTTAAAGATGTATAAGATATATTATGCTCACATCACTTTCAGATTCATTTTATTTCCTGTTTATTTTTTTGAAATTTTCAAATTAATGGCTTGAACTGCTTTTCTGCTAAAAATTCCTACTTTGGTCAACATTGTAGGCTGACTGACATTTCTAATGGATTATGTAGATGTGTTTTAATGGGATTTATAGCTTTTCTTCTAAAAAACTCCACTTAGGTCAACAATGTCGCCTGGCTGACATTTCTAATGGCTAAATATATGCGTTTTAATGGCTTTAATTCTTTTCTGCTAAAACTTCCCACTATGGTCAACATTGTAGCCTGACTGACATTTCTAATGGATTATGTAGATGTGTTTTAATTCGATTTATAGCTTTTCTTCTAAAAAAAATCCACTTAGGTCAACAATGTGGTTTGGCTGACATTTCTAATGGCTAAATATATGTGTGTTTGAGTGGGGTTTACTGTTTTTCTGCCAAAACTTCTCTCCACAGTCAACAGCGTGTCCTTGCTGACATTTCTAATGGCTAAATATATGCGTTTTATTGGTTTCTGCTGGCTTTTTGTCAAGATATCCCTCTAAGGTCTCTAACATGACCTTGCTGACATTTCTAATAGCTAAATATATGTGTTTGAATGGGTCTTACTGTTTTTCTGCCAAAACTTCTCTCCACAGTCAACAGTGTGTCCTTGCTGACATTTCTAATGGCTAAATATATGTGTTTGCATGAGGTTTACTGTTTTTCTGCCAAACATTCTCTCCACAGTCAACAATGTGTCCTTGCTGACATTTATAATGGCTAAATAGATGCGTTTTAATGGCTTTAAGTTCTTTTCTTCAAAAACTTTCCACTATGGTCAACATTTTAGCCTGACTGACATTTCTAATGGATTATGTTGATGTGTTTAATGGGATTTACAGCTTTTCTTTTAGAAAACTCCGCTAAGGTCAACAATGTGGCCTGGCTGACATTTCTAATAGCTAAATATTTGTGTTTGAATGGGGTTTACTGTTTTCTCGCCAAAAATTCACTCCACAGTCAAGAATGTGTCCTTGCTGACATTTCTAATGGATTATGTAGATGCTTTTTAATGGGATTTACAGCTTGTCTTCTAAAAAACTCTGCTTAGTTCAACAATGTGGCCTGGCTGACATTTCTAATGGCTAAATATATGTGTTTGAATGGGATTTACTGTTTTCTCGCCAAAATTTCTCTCCACAGTCAAGAATGTGTCCTTGCTGACATTTCTAATGGATTATGTAGATGCTTTTTAATGGGATTTATAGCTTTTCTTCCAAAAAACTCCACATAGGTCAACAATGTGGTCTATCTGACATTTCTAATAGCTAAATATATGTGTTTGAATGGGTCTTACTGTTTTTCTGCCAAACATTCTCTCCACAGTCAACAATGTGTCCTGGCTGACATTTCTAATGGCTAAATATATGTGCTTGAATGGGGTTTACAGTTTTGTTGTCTGCTGGCTTTTTGTCAAGATATCCCTCTAAGGTCTCCAACATGGCCTTGCTGACATTTCTAATAGCTGAATATATGTGTTTGAATGGGTCTTACTGTTTTTCTGCCAAAACTTCTCTCCACAGTCAACAGTGTGTCCTTGCTGACATTTGTAATGGCTAAGTAGATGCATTTTAATGGCTTTTACTGTTTTTCTGCCCACAATCAACAATGTGTCCTTGCTGACATTTATAATTACTAAATAGATGAGTTTTAATGGCTTTTACTGTTTTTTTTGCCAAAATTTCTCTCCACAGTCAATAATTTGTCCTGGCTGACATTTCAAATGGACAAATATATGCATTTTATTTGTTTCTGCTAGTTTTCTGCTAAGATATCCCTCTAAGGTCTCTAATGACCTTTCTGTCATTTCTAATGACTAAATATATGTGTTTGAATGGGTCTTACTGTTTTTCTGCCAAAACTTCTCTCCACAGTCAACAGTGTGTCCTTGCTGTCATTTATAATGGCTTAACAGATGTGTTTTAATGGCTTTATCTGCTTTTCTGCTAAAACTTCCCACTATGGTCAACATTGTAGCCTGACTGACATTTCTAATGGATTATGTAGAAGTGTTTTAATGGGATTTACAGCTTTTCTTCTAAAAAAAAACTCCACTTAGGTCAACATTGTGGTTTGGCTGACATTTCTAATGGCTAAATATATGTGTTTGCATGAGGTTAACTGTTTTTCTGCCAAACATTCTCTCCACAGTCAACAGTGTGTCCTTGCTGACATTTCTAATGGCTAAATATATGTGTTTGAGTGGGGTTTACTGTTTTTCTGCCAAACATTCTCTCCACAGTCAACAATGTGTTCTTGCTGACATTTCTAATGGCTAAGTAGATGAATTTTAATGGGATTGATAGCTTTTCCTCTAAAAAACTCAACTTAGGTCAATAATGTGGTCTGGCTGACATTTCTAATGGCTAAGTAGATTCGTTTTAATGGGTTTTACTGTTTTTCTGACAAAATTCCCTCTACAGTCAACATTGTGGCCTGGCTGCTGACATTTCTTAAGACTTAATGGATGTTTTTATGGGTCTTACTGTTTTACTGCCAAAAATTTACTCCATAGTCAAGATTGTGGCCTGGCTGACATTTCTAATATCTATAAGTAGTTTCACTGTTTTCCTGCTAAAACCTAACTCCACAGTCAAGAGTGCAGCCTGGCTGACATTTCTAATTGTTTTATTGTGTTTTATTGTTTTTCTACTACAAACAATGATGGCCTGGCTGACATTTCTATTTAAATAGATTTTTTTCAGTTTTTCAGCTTAAATATCCCATTATTGCAAACACTTTTCCTTGGCTTATATTTCTTATTAAATCCTTAAAACAGTATGAATTTGATTCCTTTTCCTGCAGGTGAAGAGCTTTATCGCTTAGTACCAGGCCTGATCAATGGTGCCAAGGTAGTTCTTAAAGATGAGATTTTCAACATCCTTCAAGAATACCATGGTAATGCATTTGGTGGCCACAGTGGTGTAAATAAGACTACTCAAAGCATTCAGAAAAGATACTGGTGGAAGGGTCTTACAGATGATGTAAAAAAATATGTAAGTTAAGATGATGAATATCAGGTATAACAGTTACCATTGATAAAACAGTGCACTAATATTCTTTGCTTTAAGCATGTTTGAATCTATTTTACCATAATAAAGCTGAAATGGCAATGGTAATAAAAAGATTACCAACCCAAAGTAAATTGTGAATATGTGCTGTCAGCACAAAGCAGATATTTGGATACTAATGGCACATTATGTTTTCAATATGAAAATTTTCTATTCAAGCAGAAACTTTGCACAAGTCTTAAAGGTGGGCCTTTGTAAGTCTTGTTATCCATTGGATGTTCATTGGTCCATCCATAAACTTTTATGGTTGACTTCCTCTCTGAAACGAATAATTGACCAATATTGATTTATGTATTGACAGATTTCGTTTAAATTTAAAACATAGAAAGTAGATAGTTGGCCATTTAGCATAAATCACAGGTTTGGTCATAAAATTTTTCACTCTGACACATGTAAATTAGATGTATTTTTAACCTAATTCTTTGAAAATTTTCTCCTTTGAAACAAGTAGACAATAGGAACAAAATTTGACTTGGAAGTAAATAGTATATCCAACATTTCTGCCCAGTTTCCACAATGGCCACCATAACTATAAGTAGGTGTAAAATGGTGGATACATTATTAGTACAGTTAAGAAAGAAAGGGTTTATAAGAGCCAGGTGTCAGCAATCTAAGCTATACAACCTGTAGCTATATTAAGTTATGTTTCTTTTTTTTTAAGATTGGATCATGTGAAGCTTGTCAGCGGTCAGATCCATTAAAACCAGCACAGAGACCAGAACTGCAGCAAATAAAGGTTTTTTATTATTACAATATTTCAAATGGCTTTTCACCAAGTTACATTTGCATATTGCTCCAGCACATTATTTCGACTCGAAATTTAAAAAAAATATTTTGCCAGATTACTTAGCAGTCAGTAACTTGATTATTACTGCAGATTATATCAATTATAAATTCATCCAGAAATGGGTCATAAGTATTCCTCACTATTTATTGGCTAGATTTCTCTTTTGTTGTCAAACTTGCTTTTCAGAAAAAAAATGCAGTCGTTATAATCACTTCTGTATTTTAAATTCAGTTTTGATTTTTACCAAAGTTTTTGCAAGTGTATGGAAACTTCTAAAACAAAGAACCAAAATCTATTGTTGCCAAGTGTTTTCAGAAGCTTTTTGCCAGACATGGAGCAGTTAATGTGATCCTAACAGACCAAGGCAGAGAGTTTGTAAATGAAGTAAGTTTGAACATTGGATATATGTTACATTTAACCTGTTCAATACTTGGGATAGATCATATTTTGATGCAAAAATACAAATTTGGATTTGTAAGTTTTTTGTAAGACTTTAATTGCTTTGATTTGATAGATTTTTCTATGAATAGTTATCAAGGTTGTCATCATCAATTTTTTTGGTTAGGTTTGTTTGGAAAGAATTGCCTAGCATAGACCATTGGTATATGATAAAACATTGCTATTGTGACTACTTTCATGACAGTATCAATAATTTTTATTTTTTAGTTAAATGAAAAGTTGTGCAAAGACTGGAACATTAAGCATAAAGTAACAGCTGCTTACCATCCACAGACTAATGGTCTCGATGAGCGTACTAACCAGACACTTAAAGCGTAAGACTTTATTAGGTTTTTGTGTAGACTCAATGTAAAGGTGTAATTCAACATGTCAAAGTTCAGGGTTAAAACACAATTTTTTTTTATTTTCTGGTTTCTACCTATTGCCCAATGGACAATTGGGTTCAGTGAAGGTTAAGAATTTTCATTGATCCCTTCAGGGTCCATATTGATTTTGTTCTCATACAGTCAAAGGTGTCAAAGGTCAAGATTATAGCTCATTTTTAGTTTTCACTCATTATTCCAAGTTCTGCATGATGGATTTCAGCAAAAGTTTACATTTGGTATCTCTCTTTATACATTAAGGATACATTGTGATTGTAGGTTAAACGTGAAGGTTGTGGTGTAATTTAATTTATTTTTCATTTCATTGCATTATCTTAAAGTATACTTGATTGCTATTCCTCAGAGCAAATTGAATCTATTCCACTATAATTTATCCATTAAACATTTATATCCTACCAAATATATTAGGACAGGTGGTATGTAAGGTTGTTTACTTTTGCTTGTTTGTAAAATCTTTCGTGTGTTCACAATCACATTCATGAATATATGTATAAGGACAACTCTATAAAGAAATTTAATGGAATAAAAGTGACCTCCTTATCCTTCCAGAACTTTACGTAAATTGGTTAATGAGCATCACACAGATTGGGATGACTTCATTGATGGTGCCTTGTTTGCTCAGAGAACTAAACCACAGTCAAGCACCAAATACAGTCCTTTCTTCTTGTTATATGGCAGAGAGGCGTTATATCCGAGCCAGCTACCAAAGGGATTTGGAGACAATCAAACTGTAAGTCTGAATTGAAAATTTATGTATATAACCTGACAGCACAAAAATCAGATAAATCCTATCATCACAAAATTTTGCATATTCAACCGTCTTAGTTATAATTGAATGTTTATGATATCTAGTGCTTTATCAATTTTGAAAAACTGGCAAAATAAATCATTTAATCAGTCTACAAATCAACCTAAATGGGTACATTTGCTAACCAGAAATCACCTGTTACTTACAGTTATGACCCTTAGTTTTCTGTAAAATGGCTGGCAAAATATGAGGAAAAGTAAATATAGGGAATATTAAATGAACCAGGAGAGTGGTAAATGCCCTTAAGGTATTTTTTTTCAGTGCATGAAGATATTAATCTCCTATTTGGTGTAGGCTTTGTTATGTAAAGATACAGACACAGTTTGAATTTCATTAGGCTGCTCTCCTTTCTGAGAGAGTTGTGGCCATTAATTTTGCAATTCTTGTACTATTTGTACAGTTTTCCTGACTTTTAGTAGTTTCTAGTGATCTGTAAATTGATAAAGAGCTTCCTCTTTAAAATAAAGTTTAAGTTTCATGGGGATTCAGTTCAGTTTTGCAGTTGTGGAACTGAAACTTTGCTGCTTGGCCATATTTTGACACAGGGTGTGCTTGCAATTACCTTTTTCTCAGAAATTTGTGCAAGTGGGAGGGTCTTGCTTCAGCAATACTTGTTTATAATGTATCCCTGGAAAATTTTTTTAGGGGAGACATATTGTTTTAAGTCTGAATGTTTGTCCATCCACCCAGTTGTCTGTCCAGCCAGCAGTCTGTCCATCTATCCATCACAAATTGAAAATTCTAGGCTCAAATGTTCACCATACTGAGACAATGGGCAGAACACAACATCCAGTTGTGGATTCAAGATCAAGGTCATACTTAAAGCTCAAAGTCAGTTTGACAATATTTTGTGTCTTGTCCGTAACTTTTGAATGCATTGAGGGATCTTGAAAATATTTGACACAAATTTGCGAAGCATAACTTCAAGTCATGTGGTTACAAAATCAAAGTCAGATTCAAAATAATAATCTTTTGTGACCAGTTCATAATTGCATGAAGGGAATATGAAAATACTTTAAACAAATGTTTACCATACCAAGGTAATTTGCAGAGTGCAATTTAATCTGTGTGTGTTCAAGATCAAGGTCATACTTTTAGGTTGAAGTCATGATAGCAAATTTTGTGTCTGGTCCATAACTTTAAATTGCATTAAGGGAATTTGAAAATACTTGGCACAAATGTTCACCACCCTAGGTCAACACGCACAGTGCAACTTCCAGTCATGTGGACTCTAGGTCAAGGTCATACATTAATGTCCAATTAAAAATTACAGTATTTTGGCCTGTGCATAAATTTTCAATGCAGTAAGGAAATTTGAAAAATGCTTTGCACAAATGTTAACCATACTGAGATGACATGCAAAGCACAACTTCCAAATGTGGAATCAAGATCAAGTTCATACTTTAAGAACCAAATTAAAATGACAGTATTTTGTGTCCAGTTTTTAACTTTTGATTGCATAAAAGGAAATTCCTAAATGACACAAATGTTCATCATTCTTAGACACTGTGCCGTCATTGCAACTTTCAGGCATGTTGAGTTGCAAGGTAGGGGGGACATCTGTTTTTGTGGGAAAAACAAACTTCTAGTTTACAAATTTGATTTTAGCAGGTTCCAAATTGCAAAGAAGTGCCTATCTAAAGAAGTATTGCCCATTTAAGTCCTCATTGATCATTGGATTTTAGTTAAAGTTTTACACAATTTTTTTCACCTGAACAAATTCAATCACTTTCAAAGAATCTGTTTTCTGAGTTTTTTTTTTTTTTTTTTGTTAGAAATATGAGGAGGCTTTGGCATTTGTTTAAACAGAAAGAAGATGATTTGTTATGTCTTAGCTACTAAAATAAAAATTAAAAATTTATAAAACTCCATAATTACAAGAAATATTAGCATGTATGCATATATATATATACATTGTATATATATATATATATATATATATATATATATATATATATATATATATATATACACATATAAATATTATTGAAAGTGGCAGGAAGAATATATATGTATGCATGTATTCCAAATGTATTGATATGCAGTGACAATGACACATTACATAATCTAGTTTAGTCTGTAATATAAGTAACATGGTTTGTAAGTATCCGGTACAGAATGAAACAGGGTCAGTAGAATAGATAACGCCTCACTGGGTATCTTCTACTGACCCTATATCATTGCATACCGGATACTTACAAACCATGTAACTTTTTTACCCTATTGATGACCCAATGTAATTTTTAAAAAATGTACAAAAACTATTGCTGATGAAAGAAATTAAAAATATATAAATTATTTAAGTGCAATAAATAATATCAAGATAAATGAATAATGAAGTTTAATGCAGGAACATTATTGAATTATATGACATTTAAACTAAAGACCTTCAGACATTGTAATTAGTAATGAAAACATCAATAAGACACTGACAATTTATATTTTTATTCAGGAGAATGATCCAAATCCAGAAGACATAGAAAACTTAGTTAAAGAACGGCTGGAGACCATGAACAAGGTTAAGTCTGAGATTGATAGGAACATTGAAAAAGCCCAAAAAAAAACAGAAAGACGACTGTAAGAAAAGAGCAGAAAAAGGGAGACCATTCACAAATTTTAATGTAAATGATGCAGTACTTGTGTTCAATTCAAAAAAAGCTTCAACAAAAAGTAAGGGCAATTTAACACCTAACTATGAGGGTCCTTACACTCTTGTTAACTTAGAAGGAAAATCAGCCACGATCAAGAATGAGTCTGGTGTGGTGTTAAAGAAAAAAGTGAATGTTGATCGATTGAAGCATTTTAAACCACACATTGCACTCGACAATCATTTACCACAAAGTGCCAGTAAAACTGATTCACAATCAACCAATGACCAAGGAACAACAGCCCAACAGTTTATAGATAAAATCAGTAGTGATGGAAGCCTAAAATTGTTGATGGACTTTGTTGGTTCCATTAAGGTTACAAGAGCTAACAACATGTTTAGTTTGGCACGTCTGGTTGCAGAGTGCCCTGTGGAAAGTTTGATTGCAGAGGTAAGCCATTCCTTTTATCATATTATTCATAAAATTCTGATAAAGTCATACCAAGAATATGCAGTGTCATTACTTTGATTTTAGAATTTCTTATGCAAATTATATGCAACAAAATGGCTAGGTAGGAAGACAGTGGAGGGGGGGCTTGATGAGATAACAGACAATGTCATCACTTAAGCACATTCATTGTTTTGGATGCAATATGTATTGCACAAGATTTCTTTGTTAAGACTTTACAAAACAATTGTCCAAAAAATACCTGTTCTGATGCTTTTGGTCTAGTATTGTCCTACTGTTTGTATAATGGTGCATCATGATAACTTTATGGATGTTCATTTAGTATTTGATTTTAAAAATATTAAAGTTCAAATAATAAAAAAATTTGCATAAGTGGCTGTTCTGAAGGTGTACCAGTCACTATAGTGCACATTCGTGTTTGATTGGAATATATTTTAGATGATTACTTCCCATCCCATGACAAATGGAATTCATAGCACTAATTCCAACCATGTGGTCTCAAGGTCAGGTTCAGGGTCACATTTCAACTCTTGGACATGAACTTTGATCTCCAGTGACGGTACATTTGAGAAAATTGATCTAACTTGCCATGGTATCTTTATAAATATTGGTTGTCTTGGAGTCAGAATAATATGCTAATATGGGGTAATCCACTATAATATGTTGTTCCAGTGATCTAGTGCTGATTAACTATTTAATGGCTGTGTTAGTGCTAGTGGATCAAATACTTGCATGTAAACAAAATTGTTCAAGGAAATAAAAAATTGATCTTATCACAAATAGATTAAAATTCCTGATGCTCAACATCACACAACACTACAACTACGAGAGTTAAATAGGTTATGTTTCTCCCACAACTTTTGAATGCTTCATAGATTTCATTGGGTGTACATGTATGAAGTTGGAGGGAGTGGCAGACAGATGTTTTTGTCAGAAAAACAACCATTTTGTTTACAGGAATAGGGCAAAAGCTTTAATAAGGCTTAAATGAATTTAATAACATTTTTTGTACTGTGGGCATTGTGAAATGAGTGTCTTGCTAAAGGACATTTACATGTTCCCTAATGGGGGTTGGAATTTATTACCTTAAGTCAGTAGTTTAGCGCCTTCAAACAACGAGGCTTACAATGTATATTTAGGCCATCCAAGGGAGAATAAAAATGTGGTCTTTATGAGCAGGTTGTCTTAATATACAAGTCCTATCACTGTAATTTATTAAGAAAAGGGACTGTACAAAAAGGCCTTAATAGCCAGGTGACCTATATAGAGGTGGCATTTAAGGCATGTATATATATAAATATATATATATATATATATATATATATATATATATATATATATATATATATATATATCCTGTAAAAAAAATTGATGCCCTGTAAATGTGTAAATACCTCAAGCATTAAATTCCTATTTCACTCACATGCCAGCAGCCATCGCCAGGAGTATATAAATGTGTTTATTTATGCCTCAATATGTCTTTGTAGTTAGGTCACATACATATATATACCCATAAGTCACAGACAGTTTTTGAATGCACTTGTTATAAATTGTTGGTAACAGACTTTTTTTGCTCCAATACACATACGAGTACATTGTATATGCCCAAATTGTTTGCTTCAGTGACCAAAAAAGTTGTTACATTGAAATACATTTGGTTACACATAACAATACAATATAGATCTGATGCTAATAAAAAAGTCAGTCACTTGAAAAATTAAAAGACATCATTATATTCTCTGTACTTATATTTCTTGCTTTCATATTTATTATTTCTTTATTATTAACAGGTTTCTGATGAGAATGAGGCTCAAATGGATGCCTTTGCAACACATATTATTCCTCATTTAAGATTTTTGGATATAGATTTGACTGCCAAAACAACACTTGCTATTGTAATATCATGTGTTTGTGTTAGGGCAGTTAATCTGTTCCAGCCAGTAATGGTCATTGCAGAGACATTAAAACTTACTCCGAAGCACTTAACAAAGGATATAAGCACATCATCTTTGACATTGGGAGCAACAGACAGACTTTATGTTTGTGGTGAGACTTTAGAACCACAGGATCTAAACACCCTAGACCAAGGCCAGTGGCTAAGTGACAAGGTAGGAACTACTGTAGGAAGAATTGTTTCAAATGACAATATCATTCAAAACAAAAAAAAAGCTGGTTAACACTTGTGAATAATGTTTACAATAATATATGGACAATCCTAAGTGGATAAGTATAGAATGTTAGACATGTATATTACATTTTTCTTGCGAGCAGTGTTTTTTTATATCTTACTTTGACACTTTAACTTGAATTAAACTCTGACTCTTTTTTTTCAATCTCCAAACTCATAATACTTCTTATTCCACAATGTAACATTTTTGTTGGACAGTTGAAAGACATTTTAAGACCATAAACTGCTGACAGAGCTGAAAAAAGTGTTCTTTGACTTGACCAGTCATGAAACCTAAAAAGTATACTCACTCTGGTTGACCTGAGGGACCAAAAGCAGAAAGCTTTCTCATTATCCCCCGGAGGGGATCAAACCCAGGGTGCATAGTTGGGAGGATAGCCTCTAATTCACTGGGCTCTGATGGACCCTCCATTCTCTGAAAATAAGAATCTAGATTGCTATACTAAAGTGATCATTGTCAGTATCCTTCATTGAACAGATTATGTCCTGAATTAATTCTGCATTATTTCATATGATAATTACCTACATTTTTTAAATTGTCATTACTGTAATAATATATATATATATATATAACTTTGTTTTAATCACTTATTTTTTAAACAGGAGACTAATTTTTAAATTTAATTTCAGGTTATAAATTCCTTCCTTAGGGTTCTTCAAAGAGCAAATGGTCAGATCTTTGTCCTCCCATCTTATACGGCAGTTTTATGGAATGTTGGTTCACTTAACCATTGGTTGTTCAAAAATGTAAGAAGAAAACAAAGTTATTATGAAAAGTTTGATAGTTTAAAATATCTTAATGAATCTTAAATATACCTGTTAAATTGTCTTACATTGTTTAATACAGTTAAAAATGTAAAAGCACTGCAACCTCCCTTCTAAATTTTACCAGACTCTGAGGCTTATTTGATCTCACATATATCATCAGGGAAGATAGGGTCAGGACAAAAAATTTTGGATAGACAATCATACTGACTGAAACCAATTTTATTGTCTTTATAAACGTCATGCATAATAACAACTTCATATGCTTTACTTGATGAACTATAGAAATCATTAATTTCATTAAACATCAAAATTTCTTAAGATTATAGGGTTAACCTTAATTTGTCAAATCACACAATTCGCACCTAAGTATATATTTTTTTCAGGTGCAGTTTAAGAAGTACAGACAAATTTTGATGCCCATCAACATAAATAATAACCACTGGGTTCTGTTGGTTGCCAACATCAATAATAGAACAGTTGCCATCCTTGATTCTTTGGATGGACAAAGTGGTGATAAATTTCTACAGCTATGGAGGTAAGGGAAATCAGTGTATTTATAAATTCTAATCCTATATAAAAGATCAAGTTAACTAGATTAATACAGCCTTTAATGCTCTGACAACCTTCATATTACCTGCATGTCATAAATAGGTTTAATTATTTGGAAATTAAAAACCAACTATTTACTCACAAAAATATATAAAGAATTTATCACCTCATTACTATACTGTTCTATGTCCAACTGATTCAGAATGTACATAGAATAGTATAGTATTAAAATGTTGAAGTTTATATGTAATTCTCCTTATAAAGAAATTCTGTCATGTATACATAATTGATACATGTACATTAATAATTAAACAAGTATTGTTATTTGTAGAGAGTTTATGCATATACGAGATAGTGCAGAAGAAGTAAAGGAAGAATTTGGCCCATGGAAGACAGAAGCAGTTAAATGCAACAAGCAGACAGATGGTAATTCCTGTGGAATATTCACATTGATGGTATGTATATGTTACTTGTAAATTTATTAAATTCAAGGTTGATTCATTGTAAAAATTCAGTATGATGTTTATTATTATATAATCAACTTTTACAAATTTCTATCATGTCTATTGGCTAAAACATTTGATTCAGTTTCAGTAAATCGAATTGTCAGATTTACTTCCATGATGTAATAAAGCATTTTTTAACATTTTATTGACTTCATTTAAACTTTACAGTATTTCTGGAAATCTGAGAATGCCATAAGGAGTATACAGTGTGCACAGCATTCATTTAAATTATTTTCAGTGAACTGAATAAAAATAGAAGTCAGTGTTTAAATATTAATACTATTTTTCTAATTATCAAGTATTAATCTGTTTATATTTTCTTTCATGTAATACATTTTATATGTAGAGTTTTTATATTCATTACAAGATACTGGGGGCCACGATGGCTGAGTGGTCAAAAACATGTGTCTCTCACCTAAGGTTGCAAGGTTAGAGCCCCAGCACCACATGCACTTTTATGGGAATCTTTGTCAGTTAACTTGCCACAGGTCAGTGGTTTACTCTGGGTGCACCACCATTTACAAACTAACTGTCTCTGTATAAGTGAAATATTCTTGAGTGGGATGTAAAACCCCATTACCCTAACCCTACAAGATACTGTTATAATAACATATGACATACATGTATGTTCCTTCTCATCAGACAAGGTAGCTGTCTGTAGTGTAATAAATAGAACATCTATATAAAAGGTCAGAGTGAAGTATGCATGTGTTGGATTCTGTTTCAGTTAGCTAGCACTATAAAGTCAATCACACTTGGGCTGGTGCAAGCAAATATAACAAATCATTTACTTTAAATTCAGGCAATTGAAATGGGTATATCTAGGTTCTTTTGTTTTTAGATGCATTACTACAAATGTTTATGTTGTAAAGAAAGAAACTCTTTTTATGGCATGTTTAATTACAGAACCTGTAAACTGCAAACTGAAATGAAATTGAAATGCAACAAAACAATAGGAAATAAAACAAATCTAACAAAATGAAATGAAACCAGAGGGAATGAAATCTAACAATAACTTACAAAACAAAATGGAATGAAATCTAATGAAAACTGTAAACTACAAAACAAAATAAAATACAAAATAAAAAGAAATGGAAAAAGAAAAATGAACAAGACAAAAAATTGTTTTGTGATAAAACAAAATATACGTCTGACTTTTCTTAATAAAGGAAACTGACTTTTTTATATATCAGTAGACTTCTTAATTTTGTATTTTAGTATAAGGTTTTGTTTACTGTAAAGGGTTTTTTGAGATCCAATGACTTGTTTTGAGAGAAGCCTTTTTTCGTATGATATTTTCATAAAAGATCACATATCAAAATTGCATGTTATTTTTATTTTTATTTAACTTTTTTACATTTTTTTGCCAGATTTGTTACAGTTTGTTGTACATTGTGCAAAGGTTATTTCTATTTTGATTACTTTTTTCCTTTTGTATGTGACTAAATTACCACTTCCATTTTTTCAATTCTTTTTGTTGGATTTAATTTCTTTTCATTTTGTTAGATTTCACTTCCTTTTTTTTTAAATTTGCTTTAACAGTTACTTATCTCTTTGATTGGTGCATAATGAATTTTATTTTTTTGTAGAATGCTGAATGTATTGCATCACAAGTACCACCATTTGTGATGAGGCAAGTACATTGTGAATCGTACCGAATTTATGTCAAACAGAGGTTACTCCAGTGTGGCACAGCAAAACAGGAAGATGTGTGTGATATGCCATCATGTAGTAGGGGCAATAAATTTAGCAGATGGGTGCAGTGTTGTGTTTGTGGAAGATGGTTTCATACCAGATGCTGTAAGATCACCACAAAATCTGCTATAGAGGATGAGTATGAATGTTCTTTTTGTTTAACAACATTTAAATAAAGGATTTGATTATTATTATTTGGCAATTAGTGGGTTTTATCAACTTAATTTTTAGCACCAATTTTTTTTCCACTTTATTTTCATAAAAACTTTTCTTTATTTTTTCTAGTAAATAGATACATCAATTACCATGCACTTCATGTGATAAGTTATTTGCCAACTGTAAATAATAAATGTTTAATTTGCTCATTCTCTCTGTTTCTGTTCTGCTATCTGAAGTTATGAGTGAAATGTACATATACATGCTTTGTTTACTTCTCAGTTGATTTTCTATTTTTTCAGGCACAACATTACATAAGAAGCAAGTTTGTGCTACATGTACCCATAATGATATACATGTATGCTAAATTTATGTTTCCATACTTTTTGGCATCATTAGCTCACCTGAGCCAAAGGTGATTATCATGCCTGGGTAACAGCCTTTCAAAATTGTGTTTCGGGTTTGGCCACGCCCAACAAGATGGCCGCTGTTACTAAAAATAGCAAAAAGACAAAAAAATCTTCTTCTCTGAAACCTTACGTTGCAGGCAAATTTTGATTGGATATTTGGATTCAGCATACCTGGGAACATTAAAATTGTGTTTTTCATGAAAATTGAGCGAAAAATAGGTTACGCGTTTTTGCGTTTAATTTTAAAAATTTCGTAAAATCGCTTTAAATTGTTATAACTTGACTATTAGAACAGATAATGACATAAGGTTTTCAGTTTTGACTTTTTCTTGAAATGACCTTTAAAAATAGGTCAAGGTCACAAATCAAGGTCATGACCTAATTTGTGATTTATGCACATTTAGGCAATTTTCTTGCAAATATTAAGAGATTTATGAAATCAAAACATTGTTAAAATGTTAAGCATGACAAAATTTAAAAAGGTAACAAGTTTCGTAACTATATGATAATCCATGTAGGAGTTGTTGCCCCTGAAATGTTATTTTTGGCTTAAAAATACTAAAATTGTGCATTAGCTTGAAATCTATAATCATTTTGTATAGGCATGTATATTAGAAAATTGTAGGTATTGTGACAACGATCATTTTGATATATGGTTCAAGGTCATATGATCAAAGGTCAAGGTTACAGCTGCAAAAAAAGACATAAATTGCTAATTATCATGAAAACTATTAACTTTTCGTATAGGCATGTATATTAGAATATTGTAGGTATTAATATGATGATCATTTTGAATTATGGTTCAAGGTCATATGATAAAGGTCAAGGTCACAGCTACAAAAGAAGACTTTAATTGCTAATTATCTCGAAAACTGTTAACTTTTTGTATAGGCATGTATATTAGAATATTGTAGGTATTGACATGACGATCATTTTGATATATGGATCAAGGTCATATGTTCAAAGGTCAAGGTCACAGCAGCAAAAGAAGACTTAAATTGCTAATTATCTTGAAAACTATTGACTTTTTGTATAGGCATGTATATTAAAATTTTGTAGGTATTGATATGACGAGCATTGTGATATATGGTTCAAGGTTATACATTCAAAGGTCAAGGTCACAGCTGCAAAAGAAGACTTAAATTGCTAATTATCTTAAAAACTATTAACTTTTTGTGTAGGCATATAATTAGAATATTATAGGTATTTATATGATGATCATTTTGATATATGGTTCAAGGTCATATGTTAAAAGGTCAAGTCACAGCTGCAGAAGGAGACTTAAATTGCTAATTATTTTGAAAACTATTAATGTCATGCATAGGCATGTATATTAGAATATTGTAGGTATTGACATGACAATCATATGTGGTTCGAGGTCATATATGTTCAAAGGTCAAGGACATAGCTGCATAATTATACTGAAATTCATTAATGATTTGGAAATTATTCATTGCACTACAGTTACTTCATGCATATTATAAAAGCTACTTATAAATGAAAAGTGAGTGGATATATTTCTGATTAAGTTTTGTGGGAGTTCTTAACTTGAGAAAACTTATAAAGTTTCTGTACTTAATATATTGTCTATTGCACTTTGCAAACAATATTGGACATATCTTCAGGTGAGCGTTAAGACCCATGGGCCTCTTGTTTATGTTTTGGTACGGATTCTATTGAGAATTGAATGTTAAGTATTCAGGTGTGGATCCAGACGGGGGCACAATCGGCCTGTGCCCCCATAAAACTTTTGCAGCCTATTTTTCACATGGAGTAAGGACTGCTCTATATGGCTTTTGTCCTCCATAACAAATTAAAAATTTGTCTGTGCGCCCCCCTCCCCCCATCATCATAGAATCCTGGATCCGCCACTGGTATGAACTTATAATCAGTTACTGTTGGACAAAGCCTTGTCATTAAAGTGACGTCTGTTTAAAAGCCTCCGGTGCCGACTTAATCATTTAGTAACGCACAGTCAGAATACAGTATACTATCAGAAGCAAGAATGACAAACTCAGTCCGATATTTCGCGCGTTTAATTGACACAACCGTGAGATCATTGTATGAAACTTGTTCATATTTTACTGGATTATAGTCCTAAACAAAGTTAACTTACTTTTCATGCATGATTGATATCGTTCTCTTTATCATAAGTCGCGAAATTATCGCACACTTTCGATAAGTTGTTGACATTACAACCGGTGCAACCGCCAATGTTTTGCGCCTCGAACTCCCGTTGACCTTTGACCCAACATGGCGGAAAAATCGTGCACGTTGTCTCCCCTTATACGAACTCTCTTGTATTTCCCAATCTCCTGAGACTTGCTACTCTGAGATGTCAATCTTAATGATCGATGTCCTATTAGCCAATCAGCGAAGGCTCGTAAATTCCCACGAGATTATGTTAATTTTTCAAAAATGGGTGTCAATAAAACGAAATACGCACCAAGGCAATAAATTTGTGATGGAAACTTGAAGATAACTATCCAGGTAAGACAAATGTCAAATTTCAGAGCTAGACATGCTGAAAAATTTTTGTTACGATGCCGTGACTTTTACACGGCGGTTTGCTACGTTAAAAATATATGGAGCGATCTCTTGACTGCTTCCATTTTAAGTTATAAATAATATAGCAGTTTTGTCCCAACAATTATCTTTATAGTTGTTTATTGCTGAAGAAAAATGTGACAAACGACCGTTAGTTATTGGCTGATTTTTCATGCTAAAGTAATATTTTTCAAAAGTCCACGTCTATAGTGTTAGATCATACTTTTATAAAGATAACACATAAAAATCGATGTTAGTTTTGATGACAAATTACTTCCATGATGATCATTTGTGTGACAGTTTGGTTATTTCCATTCACAAACTGTCATCAGATTTACCTGTTAATACTAGAATAATTAAAAATCTTACAAAAAAATCTTAAATGAATACATCAGTGAATAATATACACTAAGTGAAAATGAAATGTAATCAGTCTTTTAATCAATTGGCTGGCATTATTTACACGTACGCATGCGCAGTACTTATAAATTACAATGTATAGGCAATAATAAATTAATACCTAGATTTTCATCAATTTTTTTTCAAAATGGGGGCGGGGGGACGGCTTTTATTATTTTTATTTTATTTTCCGGATTACACTCTGTCAACTCGTGTTTTGTGCGACAAACAAGAACCATGATTCTTGAATTCAATGCGTTAGCAACAGACATCTGATGATTGGGTTTACCACCTACAAAGTCGTTATATAATTCCATTAATGTCATGGTGTCTGGAACTTGGCAGCCATACCTGTTTTTGATTGTTTTTAACCCGGTTTTACAGTGGCTATAATTAATACCATGCTACCAGCAATATGCGAAACAACCCTTTGTATTGTGTCCGCCATCTTGTTTTCGCGAATACTTATGAGGCGGCGCTGAGCGAGCAGATTTTGTTATAAAAGCCGGAATCGAAACCGGACACGAGTTCAAAATTCGAAAATAAATAAATGGGGGCGGGTGTTAAAATAGGTGGCGGGCGGGGATGAAAATCTAGGTATTAATTTATTATGGCCATATATATTTTAAAATTTAAAGCTGCATTAAGTTTTCCCAAGAAAAAATTAAAACGGTGTTAAACTAATAACTGATGTTCCTAATGAACAATGTTACATTTGGTTCAACGATAAAAGCTCGAATAAACACAGAAATTACAGTATTTACCCAGCGAGATGCAGCATTTCGGATCTAATATAAGAACATGATTACGTCATCAAAACCCGGGTCATTTAAACACAACTTTCAAACTGTTGAAATACGATAAATTAAACACAGAACTTCATTGAATTTGTCATTTGTAACTTAGTAAGGGATAAATAACACCAGTTCAAATACATGTGGATATTAATTAAGGACAATTAATGCAATCGGTCATGTTTCACTTTCGATTCTAGGCTTTACCCTACATCCGTGCGCATGCTCCAAGCTCATAATTATCATCGTAGAACTCTGACCAACCGGTCAGAGGATTCCGTTTATTTACAGCTAAAAGAAATGAATGTCACGGATCGTGGTTAGAAGATGTTAACTTTTAAAAAAAAATATTTTTAGAAAATCAAAAAAAAAATCCGGAAAATTGGTAAACTTAATGCAGCTTTAAATAGATCAAGTTACATGAAAATCTACAAAGCTACGTAGATAAAACATATATAATTTAGGTTCTTTCATAGGTAATAATTAAAATAAATGTAGAAAATTTGGGGTACTGAGATATACTTGCCCTCTTAATTCCAAATTTAAAATTTCATAGAATAGAGAGAGAGAAAGAGAGAGAGAGAGAATTTTTTTCAATTTAAAAAAAATTGTAATAATAATCAAAATAGTAATAATTATTAAAATTTCAATTTTTTGTTATCCTTTCATTCGGTATATACTCTTCCTTATGCATCAGTTTAAAGTTAAATCATGCATCCTCTAGTAAGTTCATATTATACGCCATTTGCTAACTTGTACATACAGTAATGACAACTCTGAATAGCACAGGTAAAACTACGAGTACTGATTAGAGTTAAGCCGACTGATCATAGTATGTGATAGCTGAAGATGATATATCTATAACTAAAAACAATGTTTACATTTGATGAAACTTTTATTTACCATCCATTTTAGGTAAATCAGTCGACTCTAAACTTATGCTATTGAAAATTTCCTCAGTAAAAAAATGAGAAATTCAGTTATTTCATGCAAATTACATTAAATGCTATGCGTTTGTTTTACCAAGTTTAGAAAAATGAATCATAAGACTTACTAGGTTACACAAGCTTTATGTACAAAATCAATAACACAACACTAAAATCTTGAAATAATAAGACCTAAAATATTAAAATTTTTCATTTCAGCTGTTAAAAGACCACTTGTTGACCAGTCAAAATTGAAATATGCACCACTTGAAGATTGCACTTAAAGGGTACCTGTAACGATTTTCAGTTTTGACATATTTTATTCGTCGTACTTAAATATGACTGTAGCGAAAATTTTATAAAATTCCATTCCATAATAAGGTAGATATCGGTGATTTTATAATACATCTCCAGAAATCCAAATCAAAAAGGTCGATATTGAGGCTCCCGTGTCGTGACGTCATACCAGTAACATACCTCCACAGAATATTATTTACCAACTACTAAAATAAGTCAAATACGAACTTGTTGTTTAACTTTCTATGATTATTTTACGGGAAATCTATTTAATGAAGTGGAATTAACATTCGTGTGACATTTACTGATAATTAAGATTATTATTAATCCTTTTGTTTATTAGACACATTCCTTAGATTAAGACCCACACCTGTAATTAACAGGATGTCACTTATAATTTGTAAAATTGATTTGCAGGTTGATAAAGTTATCTTACGACCGGTAATATACAATAAAATATTTACAGTTCGAGTAGAGTAAAATAATTCTATTTGGTAAACGTTATTGGTCATATACAGGATAAAGATTTCACTCGAGAAAAATGGATATTTCATTTTTAAATTTTAAAAAGTAAGAAAAAGAATTTTTTCATTATTTGTCATGTCAATAATAATAATAATAATAATAAAATATAACTTTTAGGCAAAATTGAAAATTAAAAATTGACGACAAGAATAGTCTATTTACAACATTTTTATTGATCTACTTAGAGCATTTGATTTTATTAGATTTTAGTTTTCACTTTTTCTTTGGCATACATTTATCTGTGATATTTTTAAATTCTTTATTCTATATATACGAATCCATAAAATTATTATTATATTTATTATTATTATTATCTCGTTTTTTAAAATGTGGTCTCATTCTAAAATCCGTGTCAATTTCGTGTAAAATAATTTGAAATTGAATATCTTTTTTTATTATTATTATTATTATTATTATTTTTTTAAATTTATTAATTTTTTTTTTGTTACAAACTTTGTGTGAAAATCTTCCAATTATCGAGGAAATATGATGCCGCCTGATTACTTAAACAATTTTCTACATCACGGTCATTTAATTTCAACTGCACAAAAGATTGGATTTTTATGTATTGATTTTTAGCCGATGCCACTTTCATTTGCTGATTTTCAATTTTTATTACAATCAGCACATGGCACCACAGTAAGTTCCATAATATTCATCCTGTAGTCTTTTCAGTCAGACTTGATATTTAATTCATTTTAAAATGTCGACGATAAAATTAATTTTTCGTGTATTTGACAAGTTAAAACTAATCGCATTTTTTTTGTTATAGCTATGCAACTTATCGTAATTCTCGAGTCTGTCCTGTCCGACTTAATAAAATAATTTATTTATAAATAGATATCAATTTTCGAGTTAGACCAGTTAACACTCGTCACATATTTTCAACAGCTATGCAACCAAATGCAGTCACAATTTTCGAGTAGGTCGGGGCTCGACTGAATATGTTCATCAGACTCGTCCGTTTCTGGTTCGAATAAATAACGGTTTTACTCCAAATTCATCACTTATAAGATTGTCTACTGCTTCCCCTAATAATGACGAACTATTTGACATAAATAGGTATATGTCAGAGTCGTTACTTTCTTCTGCATACGTCAATATATATCCTCATTGTTACTACTGTCTACTATGTTAGATACTACTTCTAATACTGCAATGACGTCACACGTTTATAACTCAAAACGAGGCGTTTCACATTGTGGTAAAGAGAAAGTTATAAAATGTGGATTTCAAACCGCTATAACTTTTTTTATTTTGTCACCAATTTTGATGCGGTTTTCAATTTTATTATACTTAAATAATATATAAAACAATTGCGATAAAAAAATTTTTGGTTACAGGTACCCTTTACAATGAAATGGTCAAATCTTTTGCAGCAGCACTGAATAATGTGCTTCCAAATGCCTGTATGTAATAATTATATAATATCAATAAATAATTAATATTTTGAAAAAAAGGGTTACTCTACATGTTTACTTGTACATGTATTTGATTGCTAGAATAAAATTCTATATAATTATTACACGTATATACATATGGTCTTAGTTTCAGTTGAAATGACAAGTTATCTCCCTTTGACCAGTGTGCTTGGTGTACTTTAGTTGTATCAAATTTGTAATATAATAAATTTTTTCCCACTTTACAATCTGTTTGTTACAGTGCTAGCAATAAAGCAGACAGAACAAGCCACTGTTATCTTGCTGCCTAGCTTTTACATAAATATCAAATGTAAACTTAAATATACCGGTAGCTGAATGCAATGTATAGCCCAGTTTCTTTCTGAGTTTGTGTATGAATGTTAGAATACTGTTACATAGGTATTGATATGACAATCATTTTGAAATGCAGTTCAAGGTCATAATTTCAAAAGTCAAGGTCATAGCTGCATGAGACAGCTAAAGTTTAGAATTATCTTTAAAACTATTAACTTTTTGGTTAGGCATGTATATCAGAATATTGTAGGTATTGATATGGTGAACATTTTGATATATGGTTTGAGGTCATATGATCAAAGGTCAAGGTCAAATCTGCATATGATGTCTTAAATTGCTTATTATCTTGAAAACTTTTAACTTTTGTAGACATGTATTATAATGTTGTAGGTAATGACATAACTGTCATTTTGATATATGATTTAAGGTTAAGTTGTTCAAAGGTCAAGGTCATAGTTGCACAAGAGAACTTAAATTGCTAATTGTCTTGAGAACTATTAATTTTTTGTATAGGCATGTATATTAGAATATTGTAGGTATTGACATGACAATCACTTTGACAAGGTCATAAATTTAAAGGTCAAGGATATAGCTGCACAAGTATACTGAAAAGGTTAATGATTTGGAAATTATTCATTGTAGTTATAAAATGAAATGTGACTGGATATTTCTAATCAAGTATTTCGGCAGTTCTTAACTTGAGAAAACTTTTAAAGTTTCTGTACCTAATATATTGTCTATTGCACTTTGTAAACAAAATGAACATATCAATAGTCTCAAATGAGTGTTAAGGCCCATGGGGGTGCATTTCCTTTCACTTGAATGTTCAAATTTGGGAAATGCCCTTCTGTAATATATCAAAACAAAAAGGGCCATGATGGCCCTGGACGCTCACCTGAAAATGATGTTCACTTAGCTTGATTTGGCAAACTGGAGCTTCTATTTTTAAAAGAGATTTTTCCTTTATTTCGAACTAGTGACCTCCTTATTGACCTAACATGACCCATATAAAAACTAGAGCTAGCTTTTGTAAGGAGGATAAATCTCGGCAAGTTTGATGAAGATTGGACTAAAATTTGGGCCTCAGATGTGTTAACAGGGTTTTATATAATTTGACCTAATGATCTATTGACACAGCATAACCAGAAAAAAACTTCAACTAGCCTTTGTCAAGAGGATTATTCTGATTAAGTTTGATGAAGATTGGACAAAAATTGAGCCATCAGATGTGTTAACAAGTTTTTTCATATAATTTGACCCAGTGACCTACTTACTGACCCATTATGGCCCATATACAAACTGGAGCTAGCTTTAGTAAAGAGGATCTTTCTGATTAAGTTAAATAAAGATTGTACTAAAATTGGTGGCTCAGGAGTGTTAACAAGGTTATTCTATTATTTGACCTAGTGACCTACTTATTGATCTAACATGGCCAATATACGTCTTTGGACTAGCTTTTGTCATGAGGATCATTCTGACTAAGTTAGATGAAGATTGCACTCAAATTGGGGCCTCAGATGTGTTAACAAAGTTTTTTTCTGAAATTTGACCTATTGACCAACTTACTGACCCAACATGGCCCATATACGAACTTGAGCTAGCTTTTGTCCAGAGGATCATTCTGACTAAGATGAAGATTGCACTCAGTTGGGGCCTCATGGGTGTTAACAAGGTTTTTCTATTATTTGACCCGGTGACCTACTTATTGATCCAACATGGCCAATACACAATCTTAAGCTAGCTTTGGTCAAGAGGATCAATCTTACAATGTTTGATGAAGATTCCACTTAAATTTGGGCCTCAGGGTTGTTAACAAGGTTTTTCTATTATTTTACCTAGTGACCTACTTATTGAACCAACATGGCCCATATACGAATTTGAGCTAGCTTTGATCAAGAGTATCAATCTGACAATGTTTGATGAAGACTGCACTCAAATAAGGGCCTCAGGAGTGTTAACAAGGTTTTTCTATTATTTGACATAGTGACCTATTTATTGACCCAACATGGCCCATATACGAACTTGAGCTAGGTTTTATCAAGAGGATCAATCTGACAATGTTTGATGAAGATTGCACTTTAATTGGGGCCTCAGGAGTGTTAACAATGTTTTTCTATTATTTGACCTAGTGACCTACTTATTGACCCAACATGGTTCATATACAAACTTGAGCTAGTTGTTATCAAGAGGATAATTCTGAAAAAGTTTTATTAAGATTGCATTCAAATTGTGGCCTCACGAGTGTTAACGATCATTGTTGACCCACGACGGACAATGACCCGTCACAATAGCTCACTTGAGTACTCTGTGCTCAGGTGAGCTAATAAAATCTGTGTGTAGATATGACATTAATGATTTGTTGATTTTTTTTTTCAGGTGACTTAGCAGATGAATTTTGAAAATATCTACCAGTGTTGAAAATCAGATTAAAAAATTAATAAAGGTGTTTACAGGATTTTACCTGGTTAGTTTATAATGGTGAATTTTTTTTATATTTTGTTGAATATATGCTAAATAATTTGTTAGTGCAAGATTGATTACTGAGCCATGGACAATGTTCAACAAATGATCTTTTGAATTAAAGATCATAAAAATGAATTGTAACTTAAAGAAGCACAGTAGAGGTCAACAAATTTTAAAAATAGTTTGAGAAAGCAGTCTTCTGTAGATAAACGACACAAAATCATCTAATGTGAAGCAGAAAAGGAGAAAAATTGTTAATTCATTGTCAAAAAGTTAAAAAAAAGTTCAGTTTGCCTAAACCAATAATTGGAGATCAAATGCAAAATTATTTGCCCTGAGGTTTGTGATATTTTCACCAAGGAATAACATGTCTTGTTTATACTAGGTGCAAATCCAAAGGAGATTTTTGTTTGTGAATTTAAAAGAAATTCAATGATGCAGGTTGCATGCTGCCAATTGCCTATTGAAATTTTCCAAAAAAAAAAAAAATCAATGTAAACAATATCTGTGGAAGGATGTTTTGGAACAGTTTGTCAAGGCAATGGAATGTTTCAACTACAATTATTAATTAATAAACACAAGAAAAGTTTTGTTTCATTATGTGCAAATTGTGCATTGTTATCTCATCATAGTAATTTGTGTTTTGTAACTTTATTCAAAGGGATAAAAATTCTCTATATTTCACTTGAGGAAGTATTTAAGGTAAGCTTTTTCAATCCTTTTTATTATATGTATCTTGTTTGAAAACTTCACAAAACTTTATGACTTTTTCAGAACCAGTTAACCTTTGAAAAGAAACAAGTCAAGGAATGTTGCCAAGCCAGAGCATATTGAAGTTGCAAAGCTGTCTGATCTATACTCTGAATTCAGGTTAAAATGACCTTAACTAGTGCAAATTACATAAAAACAGCAGCAGGGCATGAAGTCATCACCTTGACCGTCATTTAAGGTCATGGTGACCCTCAGAAGCAAATCTTTTAATCATCAACATGTTCTCTTAGCTTGACAGATGAAACCTCTAGATCAATATTGGAAAGCTGGCTTACCTGACAAACATTCAAGGTCACAGTGACCTTTAAGTGTAAAATCTTTAAAACCTGTCCCCAGTGCCTTGTTGTGCTATAATGTTCACTACTACAATCATTTCTATATTGTTTGTCATATGCATATTTGGAGAACAAAACTCCGTATTTAAACAAAAACATTGTAAATTATCAAAAATCAATGTAAGATTTACTGACCTAATTGGGAAAAATATCAGACTTTAAAAAGTTTCTTTAATTCTGTGCATAGAACAATTTTTTAATGAATTCAACAAGATCACAAATTCACTAAGTCCAAAATATCCCTTATGTACCTTCCTATGTATAAGATTTGTTGTCATGATTTGAATATTCATGATGATTACCCTGAAAAATCTGAACAACAATGAGCACCCAGTTACTAACTTGGGGCTTTTTCCTACATTTTTCTGATTGAAAAAATCAAAAAGATTTGAATTATATCCATTGCATCTTTGGACATAAATGTCTTTTTCATATATGTATTTTTTTAAATTAAACACAGTGTAGTAAGGAAATGTGATTTGCCTATCAATTCATTTGACCTTTATTAATATAAAACTAAAAATACCCTATTGCAATCTTGGGTGAGGCACAATTAGATCATTGAAGTCGTTAAATTTCTGCTTTTTTTTCTCCAAAATCTGCTCTATGTACAGAAGAATTTAGAGAAGATTTTTTTAATTTAAAAATAGAATTTTGTTAGGACAATGTATTTTTATTCAATCTAACTGTATTACAAACAATTATGGGCCAATAGTAACTAAAATATATAAAGTTTACATACCATATATGATACAAACTAGTGTATAGTATCCAATGAATTTGCATAGTTGATTTACCATTTTTCCAGATATTTGAAGGAGTATACTATAAAAAGTCCTAGGGTTTCAATGGCCTCTGTACCTTTTTTTTTCTTTTTCTGAAATTTTGAATGGAATATAATTGAATTTGATATGAATGACTGAAAGGCATGCATATTTAAAACTCATGACATTCAGATTTTACAAAAAAATACAATTTCAAACTAGCATTAGCAGGCATATTATATACTACGTGGCAGTACTTTTGTTGCAAGTAGTTCATATGGGCACTGATTCAATAACTGCTGTTTCAGGACACAGAAACTTTTTAGGCATTTGCAAGGCGATTTTTCCTGTTTAATTTCAAGAGTTGAAAGTTAATTTCAAGTTAAGTTTGAGTTTCATTTTGAACATGAACGTTAATTTATCACTTGATTAGAAACCAGACACACACAATAGTTATATTTTGTTCATGATGATAACCAATTTCAAGTTTTTGTTCAATTATGCTGGGACACTTTTTGATCACAGCCATATTACTATTTAGAATTATAAGCAATGACTTTTGGCATTAAACCAAGGTCACAATTGCCACTGAGACTATAGGTTATTTCTAGATTGTTATGTTTCTTTGCTTGAGCTGCAGGGAGGCACCTTGTTCACTCATTCAGGTCCAATTACCTCTTTTCAGTTAACTTTCCCTATTGTTTAACTCCCTTTTCTTGATCTTTGGGGCCACGATGGCCGAGTGGTCTAAAGCGCGCGCTTACGGATCACAGCTCCTCTCACCACCTGGGTTCGAATCCCACTCGGAACAGATCCTAGTTTGGGAAAGTTTGTCAGTTCACTTGCCGAAGGTCAGTGGTTTTCTCTGAGCACTCTGGTTTCCTCCACTATCCCAGAACTGGCCGCCTCGAAATATGTGAAAGAATCTTGACTGGGACATAAAACACCATTACTCCACTCCACTCTTCTTGATCTTCAGCTTTCATTCCAAATTATTGACCATGTTGGTTTTAGCAAATATTGACATTTCACTCTGGTTATTAGTTAATCAGTATTACTGTTTGCTCCCATAGCATTACTGTGTCGGCATCATTTGTTTCTTTACTAAATGATATTACACAATGACAATCACACAATATCAAGATGACAAGAGAGTCACCACTAATCATATATGTCTTTTTGGAGCAGAACTCCAGATGATTTAAAGGTGTTTTCAGTGCTCTAAGATTCCCATTCCCTATCTCCTTTATCAAGTAAATTTTGGCCACAGGAAAGTAGAAAAGCTTGGCTCTGTCTCTGTGGGGACTTCTTGATGAACTTGAGCTAGCTTTTGTCAAGAGGATCAATCTGACAATGTTAAATGAAGATTTTTGCATCTATAGATCAATATAAAATTTTTACATGATAAACTAGAGTAAAATCTCTGATAGATATGTAAATTTTACATCTCTACAGTGTTACAAAACTTCCTGGGCGCGAGCTTATAATCGAGGTACCGATAGGACACATTGACAAATATAGATCACACGGCGAATGATATGTATATAATACACACACCAAAAAAAAACAAAACAAAAAAAAACATAAAAAAGTGTTTGTAAATTAAAAAAAAAAAAGAAAACATAATTAAGTGTTTGTAAATAAAACCAACAAGAGGAAATGTCCATAATCAAATTTATGATGTTGAAATAAAATGTCAATTTAATTGTTTAACTAATGTTCACTTGCCGACGTCTATTTATATGTAAAGTTACACTGAAAAATTAAGAGAATAAGAAAATAATGTCAGCAAAAAAAAAAAAAAAAAAAAAAAAACAAAAAAAAAAAAAAAAACAAAAAAAAAAAAAAAAAAAAAAACAAAAAAACAAAACAAAACAAAACAAAGTCAAAATTTGCCTTTCAATTCAATACAGAATTTACTCGTGTAACCTACGCTATTATATACTTATTCTTTGTAGTAATATCAAAACTTCAGGATACTGAAGATTATTTGATGGTTCAGGTTGAGCATACGTTATATAAAAGAAATTAAATTTAATGAAATAAAAAACATTATTACCTGTTCTTTCTGAATTCAATCCACGAATACTGTAAGAATTTATCACTTAAGTTTAATTAAGCACTCACCATCATCAAAATGAGAACCAAGTTGCTAAATAACATGAAGTCAACGTTCTTCTTGTTGTCTTTCAGCCGAAAGGCCAAGCCTTCACTTCTTCCGTTAGCTCAACGATAAGTCAATTTCCTATCATCAAGGGACACAATTCAATATTTCAACGATAGATGTCGCTTTCGCAATATCAACAAAAATTTGCATTTTGACTTGCCTTCCTAGATCTAATTGTGATTTTTTAAAAAAATAATTTATATTAAACTTACTAAAATTTAGTCGAAATACATTTTGAAATATATTATTGAAGATTAATCTCGATTTTTTAAAACTATTGTTTTGGTAAAAATATGCGAAAAACGCAATTTTCGCCGAGCGGTTGGCGAGGTCAAAGTTTAGTGGGCGGTAACGGATCAAATTTATACCCAGTAGAAAAAGGTGACAGAATAGCATCCCACATCATGGGAAGCAAAACGCTTGCTGCAATGAGATACTACTATATTAGAGGAACATTTTGATATAGGGTATAAACCATCACTTTCACCGGTTCGTCTGCAACGCTGGAAAGAAAAAGGTCGTACGTTGACTTCAGTTTTGAAAAACAAAATATAAATATCTCAAATTATTTGCCTTAAATATTTCCCCTTTATCATCTTACAGTTTAATTATGTTTATTTAATTTATTTTAATGATTTTAATTGCAGTTTTTTTTTTATAAATTTTATCTTCTTTAAGGGTCAGGTTAATAGGAAAATGAAGCAATTTTTTTAAAAAGTGAAGAGGACAAAAATGTGCGATGATTATTAGCATGTTATATATCAAAATGAACATAAATTAATGCTCTACAAGATTAGATATATCAAAATAGATATAAATAAAACATAATTGAAAAATTCTAGTTTTAGAAGAAAATTTGTGCCAAACAGCTCACAAGTTTCAATTTTCATTTTCTGAACAAATCACAAGTGACATTACAATTTTAAAGTCTAACTTTAAATTAAAGATAAGAAAAAAGTTTTAAATAACATTTGAAAGACATGAAATAAAAAAGGAATATCTGGGACTTTGTGTGAAAAAAAATTTGAAATGGCCATATTTGCTGCAGAAATACATGGGAAGCAACTCTTGCAGAACTACTTTCCTAAAACTATGGAAGCACAAAACTGACCTTTAGGCTTTATTTTTAAATATATGTGAACTAACTTCTAACTGCTATTTTTTTTTTTTTTTTTTTTTTTTTTTTTTTAAATTTTTATTGCATAATTTGGATTGTGTTTTACCTGAATAAGTGTAAGACATAGCAGTTGGATAGTATTTATCATTACTGATGTCACTGTCATTAAGATTAAGCAGAAGTTTGTATAAATTTTTGTGAAATAATAATTCCTTGCAACTGGAAATTTTTTTTAAGGCTTTAACTCACTGAAAAAAATTTGTGTACACCATTCACCCTATGTACAAATTTTGTCATAAAATGGAAATTTGCAATTTTGGATGAAAAACAAACAATCTGGTTAAAAACTGTTAAACTTATTAAATTACATATTTATGAATTACATTTTCGTTTTAAATTTTATCGTTTACAAGTTCATGCAAATTATTATTATTAATATTATTTTGAATAAATTTCTTAAAATATAATTTCAATGAGAAATAAGTTAAAAAAAACATGCTTACTCATTACACTTTAAACTTCAGGAAACTTATATTCAGAATCCGAGTGTGCACTTTATCATGTACAGTATTATATCACTGATGGAATATGTTGTATTTTGTGTTAATGTCCAGAATTCTATCAGATGAACCAGATGTAGAACTTGATGATCATGTGCAGGATAATGTCATAGTTGTCTTCACACATTTATTATGTCCTGGATTAATCACTTAAAACATGTCATATAAATTGATAATGTTAATAAAACTGATGATTATGTCCTAATGTGTAAAGGTTTCACCAAAACATCAAAACATCACCATATCTGAAATTAAAAATATCTGAAAATATGTTGCTTTTTCAATGTTTATATTTTTAAATTGCATATAAAACAACCTGGTTTTGACCTAGAGTATATTATCTCACATGTAATGTATACTGAATACAATTGTAGTTGTAAAACAAATATTGAACCAAGTAGTTGAAAAATAAGTTAGTAAATAAAATATCTGATAAAGCTGCTCTATATGTCCCATTGAAAGGATAGGAATCGGCAGTGGAAAGCTTTACCTTTCTATACTGTTCTAAAAACATATGTAAAATGAAGAGTGTATTTGACATATTGTGAATTGATATACAAGTCTTAATGTCTTCCAGCCTTAAAATAAAGTATGAAGTCTCATCTTTTTGATATGCATGTGATAGTCATGGGTTTGATTAAATGCTACTTTTATGTCTGATTGTTAGTCATAATTTCCAGAAAGATTCAATAACTTTTCTGGTGCCTTATAGAGTTGCTGTGTGCAAGACTGCAAGTTATTGAAACATTTTGTTAGTTGTCTTAGCCATTTTCATACTGCTATCCAACTGAGGCATAATGCCAGACATAGATGTATTGCCCACTTACACTTTGAGTCAGCAAAACCTTTGTATCTCCCTATTATGAATGTAGGGATGAAAGAAAGTAACTTTTTAAATCACTTTGGAATAGAACAATAAGAGGGGATAAAGTGTGTAAATTCTCCCACTCTGGTCATATTTCCCACCCCTTACACAAATGAAGTTGTGTATATTATGGAACAGATACAATTCTGTTTCAACCATCAAGTGGCTATAGATATTTGTTTTGTCTTTTCCACCTGGCTGTTTTCCTCAGTCTCTGTCTATTGTCTTTCAGTCACAATCTTGTCCTAAATTTTATTTCTTAAAGATTTGTTATATTTCAATTAAACTTAACAAAGATTAATTTGTATGAAGTCTAGTTTTGAACCTCTCCAAACTATAAAATTTAAACAACGTTAGACAAATTCAATGTAAGAAAGAGTAAAAATTAAAAAAAATGTACTCATCGTAACAATTACTAAGTGTACCATCTCTGGTTTCATTACAGGTTTTCATTTACTCAGTCATGGAAAAGTAATCAATGAGGCATTGATGTACACTGAACTGCAAGTGACTAGATGCCTCCTAGCATCTCCACATGAGCAGTAATGTAAGGCAAAAATTAAAATAATAGGGTACTTATCTGAAAGCATTTCTGTTATCTTTCATGAAAAAGGATAACATTTGAAAAATAATTTTAAAAATCTGGGTAAGAAGAAAATGTGACTGCTGACACTGGTTGTATAGAGATGTAATAACAAGATGACTATAAACTTCTACTACATGTATTTAAGGTACACATTATCAGACAATATTTACACAATTACCTTTCACAAGTCAATAAATTTCAGTGATGAAGACAAGTAATCTTCACGTAAATGACCAATCTCATAAGGTTCGTCATCACCATCATACAATACTTCATATACGGTTTCCAAATCTCCATCCTTGCCATTTATTAGGCCAATTACTGTCCCAGAATACCACCGTCTTTCAGTATTTCCATCTTCTATCCACTCATGTGATATTCTTCGGCCTAGAAATTTCAGTTTTGTATTTCGTCTTGATCTGAAATTTTGCAATGGATGATGTATCGTAAAAATACTATCAATTTAAATATCATTTGGTTGATTCTATGAAGGAACAAAAGCAGTGCTTACTATAAATGCTAATATGTATGGTAGTTTTAAATGATATAAAGTAACAATACAATGAATAATGAAACCTTCACATAAACATCATGTACATATGTAGTAATTATTTGATAAATGCTATTAAAGTAGTTCACCAGTCAGCAAGAAGATGCAACTAGTGAGACAGAAAATCTTATGCCGAAACAAGAAAAAATTCATTGTAAATACTTATGTGCTGATTTAATGAAAAAAACCAAACATTTGGTATTGAAGATTCATGGGTTTGGATTTCAAATTTTACAATAATTCCTATACAAGAATAATGTCTCTTTACTGACCAGCAGAAAACCAGTTTACAGTATATTTAATACATGTATATTACACACAGTAGAAGCAAACCTGTACAATCTTCTACAAACATTCATATAACTAGGACTCACTGAAAGTGAATTTTAGTGTTCTTCATTAAAGGTGTTAATTAATAAAAATATATAAATATCTCAATGTTTTAAGAATATAACAATTTGTTGTCTATCTATGTATAAAGTGAGGGGATGTAAATTGTATTTTATGTCATATCAGAATATATCAGTTTGCAATGAGATCAAAGTATCTAAAGTTTTCAATATCCATGTGGGGAATGTGTTGAATATGAGATATGGTGTGTGTATTTGGTGCCTGGTTTAGTTTGAATTGTTTTATAGTGCTAGCCCATTAGAGAAGCATGCACATTTTAAAGTGCCTATCATATCTAGGGCAATAACTTGAACCTGGGCCCAACAGCTCACATTTCAGTCCCATTATGTTCAAACCCAGGGTTGATTGTAATCCAGACAGTTGAAAAGAACTGTAAATTAATTATGTTGTACTTCAACTAGCATTGTCATATAATTATTTGATTATACCTTGTACTAATAGTTGAGCTGGCTGCTACAGGATGTTGGTTTATATCATTGTTACTCTGTTGTTTTCTCTGCTGTGTTTTCTGTATATTCCTTGAACACTTTACTTTAAATTTCTTTCCATACTGAAAGTAGACATTATAAATATTAATAAGTAATCATGTTCAATGAAATATTTTGATTGCATCTAACACTTTAGGTGTCAAGGGGCAGAAGGGGTCAAAATTTAAATCATTTACAACTTACCATGTAGTATATCATTTTAAATGGAGTTTGATCTATTGCTGCAATAGGGTCAATATTTTATACATAGTGTTTCCTTAGGAACCAGCAGGAGGACAAATTTCCAGCTTCAATTTTTCATTTGATCAGTTACAATATAAATATTTTAAGAGTTTGGAAAGTATTTACAATTTATATATTTAAAATATTCATGCAAATTTGCATTTTAAAAGGAGGAATCTCCTATTTTCATAGAAAGCTATTACATAACATATAACTTGTGAAACACATAAAAGAAGATGCGGGAATGTTACTTAGAAAAGGTTAATAGACAAAAGAGAAAATGAAGTCATCATGATGTCTGTCATAGAAGTTCAAGCTTAGTCATTCTTAAATAATAAATTTTATCATTTTAATGTACATGTACAATGTGTATAATCTTTTTCTTTAAGATAGTTAAGGAAAATCAGCCTTGAGTTGGGGTAAAAAAAAGGTGAAAATAATTCAGATGTGAAGTCATTTGAAACATAGTTATGTTGGCATGTAATATGGGAATTCTAGATTCATTAGGCATTCATCTACAAATAAAATAACAATAAAATAACAATTTGTGCCAATAAATGAAGTTTACACTCTATGCATATATCAATCCTGAAAAATGGCATTAAAACATTAACCTACCCATTGACCTGGTTCTCGGATTCCTCTAGTTGTATTATTACTTGGATGTGCCAATTCAGGTAATAGAGCTTTATGGTAAAATGCATGAAGTTTCGGTAGCATTATATTAAGCCAAAAATCTTTATCAATTTTTATTCTTTCAATGTGTATCTGATACGGATTCACAGTTCTGACCACAAAGTCTGCCCAAGGAAAATCAGTGATGTTTAACTGTCCCTGAACCTGATAAAAGTAATCGTGTGTTCTTTTTAATTTCAAGTTGTTTCCATCCAACTCCAAACAGAAATTGCTAACAGTCTTTACAGCTTCAAACAAATTAATAGGCTTATTATGGAGGAGGTTTTTTATCTCTATTAATCCAGTTTCTCCACCTTCCTCTACAATTTTACCATCGGGGCTAGCAGCAAGAAATGGATGTTCTGGGCTTATGAAAAGGCCTGTTGGATGGTGACGTACAATTTTATTTAAATTTGTCTTTTGGTGGTTCTGATACTCTATAACAGTCATTGCTTCTTCCTGCAAACCCTTTCTAGTGTAAGTATTTCCTTTAAAATTGCCATAAAGTAATCTGTGGACAAGTTTTTTAACTGGTTTTGACGGGTCTTTTTTGATAATGGCTCCAAAGTTTGATGATGTTAATCTTTTTCTTCTTTCATTTTGCCAAACAGAAGACTGATTTTGTTGTCTTGTTCCTTTTTCTATTATTTTTAGTTTATCAGGAGTTAAATTTACATGTTTCTGCAGGAAATTCTGTTTTTTCTGATCCAAAACTGTTGGTAAAATGTCTGGGACTGAATCCAGCACATCAGGTCCATACTCCCTCTTTGCTTTCTTGGATGTTGATTCCTTGTTAGCTTCATGCTTTCTTTTCCATCTTTTTCTCTTGCTCTCCTCTGTCTTTTTTGACTCTTTACATGATGACAATTTCTTTTCATGACGTTCATACAACTGATGAAATAATCTGCCAGCTGTTGATGATGTGCATTTTTCCCACACTGCTGGTGACCACTTTGGACCTAAATTCATTCTCAGACATCCTCCATAACACCTTGACTGCCATGAACCTCTATTGCATCTGTTATAAAATTTCCCACCATCAAATTTGGCTCTAATTGCCATCCAACTTTCTGCAAGGTTTGTTGTATGATTACCAATTAATCTAGTGCTTTTTCTGGCTATTCTATCCAATAACATGCTGATGTCACGAAGCATCATACTGTCTAAATCATAGTAATAATTGGTATCACCCCTGGATTCTTCTTCTGCTTCCATACAAGTTGTTTCCATCCAAATATCTGCTTCACTCCTCATAACATTTCCTATTTCATTGTCATCATCATCATCATTATTAACATTAAGAACATCATCATTGTTATTAACAGGTTCTGGTTTGGAATTTTTAGAGAATTTTGCTTTGCAGAAATCAGAACAGTTTTTGTGGTTACCAAAAATATGATGGACAGAATTTCTAATGTCATGTTCTAAAAGTTTTGAAGAATTTTTGGAATTTTGTTGCGACCGCATACGGATGGCACATCTCACTGCACTAGTCAACCGTATTCTAATTCTTTTTGATAATTTATTCTTGCCTTTATACAGTGGATTTTCTTCAACAAGTTTTTCTAGGTTGGATCTGAAACATTTACACATATGGTTCGCACACTCTATCTTTTCTATAGCCTTACCCCATACTGGAACATTTTCTTGTAGTTTGGAAAATACAGAGGAATCTCCATCAGCTATGATTTTTGTGTAACGTAAGCCATGTAAAGTTTCAGCTTTTAAAAATCCTTCCAAAATTATGTTTGATTCCATAGCCTGTGAACTTTCATCCCAGTTTTTATAGCAAACATGTTGTGTTGGTAATGTACCTTTAGAATTAGCATAACTACACAGATAGCAATATTTGTTCCGTATGCCTATGTGAAGTAATTTTCCAGTCTCTGCACCAATTATGATAGCAACCCCTCCAAGCGCATTGTATGAATGTTTATGTGTTCTTTTACTCCACCCCCCATCACAAATTACAGTAATACAAGGAACCCTTCATGAAATTGACCCTTTTCCATGGCAATTTTTCTTTCCTCTGCACCAGCTTTCAACAAATCCTCTTCCACTACCTCCCCCCACATGTTTCCAATTTCTTGTTCAATAGTAGTATATGTCTGTTGAGACATTCCAGGTGAGTTTAAAGTTGCTAATGATTCATTTAAGTGAGCCAATCCTCCCCCAGTTGCCATGCTTCCCCATACTGCCCTGACATTTACATCATAATGCTTAGATTTGTTCCTGTTGTTCAAAAGTTGTGGACTTGTTTCAAACTTAAACTTCTGATGACATCCTTGACACTTCGCCATTAATACACTTGACAAACCATTTGTTTTCACCTCTGTTTCATAGCAAATTGCAGAAAAACCACGTGAAACCATTTTCTGTGCAAGTTTACAGACAGCTACATGTGCAGTTATTAAATTAATATGATCTTGTAACAGCCCCAAATTTATCATACGATAACCTTCTTTTGCAAGTGTTGAAATTCTAGAAATAGTAAATGCGAATGGTTTGTCAGTTGAAACACGTTTTATTGTGAAAATGTTACTAAGCTGCTTTACAAAAAGTTGATGATTTCTTAGGTTTGTTGATTTTTTAAATAAATTATATTTTTTTAGTATCCTGTCTTTACATATTGTCAACTTATTTTTATACACATGGGACTTTGGGAAAACTTTTGATTTGACTCTATATGTGTATTTCTTGATGTTTTTTTGTCCATACAAAATTTTCCTTTTTGCACCAGTCTTACCACCAGCCAGACCAAATTTTCTACTTCTCTTTGACTTATTTGCCATGGCTTTATAAGCTACCGAAACTAATATAGAATGTAAAACGATGCACTTGACATGTATGGGTTACTATACTTTCGGAAATAAAGTTGTATACCATATAAATAGGAGTAAAAGTAATTAAAAACGTTATAAAGGGGTTCATTATATTTTGTTTAATTATTATGCATTGTCATATTCTTTTGAAAAAAAATTAGAAAGAGAAAATAAAGTTTTTTATTTTGCAAAATAAATGCGGAACGGTGTGACGTCATGGTAGTGAACACCACAGAACACTCACCTTGAATGGATTTTTTAAAAATACTTTCGTCAGATCGCAAGAATCGATATATGCGTTTACCTTCCTCTTGATATAAATATATGTATATATGTAAATGATTACATGAAATAAAGGTAAAACTTAATAATACTCACCGCGTTGCAAGTTACCATATAGATTTCCTAGCCAAACAGCACTTCCTTCTATGAAGTGGAAATAGTTCCGCAACGAAAAGTAGTTCTACTTTCGTTTTTGTAATTCACTCTTTTGAGCTATGTCGTTTGTAACAAGTATCAAAATAAGGATATGAAGTCTTTTGGAATTTAATGTGATATAAGTGCTTTATGTAAGTAAACGTGTAATTAAATGCGGCGAATCCGTATCATTATCTTCATACGCTCAGCTACGTCAAAGAGGAAGTCGAAGACCGTTCTCACTAAGTCATGTACAAATTGAACTTGCTATATGGTGATCATAGAAAACCGATGCCCTGAATAACATTGGAAATGCATGCATACACGTTGAAATTATGCAATTTTGGTTTTCTTAGGTTTCCATTGCCCACACAAAATCCTTAATCTCCATCGTTATTGTAACATGGTCAAATCGACCGCCATTTTCCACTTGTGAATGTCAGATGTACAATATCTAATTAGATTGAACTGTGCGAAACACCACAAATTCATTCAAAAATTATATCTTTTGTAAGCAGCGGATGTGAAAATTTAAGAATATGAAGACAATTGCACTGAAAGATGTGTGTGGTTAGGACTAAGGTGTTTTTCCAGAAATGTGATTTTTTGGCTATATTTTGCCAAAGATTGAAAATAATTTATTTTTTCACATTTATTTATTTAATTTCTTAACCCCTAATTTATACTTTTCAGTTGCATATACATTGATTTTGTGTGTGCTTTATTCAATATTTTGTATATAACATTTTCTTTTACATCATTTTCCTATTAACCTGACCCTTAGGACATATATCTTTATTACTATTATTATTGTTTTATTACTTAGTATAAGTAAAATAAACGTAAGAATGTTAATACCATATAAATATGTCGGTTTCCTGATCTAGTTTTATTTTTGTCGCATTACATAATAACTTATAAGAGTTATTCCCCTTTGATTATATTAAAATCAAAATCTCTCTCCCTCGGACCAATGATGTAGCTTAGTTGGTAGAGTGTTCGCTCCGTAAGTGGGATGTTGTGGGTTCGAACCCCGACCGGGTCTGACTCAAGACTTGAAAGTGGGTAGTGACTGTTCTTTCGCCAAGCACTCGGCATTACGAAATGAAAGTCTTGGTTCTTTCGGATGGGAACTTAAAATAAACGAGGTCCGGTGTCACGACAGGCGTGGCACGATAAAGAACCCTGCGGTATAATGCCATTAGCGCAAAATTCCTGTACTTTCTTCTATACCTGGCGACGTCTTGATATAAGTGAAATATTCTTGATTGGGACGTTAAACACCATTACTCAACTCTCTCTCTCTCTCTCTCTCTCTCTCTCTCTCTCTCTCTCTCTCTCTCTCTCTCTCTCTCTCTCTCTCAGCGGAAAAACAACCGCCTTAAACTTTAATTTCATTTATGAACTTAAACAACACTAACGGATCACAAAACTTCGAATACCCCAAGTCGAGGGAAAAATCTTGGTGTAAGAATGTTTGTCAGTTCGCTTGCCGAAGGTCAGTGTCCCTTATTCTCTCTTATTTCTTCAACCATTTACTAACTGACCGCTATAAGATAAGTGAAGGAATATTGACTGATGCGTAAAACTCAATTTTTTTCCGCTCCACTGTACTCAATCTTCGTCATGGTATAATAATGTTGATTTTTTTAAAAAGTGATTTCCTTTATTATTTATTTATTTATTTATTTATTTATTTATTTATTTATTTATTTATTTATTTATTTATTTTTATTGTTTACATAGAAAACCTGGTAGTATCGGATCCATTCTTCAAGCAATGTAAACCCTGGGCATTTTGTACACGAGAAGAGGAGTATGAACTGGCTCTCAAGAAGCATCTATACGCCAATCAGAAAACAAAGGAACTCGGTATAACGAGTCCCTTAGAGGTCCAATATTATAAAGAGTGAGTTTTCAAAATAATTATTGTAATATGGAGAGGTCAAGGACTTACTGTTATGTTAAAATTGCTGGTTCACTTATTAAGTGGTATATATTAAATTTTAATCTTCCCTCGCGCAATAAACCCATTCATTAATTTACTATGTAAAGTGTTTCTTCCTCCTATTACATTTGGCATCCAACAAAATAACCCACAAAAGAGTTATGTGATATTTCCAAGTTTGGAAATCTCAAGATAACAGGGGAAGAATCAATGTAGCAGGACGAAGCTAGCGAGGAAGTTTTTCGCTCAGGTGTTCACTCTCTCCTGTTACAATAGTAATTTATCTTATCAGTTTCGTAGTATTAATTTTAAACCATTTTTTGTTTAGTTTTTGCGTAAATTAAATGTTTTATTGATACTTTAGTCGCTATTTTATGCTTTAGCCACGAAAAGCTAAAATTACGCTGATGCGGCTTTAAGCAATAGGTTAACTTACTACGTGGGTTGTAATTTTTAAATATTGGATAATTATTGTGATTCAAGATAAATTTTCACATCACCGTTAACCACTGCCATGTGGTTAGGCCGTTACCATGTATAAAATGATTCAATCACGCTACTCAAGAATCTTGGGTAAAACACTGCTATTGGTTACAAGCTTACAGTAAAGAAACGATTGGTATGTTTAAAAGTAATTTCTAACAAACCTATATCTAACGGACACTTCGAATGAATTAGTTAAGTTGAGTAATGGTGTTTAACGTCCCAGGCAAGAATATTTCACTTATATCGAGACGTCGCCAGCTATAGGCGAAAGTACAGAAAATTTGCCTGTGCGTTTCGCTGATGGCATTATACAGCAGGGTTCTTTATCGTGTCACGGGACCTCGTTTATTTTAAGTTCCTATCCAAAAGAACCGTGACTTTCATTTCGTAATGCCGAGTGCTTGGCGAAAGAACAGTCACTTCCAACTTTCAAGTCTTGGGTCATACCCGGTCGGGGTTTAAACCCACGACCTCCCACTTACGTGGTAAGCACTCTACCAAATGAGCTACCGCAGTGGTGTTTTGCCGAAGAGATAGAATGATTACAAATACCACTTTAACGCCGCAATTGATTATTATAGGATAAACACCAATCATTTTAATATTATAATATGCACCAATCAAAATATTATTATTCAGACCAATCAAATTAATATACATTCAGTATACACCAATCAAACATCGACGATTTAATACAGAATAAAATTATCTGATTACTTCGAAATAATAAAGCAATCAGTAATTGTTATTTTCAGATGTGCTTCTTCTAGAGAAATGGACCCGTTCGGTTTGCATGTGGGGGCGTTCATGACCACAATTGAGGCACAGGGAACAAAAGAGCAAAAACAGAAATGGCTTCCGCCATCAGAAAATTTACAAGTAATTGGGACATACGGACAGACAGAGCTTGGTCATGGTAATATATGTTGTACAAATAACTTTGTACTTTTTCCAGTTTATCTTCTTTCTTTCATTTTTATATTCTGTGTCTGGTTGTGGTGTGTATCCATGGTTGTGGATTCAAACCCCGGTCGGGACAAACATAAACTTTTAAAATATAAGATACTGCTTCTTCGTCTGACGATCGGCATTAGGAAGAAAGGGTATCGACTGGTACACACGATGTCAGAATAATAGACAAGGGAGTGATATGCTTGTCTGCAGCATATTGACTCAGTGAGCCAGCACTTTACCAAAATGTCGCCCTGAGTACGCTCTATCACACGATAGACCATAATACACACTTGCAAATCTCACGCACACGCGACCTAGTTCTCAGATTAATCTATAGATATAAATAACCTAGTTCTCATCGCGAATAGCTGAAAAACTGCTGATGCGACGTTAAAAAATAACATTATTACATCATCGTCAACAACAACAACAACAATCACTGCGGTAGCTCAGTTGGTAGAGTGCTTGCTCCGTAAGTGGAAGGTCGTGGGTTCGAACCCTGGCCGGGTCTGACCCAAGACTTGAAAGTGGGTAATGATTGTTCTTTCGCCAAGAACTCGGCATTACGAAATAAAAGTCACGGAAACGATAAACAAGGTCCTATGTCACGGCAGGCGTGGCACGATAAAGAACCAGGCTGTATAATACCATCAGTGCAATGCATAAGCAAAATTTCTGCACTTTCGCCCATAGCTAGCGACGTCTCGATATAAGTGAATATTCTTGACTGGGATATTTAACACATTACTCAAATCAACTCAACTTAACAACAACGAATATAAAACCAGCTAGGCGCTGCATTACTGTCTG
>JARBDR010000915.1:957696-1208205 GCA_029721355.1 Tegillarca granosa | reverse complement strand
ATATTTGCCTACTGGTTGCAATACAACTTCTGGTTTTTCTTGTAATCTAGAAATGCAAATATTGAGATTATTTTTCCAAATGTCCACTCAACGCTCGTTCTAGCCACGGACATTCTGTTATTAAATTCCATCTCCTCCGGGCTGAGAGCTGCCCTTCGAAATGGAGAAATGATAAATTCACTTGAGGGTAGGCTGATCACCATACACATTATAAACTGTACCATCAGGGCCCAAACATGTTATTTCGCATATCATCTAGAATGCCACTCATCCTCAAAACACCTGCATCATATCATCGGGCGAATAGTCCCATCAATAAATCCCCAACAGTTTCCCAGTGGGGCATCTTGTTCGTGTATGGCATCAGAAAAAATCTGTAGATTTGCTGGAGACAGCCATGGCTGGTTCAGAACTGAAAACAGATATCCATGTTCATCATAAATATGATCAAGTACTCGATTGAATATATATGACAGTTCTATCACCCGACCTGCCGAATATTGAAGACAAATCATGCAGGCGATTTGGATATGCAAATCTACGTAATAAAATGTCAGAGGGACTCGATTCCAGTAGCAAACTGTCCGATTACTGCATATTAACTTTTCTGAAATTTGAAGATAATTTGGTATAATATTGATATCTTCTTTGTCAAATCTAAAACATTATACGGCACTGGTCATTTGTAAGAGATTCATAGTCTATCTTTGTCCGAAATCCTGTTGATTTGCTTTGATTAAACTAGACAGGAGTAACAAGTCGTTATCGTTTGATAACGCTGCCAAAACATTCATATTAACCCGCCATTTTAAAATATAGTTCTTTGTTACTGTGATTTCTAAATTTATTTTCCATTGGCTGAATCACATATTCTTGGCCAATCGAAATCATTTTTAGTAAGCAAAAATTACTCGTACAAGTACAAGTAATAAGTGTGCTTTACTGTTTTTGCTACACGTTTCAACTTGTACGTGTACTTCTGAGTTACACGTACAAGTACACGTACAAGTTTGCTTGCTTAACCTCTCTAATGACAAAGTGTGGAATAATTTTGCATATTAGTAGTGTTTTCATTCCTTTTTGTTAGTGGTTTCCTTTTCATTGCCAAAGTATGTATAATTTTGTCCATTAGTAGTGTTTCTTTGTTTGAATTTACTGTTACGCTTTTATTCACCTGATGATGCCTGAGTAGCATTTAGTTATTTGCCTCTGCGACGAAGTGTCTTGTAAGTGATTAACTAGTAAGTGATGTGTTGATGTTTATATTTCTTTGGTGTCAGAGTGGCTGTATTACTGGTATGCTATTTTTTCCCTGATGCCCAAGTATGTATCATTTTTATATTTGCCTTCGCAGCATACTTTTGTATACTACTTTGTATACAAGTGTTTAATAATAGGTGTATTAGATTTCACTTGAATTGTTTGGTTTTGTTTTCTTTGCCCAAGTGTTGTTTTATATTTGCCTGATGCCAGAGTGGCATAGTTTTATATTTATGTTGTTTATTTTTTGAGTTCAGTAGAGTTTAGAAGGTTGTCATGATATTGATATATATAGAATGTTGTCGTCTTATAATATAAGAGTATTTCATTATTTCTTAAAATAGCACTTCAAAACAAATGCTTATTATTGAAATTGCATATTCAAGTATTATTTTGTGTTATAGAAACATACACTTTTGTTGTGGGAAAATCATTTTTTAGACTTGAAACTGTTTTTTCATACCATTTCAAATTAAGTCTTTGCCACTAGTATTTTCTGTACACAAATTAATGATATCTGTTTATTATTGTTACTTTCATTGTTATTTGTCAATACTAGTATTAGTTTAATACATGTACAAAATATGTATTTGTAGCTTGCAACAACATTTTTTGTGACAATTTCCGGTAAATAACTTATTACCACTGTCATTTTAAATTGTCATTGATTCTTTTTGTTCATTATTGTCTGTTTTGTTCTAGTATATAAACTATTAAGCACCACAATTTGTTTTGTTTTTCTACCAAAAATCTCATTACCCGAGGGTATCCATAACTCAGTAGGCAGTACTTTGTGCTGTCAGAAAATGTACCATTTAGCAAAATTTTCAGCTGCCTTAAATTGTAAATTTGTTTAAAACTAAGGTTTGTTCCCTCATGCAAAGCATTTCTTAGCTGGATTGGAGTAATATAATTTTGGAACTTTAGATTCATGAATTTCCAACTGTTTGGCTTATTTTTTTTATTATCAAACTATTCGGTCTTAGTGTCACTGATGAGGAATGAATTTCCGAAATGTGCACATCTGGCACATCAATATTAAACTGGTATTTGTGTTATATATTTACATGGAGGACTGACAAATGGAATATCTCCAATTGAGAAAGAAATCTTTTGATATTTACTAGTATATGCTAGTAATATGCCGATGATCGGTTATAATTGACAAATGATCTATTGTGACTTGATTTTATTTCGTGGCATTTATTAGTATATACATGTACAAATGTGTATTTTCTATGTTTTTATTACAAAATCAATTATTTCTGATAATTAGTTACTTGACTGGTTCCGATTATCAATTACGAAAACCCAAACCCACAGCCTCAAGCAGATCATAGTGTAATTTAGTACCAAAGAAGTTTGACAGTTTACTTGCAGATAATTTTAATCACTATCCCTGACCTGGCTGCCTCCATGTTTAAGTGACATGGTCTTAAATGGTGGAAGTACTTCAAATCAATTTCTAAAGGTGTTTTTTCTAAGTCTCGCAAGAGTAAAGATTCAGTGGAAAATGAAATCAGTTTCACCAGTTTGTCATGGTCTTTTTGACATGCAGCACAGTTTAACAATCGTGCTAAGCAGTTACAGGTTCAATTTTGCATCATGCATATGAAAAATGGACGAGAGACGGGAATTTAGCTGGGCTATTTTCGGGGCCCATATCTGCGCTCAATAGGGGCCCTATTCCCCTCATTAGTGGCTCAGTATTAGATTATTAGCCTCCAGAGCGAGATGTTGTGGATTCAAACCCAAACCCGGTCATACATAAGACTTTAAAATCTGAGATACTGCTTCCTCACCTAGCACTCAGTATAAAGAGGATAGAGTATTGACTGGTTCATCAGGTGTTGGAATAATGTGACTGGGGTAGTAGTATGCTTGTCTGCGGTATATTGACTCGTTGAACTAGAGCCTTACCAAAAAGATGCCCTGAGTGCGCGCTACTACGAGGCACATTTCAAGCATACATTAACTTGTCCTTAGATTAATCCTTAGAGATTAATAAAACTTGCTCTCAGCAAATTACTGAAAAATGCTGATGTTAAAGAAATTGACAGTAATTGAAAAATAAACTCCTGTCAAAATTCATTATTACACATCTTTTCATCTGCCTATTTCAGAGTATTGTAACATTGGAATTTTTTCCACAATTTCGGCCATTACAACACCTAATTTGACAAATTGCCTTTGCCCAATACACAAAAATCTTTGTAAAAGAGACCTTTAAATTTTTTTCACCATGGCATTATATAGCTTTGCAAACTTTCCACACAAACAATAAGGGGTTTTAATCACGTAATAAGCTGGCAAACTCCATTTTTACAGAATATGCAAAGCAAATGTGTTGATATTTAAAGGCAATTCTTTGAAAATCTCTAAAATGGTCTGGCCAAATAGAACCAAATCCAAAATTGCTGCCATTACTATTAATGAAAAAATCAGATAAATGGCTATAACAGATTCATTTATGAACTGATTAAGTTCAAATTTGATATAGAAAAGTAGTTGCATAACCATTTTAATATATAACAGGTTTCTCTAATTTTCCATTGACAAAATCTTCACGGATTATGCAAGTGCGTTATTTTAAGCAAAATTCTTTTGAAAATCTCTTCTAGAAACACAACACCAAATTGATTGATACTCGTTGCAAAAAGTCCGTAATTGATGCATTTTTATAATTGTGTCTGGCATGGCCATCGGAAATTCGAATGCAATAAAATGCCAGTTGAGCGACCCTATTGGGCCTCTTGCTTATATTGTTAGTAATAATGTGGTCTAGAATTTGTTATTCATTGGAAAATGAATCGGTATTTACTTTGAAATTTGTGAAAAAAGGCAACACTGAAATTCATAATAATTAAATACAAGATGTTGTTCCATTATGCTTATTTTCTGTCATAGTATTCTGTACCTTTTAAGGTTCTTTATTCTTTGCAGGAAAATTATGAAATATGCGGATATATTACATCACAGGAGATAAACAATCGACAATGCAACGCCAGGACCTCAAATTCTATAGGCTTATTTATTTACAGAATATTCAATGGTATTGTGTCTTGAAAAGGATGATCTGAAACATTGTGACAAATTACTTAACGTTTTATATTTTGTGAAATTGCTTATCCCTATCATCACTACATCGCCTTCATACATGTAAAACAAAATCATTTCAGTACTAATTGCATTGAAGAAAGGGCAGCAGTCAATTTTAGCTCACTTGCATCAACGTGTAGAGAGATTATGTCACTCTCACAGTGTGAGCATTAGTGTCCAAAGTTGATGTTTCATGCTCAAGCTTTTTAACTTTGTTGTTTCCATGTTATGCATGCAATCGTTTTTGCCTTCATTCAAATCTTGTTTATCCTTTTTGAGTAGTTGCTATGATACAAAAAGGTTAAAATTTCCATCAGCATCTATGTAACTTAAAAAAGGTTTTAGACTTAATCAGAATAAGTGAGAGTTGGATAATAATTCTATTTATTAAATGGTAAAATACTGATTGATTTCATTTTTGGTTAAAAATGCAAATTTTCTAGGCCTAATATGATCAATTTACAAAATTATACAGAAAATTCATATTGGTTACCATTTATATGGACAGTCAGAAGAAAACAATGAGGTGCAAATTCTATTTAAAATTTCTTTGTAAATTCCGTTGTAATTATGACAATTCAGTTTCGTCATTAAGTGGTTATAAGTTGGTAAAATATAAGGGTCAAGCTCGTGACTGACTTTCATAAAACAAATCTTTAAATTTAGGAATCGTTTGTTGTTTTATTTCCTGTTTATTAAATTATTCAAACCAATCTTTTACATCCAGTTTTTTTATTTTTTTACGCACACTACCGACAAGAGACATATATGTCCTCATCGCCCCATACCAACAAAGAACATTTATGTCTTTACGCACACAACCGACAAAGGACAAATATGTCCTTACGCACACTTCCGACAAAGGACACATATGTCCTTACGCACCCAACCGACAAAGAACACATATGTCTTTACCGCACTGTACCGACAAAGGACATATATATTCCTGACTGCACTCTACCGACAAAGAACATATATGTCCTTACCGCACTCTGTCGAAAAAAGGACATATAAGGACTGCATTCTACTGCTAAATGACATATAAGGACTACACTCTACCAACAAAAGACATATATGTCCTTACGCACACTACCGACAAAGGACATATATGTCCTTACCGCACTCTACCTGCAAAAGACATAAATGTTCTTACCGCACTGTAGCGAAAAAAGGACCTATACATGTATGTCCTTACCGCACTCTGCCAAAAAAGGACATACAAGGACTGCACTCTACTGACAAATGACATATAAGGACTGCATTCTACCGACAAAGGATACATATATGTCCTTACGCACACTTCCGACAAAGGACATATATGTCCTTACGCACTCAACCGGCAAAACAACATATAAATCCTTATTCATTTTTTCGACAAAGGACATATTTGTCCTTACCGCACTCTACCTGCAAGACATATATGTTCTTAACGCACTCTACCGACGAATGCAATATATGTTCTTACCGCACTGTAGCGAAAAAAGACATATACATGTATGTCCTAATCGCATCTGCCGAGAAAAGGACATATAAGGACCGGCCTCTCCTGACAAATGGCATACAAGGACTGCACACCGACAAAGGATATGTCCTTACGCACTCAACCGGCAAAAAAAATCCTTATGCATTTTACCGACAAAGGATACATATGACCTTAGAGCACTGTACCGACAAAAGACATATCCTTACGCACTCATCAGACCAGAAAAACATATAAATCCTTTTGCACTTTACCGACAAAAGACATAAGTGTCCTTACCGCTCTCTACCGACAAAGGTGATATATGTCCCTACCATATTGTATCGACAAAGGACATATATGTCCTTACTGCACTGTACCGACAAAGGACATATATGTCCTTACTGCACTGTACCGACAAAGGACATATATGTCCTTACGCACTCAACAGGCAAAAAAACATAAATCCTTTTCCACTTTACCGACAAAGGACATATATGTCCTTGCTGCACTATACCGACAAAAGACATATATGTCCTTACGCACTCTACCAACAAGAATATATATGGCCTTACCGCAGTCTGCGGAAAAAAAGGACATATAAGGACTGCACCCTACCGACAAATGACATATAAGGACTGCACTCTACCGACAAAAAACATATATGTCCTTACCGCACTCTACCTGCAAAAGATATATAAAATTATGTCCTTAACGCACTATACCGACAAAGGAAATATATGTTCTTACCACACTGTAGCGAAGAAGGACACATATGTCCTTATATTTATATATATAAACATATATATATGATTTATTTATTGGATTGGAATTTTCAAATTTATGCACTAATTATAAATGTGTAACATTATCATTTACATGATGTCACGTAAGTGTTTGAATATCAGTGCACTACAGCGGTCAAAATATAGGTTGTAACTTATTTTGTATGAACTACTTGCTTGCTGTGGCCTTTCAACAAGAAGGCAATCATACCTATTTCCCAATTATATTATGACGATGCTGAATGTATTTCTTATGGATCATGTACATATTTTATACATGTATCTAATTATATATATATATATATATATATATATATATATATATCACTGGATATTTTTTTTATTTATCGATTGTATAGCACTAGCTATATGATTTATTTATTGGTTTGATATTTTAAAAATTATGCACTAAATGAGTATAACATTATTATTTACATGATGTCACGTAAGTATTTGAAGAGTTTCATACACCAATTCACTACTGAGGTCAATTTAAAGGTTCTAACTTATTTTGTATGAAATTTTTTCTTGCTGTGGTCTTTCAACAAGAAGGCAATCAAAACTCTTTCCCATTAGTGTTGTGTAAAGAAATGTGTCATGATGCCAATTAGTGAATAAACATCATTCCACAAATAAAGTATATTTTATAACTATAAAACCCTCACTTTATACATTAAGTTGATTTTCTTAAAAAGGTTTAATTTTTTACAGATTATGTGAGAAATGATAGTTAATATGTTCACATATCCAGTGGAGAATGCAAAAATGAGGAAAGTATTATTTTTCCAGTTCTTGGAATTGAAAATAAAATAACATTCCAGATAGCTTAAAAAAACTCAAAGGAAAATCGTTTCAATACAAGCCATTCCTATACACATTGAGGACAGTTTTTATCCAATAAAGCAATATGTTGGAAATCATAAAGAAACAGAAATTGCAAAAATACTTTTGCTACCTGAAAAAGGTAAAGAAAGACGAAAACAATGGGAAGATTTTAACCGCAATTGTAATGTAATTGAGAAAGATTTTAGATTGATAATTCCAAAATATAGACTAGGAGGAAGCAAGGAGGCACAGTATAACTATGTTCCGTTTTCATCATGTAAAGCCTGTTATAAAAAGATGACTTAAAGGAATATCTGAAATAAAGCGTTTCAAGAAAATCACAACAAATTCAAATGAACTGATGAACAAATCTTTATATTAAATATTTGCACGTTTAAAGATGCTAAAATATGATTTTGTTCGATAATACCGAGATGTGCATTATGTTTAATTTAATGATGACAAGAACATACACGCTTGTTTATTGCTTTTGGTTATTCTTAACAAATGAATTTTCACTGTTATATTTGATGAGAACAAAGATATTATGCATTTTTGTGGATAATGACTAGCATTATGCGCTATTACGATTGTTTTTGTACATTGGATATGACGTTTGAAGAGAATACATATGTGACATATTACAAACAAACAATTTAGAAAGTTTAAGCCACATTGCTTCTATACGTTATGAGTCCTCGATGGCCGAGTGATCTAAAACTTTTGCTGGCTCATTGTCTAGATTTTACACCAAATCGGACAGATTCATGTTATCTCTCCGTAATATTTGTAGTCATTAATTTTCTTCAGAAACTTCAGATACCTAACCTAAAATCAAACATTCTGTTATATTATAACAATTGATTTATGATTTCCATTGGCGATATAAATTCAAAAACTTTGCAAGGGAAACCATTCACAACGCGCGTATAAAGTTTAATTGTATTATTTTCGTTTGATTTTTAGACTTAAAAAATCCCATTAAATAAAACACATACCACAAGTACACGCAGCAGCCATAAAGAACGTGCATTTCAGAACAAGAACGCGAAACAAAGAATGTCCACAAATAAAAACACATATTCAAATCAATATTATTTTTATCCTTTATTATCTAAAATTTTTATACATAATGCTAGTGAAAAATTAATAATTTAACATCAATATATCTGAACAAAATAGATGTGTTTGCAAATGGGACGTGTCACCCATGCTAAATCTTATATTTTTGTGTTGGTGCAACAACTGCAAGTAGGTCCAAATACTGTTCCAAGTTGTCCCCTAAATAATAAATCTTAACGAAACGTTTGATCAATTTTATAATTTTTAAAATGCTAAAAGTATATCTCAGAAAAGTCTGAGATGATTTTCAATCTAACATTAAACAAGAAGCCCAAGGGGTCCTGTGCTGCTCAACTGGCAGGCCAAACGCATATTCATGGCGGCCATCTTGGAATTAGGATCAGGTCGAAAATCACTTTTATCTACTCCACCTAGGAACCTTCAATACCAAATTTGGTTTTGTTTGGTCAGGTGGTTTCAGAAAATATGTTTTTCAAAGAATCTTCTGATTTAGCTGCTACCTTGTATATTGTGCTTCCAACATGGCAACGAGAATTTTGGTTATAGAAAACCCATTCCATATGTTAAATGTCCCGTTATCTACAATCTAATTTGAACCAAATTAATCAACAAATAAATATGGAATGGTCATTTTCTTGTTTTTATGTTTATACTAACGGTGTTCATCTTGGATTAGGATCAAAACAAAAATCACAAACTTTAATCTACTCCATCTGCCACATTGGATAAATTTGGTCGGGGGTTTTAGAAAAAAAAGTTTTTCAAATAATCGGCTATATTTAGCTGTAACTTTTCATATCGCGCTAATGACATACCAAAGAAACAAAGTTTTGGTTTTATTTGGTCATGTGGTTTCATAGATGAAGATTGAAGTTTACGCACGCCCGCTTCGCTATTGCATTCACTGCAAGACTTTTTTATTAAAATTAAACAATATTATAATTTCATATGATTAAAAGCAGTAGAGATATATCTAAAATAGCATATTCTTTGTCACAAGACACCTTTTAAACCAGGCATATTTTCTGTTATGTCAAGTTATGATTCGCTTTACGTTTCTTATAGTTTTTCGCTTTTTCGTGTGTTTGTTTCGTACAAAGAATTTTTAAGGTCATCTGTGCTCTTTTCCTTGTTTCCGAGATTTTAGCAGAAGAAGAAAAAGTATAAAAGTTGAAGATTTTCTACGACTTAAGTACAATGGAGGCCCATAAACCTCATCATAAACTACAGAAGTTTCGTTAACTCTTAACAAATACGTAGACCTTAGTAATTATATAACAAATACCTGCTAAATTTTGATGTGCCAGATGTGCACATTTCGGAAAATCATTCCTCATCAGTGACACTAGGGGCCGAAAAAATTGAAAGATTAAAAAACATAGAATCAAAGGCGTTCTCTACTTACAAAGTATCAAGGCATCGGTTATCTTTCAAGACTTTTGCATGGACCTACAATCATGTTCTCATCTAATAAGAGCTCTGCATAAATGAAAAAATGTTAATTGATAACCAAACCAAAAAATGTTCAAAAACATTTGAGTATATACTGTTTTCAGGGAGATTAATTTGAATTTTCACGCATAACATTAGTGCACAATTCTCTACTAGGTTTCCCAAAGTGTTTGATTTGTTTCATTTTTAATGAATTTATGAGGATTACAAATAATAATTCGTAATAGACATATTTAAAGTGCGTGAGATAGTTATCTCCATTCATTGCTGATTTTTACATGTGGTACTTAATATCTGTGCCTGCTCAAGACGTCAACAGAAAGTTAAACTATTAGGTGGTTGAAATAAATATAAGTTATGGAATGGATGAAAATATATTACAAAAAATTTTCTTTAAGTAACAATTAGTTTTTTTATTACGATCCCGAATATAATCCTCAAAATTAAATCACCCATTAGTTTAACTTGCCGATAAAAGTTTGAATTGTTAACATACTTGTTAACTATTCTTTGAAATTAAAACAAAGTATTAAATGAAAATATTTATTTAAATATATACAAAAAATTACAACAAACTTTACCATTCAACAAATTAAGGATTGTTTACAGTCTAAATAGTACCTCTCAAACGTCCTGTGTTAACAATCTGTTACCGGGAGAACAATCATTGAAAGCGATTTTATCCAAAAAAACGGAATGAAAAATAAAATCAAATTAAATATCGACAAATATACATACATTATTGTCTATTATTTATCATTCAAATACAAAACAAAACAACATAAAATTTAACTTCAATAAACAAAATAAATTTAGATATAGATAAAAAAACGAATAATGTTTTTTTTAAAATATATATACATAATGTAGTCCTTGATTTTAGAAATTTTTATACACTTTTTTAAGCATCATGATTGTACAATATTTCCTCGCTTTTAAATATTGCATTTATATATCCTGCTTTAGCAAAAAAATGTTCTTCATTATTTATGTGCATCTTGATGTTCATATTAACTCTTTGGCTATAATTGACTTGGTGGGGTGAGTGCGTGATTTTGTGATTTTTTTTGTTAAAAGCTGTATAAGCGTCATTGTAGCTATTCAAGACTAAATGTTAAGAATAACTTGTTGGAAGTAAATATATAATACAAGTACCAGTTAAATTTTGATGTGCCAGATGTGCACATTTCGGAAATTCATTCCTCATCAGTGACACTAAGACCGAAAAGTTTGATACATAAAAATATAAGCCAAACAGTTGAAAATGATGAATCTAAAGTTTCAAAATTATAAAAATCCCAATCCAGCTAAGAAATGCTTTGCATGAGGGAACAGACCTTAGTTTTAAATAAATTTCAAATTTTAGACGACTGAAAATTTTGCTAAATGGTACATTTTCTGACAGCACAAAGTACTGCCTACTGAGTTATGGATACCCTCGGGGAGTTTTACTCCACCAGCAGCGGTACCCGCTCAGGGGTAGTAAATATATAATACAAATACCAGTTAAATTTTGATGTGCCAGAACAAGTAAAACAAGTAAAACAGTACGCGATAAATATTTCTTCTAATTTCTTTTTTTTTTTTTTTACATTACTGCAAGTTGTTGCCGTAACATTTGATAAAATCTTATTTTAAGCAGCACATTGGGAAGGAAAAAGGAAATAACCTAAATTGCTTCACTTTAAACGTTCTTATTCTAATTTGAAGAAAATAAACTTAGTTCTAGCAGTGTTCGTTTGTCATTTTTATCAGTGTATTACACTGAATAAAGCCTTTTAATAAGTAATAACAACTAAACATTGTGTCTCCAGTTGTAAAAAAAACTTATATTTATCAAGTTTACATTGACTGAAATCTACAAAAAAAAAATCTTTTGTTTTCACTTTGATGAGGAATGAATTTCCGAAATATGCAAATCTGGCACATTAAAATTTAACTGGTATTTGTTTCATATATTTGATAAGTACAAACATTGTTAATGGATTTTCTTATGTTGAGGAATATTTTCGAGTTACTTTCAAAAATTTTCTACTTGTTAATACATAAGCTCTTAAAAAATTTACTTTTCGTGGAGGAAATGTTATTTTAAATATTGCTGAGAATAATTTACATTTCAGTAGCATAAATTTTTAGCTGTTTGATTAAATAATCAATAAATTAACGTCACACAATTAATTGTAACTTCCTTGATTGTTTTGGTGCATGTTTTAATTAAAGTCACATCCGGATTATTTCCGGAGTAAACAAAAAGAAAAACGGTGATATTTGTAAATATTTTAAAACAGTTTGTCAGAAAAAACGGGTCTGTTATATATTCTAGATAAATGCATTTGTAAACGACAATATAATATAGGATATAAACATGTTAAAAAAAAAAATAAATTTACAAAAGTCGCATCATTTCAAGAGAAAAAATAATTTTCCATGATCTCTTCTTAAGTCCCTGAATAAATAAGGGCAATTGTTTTTCTATCCGGACTTGCATTTTTTTTTTACTTATGATAGCTAAATTTGTATATATTCTTGAAGAAAACGATTTCGAAAAAAATTGAAATAGTTTTGCAGATGCCATTATTCTAAGGTGACTTTAGCCATTTAGTTAGTTCTAAACATTTTATTTTAACTGTCTTGGGTTAAAACTTTGATACCATTGTTATATATATAAACTCTTGCAATCAGGTATTTGCTTCTGAAATAGCGGAGTCTTCTGTCTTCACATGGCTGTATTTGATGATCTAGAAATCCTGAAACAAAAAATAGATTGATTAAATAAACCAATAAAGAAACTTATATTCATATATGTCTAAGGAACTATTGTTGTGTATGAAAGCAAGCTGCCTCAATAGGACATAAACTGTACAATATGAAAGCAGTTTGTTTTAGAATTCGTCTCTGTATTAATCATTACTAGTAAGCAGTACTTAGTGCTGTCAGAATATGTTACTTGTGGCAAACACATTTCTGCAGCTTTATTTTTAAATTCATATAAAACTCAGGGTTTGTCCTTTGATGACTTTGAACTCATATTGTTTAAAAGTTTGATTCATGAACTTTCGAATGTTTGTAATTTTTATCTATCAACTTTTTCGACCCCTACTGTCAATAATAAAAAATGAATTTCCGAAATGTAGACTAATGGCATATCAAAATGTGTTTTTTAAATATTATATTGCAGAACAAGTCTTCTACGAATGTTTCAAAACTAGCTTTATGATCTACAAAAATTTTCTAGTTTGCATTTTCTATTTTTAAACCGAGAGACACCGCTTAAAAAGAAACAGAAAAACAATTTTCCTTACACATTGCATCGATATTATTTTAATAAGCAATGACTATTTTTGGTATATTATTGATATTAAATCCAATTTTATTGTTTAAAGTTTATAATATTGTCATGTTAAATGATTTTAATTTTTTTTTTAAATTTCAGGAAACTTACTAATTTTCCATGTTTTAGGAAATTTGTAGGTCAAGATACAGAGGTACTTGAGAGTGTTAAATTGTTTTTAAGTTTCTGTTTACTTCGAGAAAAAAGGGAAATCATCAAAATAGCAATTTTAATATATGGTACTTTATGAATGGGCTGAAATATATAGAGATTGGCGTAATAATTGAAAAATACCTAATGGCAAACTAAGAGATGGAACAGGCATCCAGTTATTTCATAATGCTGTTTCCAAATTCCGTTTAGATCTCCTTGGTGTAGGTTCTGGCTTTCTTTGAACTGTGAATAATATTATTATTACTAGAGCTATCCGAAAGTGAAAGTCATTATAACTTAAATAAAAAAATACCTTCAAATATTCAAAATGGGATTAAAACCAATGTATTATCCTATATATGATTCGTCTACTGGGATATATAAACAGATTCTTTGAAAGGTGGTTCCTAAAGTTCCCTTTAATTTGCAAAGTTCAAAAATTCCTGTTTTTCTCAATTTGTGCATGTTGCAGTAATATATGTTTTGTTGGAAATTTCGTTCCTTGCAAACAATTCAGATTTATTTTGCCGACTATACAACATTTGAATGTTTTTCTCTTGAAATATTTACCCTTAGTAGGTCTATTAACTGCAATGTTTTTTTTAATGCGTCGTCAGAATCTTTACAATTATTAGACGTCCTACTTGTATCAACATCATCACTCTTTACTGATATAGCGTCTGTCGCATGACCTTGAATGCTAGACAAAATGTCCATCGGAATAGGTTAATATAAAACATTCTCCCGTGGTTACAAAATCGATTACCTAGATCAAAGACACGCGGGTTTAAATGGATAAGTTATTGTTTAAATCCACGCCAAAACTGTTTCAGCTTTTCGTAACCAGAGGACACAGTATAATTGATGTAAAGATATAAAGAATAACATGTTTTAAAATTAAGATTTAACTTTAAAGATCCGTTTTATTACAGAAAAGCATAAAAGACTAGAAGGATTAGGATACAAATGATTATTGAATAAGTTTACTTCTCGAAGTAAATTTAAAAGAAATATCAAATGATATTGCAAATGAGAAGATACTGAATAAAAAGCTTAATTTAAAAACAAAGTCAACACAATCATGAAAAATGTCCCTGAACTGAGAAGGGGCTCATTGAAAGGTTGTTTTTTCCTCTTGACACACACAAACACACACACACACACACACACACACACACACACACACACACACACACACATATATATATATATATATATCACTACTGTGTTCGACAGTTTTTTTTTAATTATTATGATGAAGCACAATAAACACGGCTTATTATCATTACATAATACATTGATATATCTAATTACCTTTATAAACGACCTGTTTTGTCTTTTTCTTCTTTTTTGTTTTTAATCCATAGACGACACATCCTGATGCAGAAACTAAAACAGCACTGAATGATATTATTGTAATTAAACGCCATTCCACTTTGATATCTGAAAATAAAATCTAAATCTTTTTTTCTTCTTGCAATTAATTCAAAATATCCAAATAATATAAAAAAATAGTCACTAAATAATACGTTTAAAGCTAAGGTTAATTTTCTCTGCGAAGCATTCCTTAGCTGGATTTTGATTAATATCATTTAAAATAATTGGATTCATTAAGTTAAAACCTCATGCTTTTTGGCTTGCTATTTGTACAAATTAACTTATTTTATCCCTTGTATCACTGATGAGGAATGAGTTTTCGAAATATGAACATCACACACATCGAAACTTAACGGGCGCTTTTTGTTAATTCTACAAAAGTAAGCAATAAGTAGTTGTAGCAAATAAACACTTTAAAAAAGTGCTTATCTCAAACCGCAAAATTTAATTGCTCAGTAATATATTCCAGCATTCATGGAAAAAAACTAGAATTTTATAACTTTTAATGAAAAAAGCTTTACCTGACGCGTTTAGTATTTTTTTCTTTTGTTGCATAATATATAAAGTCAGCTGTGCAGCACCAAATTTATTTCTAATATCAATCGTATAGTTCTTCAAATCCTTTTCATCAAGTATGCATTTTTGTATAAATAACGTATTATGAACTTCACCTACAGAAATGCTTGATACATTTAAGGTCCGCTCCGTTATAATTTTTGAGCTTGGATTGGATGTGAAATTAATTTCATATTCTATAATATCTCCGATACTAACGTCTAATTTGATTTCGTGATGACTCTGTCCGTTTTCAAATTTAGGCGCACCTGCAAGATCGCAAAAATGATATGTTATAGAAAATAACAATATTGTGAAACATTGTAAATAAAATAAACATGTTACAGAAGGGAAAAAAATGCAGGGTCGGACCGGGACCTCCCAAACTATAGGCGAGTACTCTACCAACTGAGGTATCCACACCGCTACATTCCTCCCCTGTTATGCTAGAGTTTCTAATAGCTCTATGAAAAATCTAACCCTAAGTTTCCTCGTATGGACTTTATATGGCCGGATATTGTAAGTTCACCACTTCCTAGGGCCACACTGGCCATAAAACTGTAACAGGAGGGAGAAAAATGCAGGGTCGTACCGGGGATCGAATCCAGGACATCCCGCACTATAGGCGAGTGCTCTACAAACTGAGCTATCCAGACCGCTTCAAACATATGTTTTGTTGACTTGTATTATAATTTATAATATAAAATGACATTATAAATAAATCAGTAGTTTAAACTCTTTTAAGCATGGTGGCCTAAGTGGCCCAGTGGTCTAAAGCGCGCGCTTACGGATTACAGTGCCTCTCACCGCCTAGGTTCGAATCCCACTTTGGACAGATCGTAGTGTGAGAAAGTTTGTCAGTTCGCTTGTCGAAGTTCGGTGGTTTTCTGCGGGCACTCCGATTTCCTCCACCATCCCAGAACTGACCGCCTCGAAATAAGTGAAAGATTCTTGATTGGGGCCTTAAAAACACCATTACTCCACTCCACTCTTTTAAGATGGTGCATTCAAATATGTTTTAAATCTAGCACCCAAAATTTACAATCATTGTTTTTTTAACAGTAATTCAGTTAAACTACATAACACACGATATTAAATTTACATTTAAACTTCATTATTTATCGCTTTATTTAAATTTGTGCAATATTTTCAATTTGAATGTTCCCGCTTTTTTCAGTGGGATAATTACACGTTAGATCAGCCAACGATAACAACATATGAAATAATCCGAATTATATCATTTAGTCTTTACAATTGAAACCAAGTTAATTTTACTTGAACTTAGTTGTGGTAAAATGCTAAAGTATTAAGTAGTGCGTTTGTTTGCCTCCCAAAGTTTAAAGTTCATGGCGAGAAAAATTGGATTGGAAAACGGAGTTTGCGGTGAATGAACTTTTTGTTTGGGATGTGTTTTGAGTGAAATAACTTATACCGTTTGGATTTTGACCGTTTACATGAGATTAAATCGATAACAATCGCGTGTCGGACGTTGTTGTTCACTTTTGAGATCGAGGTAATTTTATTTATATATCCATCCGCCGATTAAACTGTTAACGTTATATTGTGTATGGAAATATGAGCTCACAATTTCAGACCCTTTGCAATAAGAATAGTAGAAAACCACACACCAAATGTAACCATATGTAGTTATTATTCAAATATATTACATAAATGTTCTTTTCATCGTGCTTGAGAAAATATTATCAATAGGCTTGAAAGTGCCACTGATTCAAGAAAGAGACTATTAGAAAATGTGTACACTTAATTGATCTCGTTTTATCATTGTGTTTTTGTGAATTGGGGTTTGGATTTTGAGATGTTGCACTCAACCAAAAAAGTTTCAAAAATAGCAAAAACAACGATAAACTCACACGTGACATTAAGAAAAAGAGCTTTTTTGTCAACTTTGTTCTTCTTATTGGACGCTGAACAAAAATACTTTCCTGTATGTTCACATGTGCTGTTACTTATACTAAATGTGCTGTTATTGTCATCCTTTTGACTTCTGTCATCAATGCCATTGTGCGGTAAAAGCCATGTTATATTCGCTAGCGGTTTGCTTTCAACCTCGCATAGGAAACTGACATTGCTGTTTTCTTTTATATTTGTCTCACCGATGAATTTCCGTATCTTTGCCTCATCTGAAAATTATTAAAATAAAAGAAGACTTACTTATTACATTAATGATTGAAAGTAGTTTGAAAAAGAAATTATTCAGCAAAACGCTATTGAATTGTATCCTCTCGAATTGATTATAAAACCTCGTTTTGTTTGCATAACCATAATAATTTTTTATCCATTTTTGAACCAACATTTTAAGTACATGTTTGATGAAATTGATATAGCAGAAACTGTTGCACAACTGCTTCATATACAATAATTTTTTTCTATATTTTTCTTCTTATTACTTATATATAATTGTTTGATATTTATTGGATATTTTCAATTTTGGAATGTATTTGCGTTTTTAACATATGTATACTGTTTATATATTGATGAATTAAGTATTATGATTTGTTTTTAAAAATGTTTTTGAATTTATGAGAAATTAATAACCGTCCCATGACTTTTAATATAAAAAACTGTAAAATTATTACTTTGTAAATGCATTTTTAATATTTAAATCGAATTTTATTTCATTTATACTACTTGAATTTCATTATTGTCTTTGTTATATTGCTAAGCAACTTTAAACTAATTTACAGCAGGAAAAACAATTATTATACCACACAACAAGTTTGAAAAATGCAACCACCATGTATACTATGAATTTACGAATAAATGTGGTCAAACTTTCTGTAATGTACCTACATTTTGATTAAAATACGTTAAAAACTGAGTAAGTTTAAGCACAATTATTAAATGAAATTCTTATTTTTATATTGTTTACATTCAATAAAGAAAAGACTCTTTCAGTATAATTTAAAAACCACTTTTTTTTTGAAGTTACTATTTTTATTAGTGTGCAGAAATAAAACAAACATACCAGATGTGCAGAACAAATTGACCAGTTTTGTCTTACTATGTGACGTTTTGACCTTATGCACCGACTGTAAACCAATAAAAGGGGATTCATATATTAAAAAAAGCTTTTTTTTTTGTTTTTAAAAATTGTTTAGAAAAAAAAAACGTTTTGAATAAAAACTGCAATTTGCGATGCAATATTAGTATCAACATCAGTCTAAAATGTCGTGCATGAGTCACTGTCACTGGGTTTTTGATCTACAAAGGCGTTTTCTTTATTAATCAAAACGAGATAATTTAATAAAGTCCGTGTTTGGAATTCCGAATTATTCTGAAATTGATAGAAATGATATCGGTCGGTTTTCTTTCTTTTTTAATTAATTATTAATTTGACTTTAACATTTAACACATATACCTGTTTAATTATAATGTGCCATTTCAATCCATTTCTCATCAGTAACACTTTGGGACGAAAATGTTTTAAGATAGAAAAATCCAAACATATGAAATTTATTTTATCGAAAAATTATATGAAATTTCGGAAATTCATTTCTTATCACTGACAGTGGGTGCCAAAAAAAAAAGATAAATAAAAAAAGGTAGTTCAAATATTTGAAAATAATCTTAGTTCCGAAATAATATGAATTTAAATCCAGCGTCCGACTGCTTTGTATGAGGGAAGAAACCTTAGTTTTTTTCAAAAACAAAGAAGGCTTAACAACGTTGCTAAATGGTACATTTTTGACGTAACTGAATCCGAGAATCAATTTTTAAAAATCACAGTAGGAAATTATCATTAATAGTCAAATCAATAATTCAAATAAAACAATAATTGTAAACATTACAGCATAAGGCACATTTTAGCCACTTAAAATGAAAATACTTACAATCGACGTCAATAAAGAAATCAATTTGTCTTCCCGAATTAACGTCCTCCAAAATATAATTTCCTATATTGATCCTGGATAAATTCCGGAAACACAGTCGTAAATTTTTCTCAAAAACGGAGGCATTTAAATAATCAGTTTCAGAAAATACTATGGGATTTGTAGGATTATAAACATAGTTCCATATTTCAGCTCCATAAGAATCTTTAACAATTAGTTTTTTGCCGGATGTGTCAAACAGAAAATCATGGCAATATCCGTATGGTTGATTCTCGAATCCATACTTTAACGTCAATCGTTCTGAAAATCATTGACACTAATAAACATGATAAATAGCAAAATATGTTATACGTTTTGAAGGCAAAATTTGTAAACTGCAAAAAAAAAGCGATATAATTTTGCAAATGGTAAACATATGGATATGATTTTGCAAGTGGTATACACATAAGTGCAAATATAAAAATCGACTGCGAAAAAAAAAAATATTAAAATTATTTGTGTGTATAATAATAAAAAAACGAGAATAATTTCTTTTGACTCTCTCAGCAGTTACCACTTTGCTTCAATGTTTTCCAATTCTTTGTTTACTGTAGCAAAGTGTTTATTTGTATTGTGCTGAAAGACACTTAAATCTCTTCAAATGACCCTGCCACACGCATTTGTATGTTCGGGTAACCTATGGTGTATCTTCACTTTTTACTCTTTTGAACATAGACTATTTATTTTTTTATTTTTGCATTGTTTTCTTCCGAGTTATTGGACATAATATATATTATAGTATATGTCTTGCAAATTTTAACAAAAATGTAGCAATTAAAGACCGAGAACAGAAATAACGCATATACAAAAAAATAAATAAAATAAAGATAATACCAAATATAGAATTTTCAGAAAAAGGTTTTTTCCTCTGATAAGCTTTGAAACTGTTAAATGAGTTTGCGTGTGAAACGTAAAGGGCCTTTATAAAATATTCCCATTAGCACCTTTTAGTTGTATCAATTAAGTCTTTTTCGAAAAAAAACCGTTATAATGCCTGTACCAACAATTTAAAGGTGGATGTAATTCAGAAGTTATAATATTATCTTACCTGAATATACACAGTATAAAAAAACAACAAACTTTATAAGCATTATGCTTATGTTTAAAATTAAAGCCATTCTTTTGTACAAAATTATTCAGTCTAGAATTATTTTTACCGAGTTGTTTTTTCAATTTTTTAATGTTTCATTTCCTTATGATACTTTCGATCATATTTATTTCCCTGTAAAAATTTCAATTTTAACATCCACATCATTGTTGTTCCGGTTCTATACCGATATGAAAAAAATTACATGTATTATTGTTACAAAATGATAAACGATAAAAAATGTTTAAAAAGTTGTCGAAACTTTGCCCTGTTAATTTTCAAAACGTTTTGTTAAATTATAGACTGAAGATTAACAGAAAATCAAGAATGCTTTCAACTGTGAACCTTAATTGTTTTCTTATTGAGAAATAGCGGTATTTCTCTGATAAATTTAAATATATTATACTATAAGAACACTATAGAAAAGAAAAACTTATTAAAATGACCGATGAAACTTGTGACAAAATAGTTAAAGGAACCACTAAAACTTCTTTTATCCTCATATCCTATTCCAAAAAACACTCAATACAGACACTCAAGGGGAACTTAAACAAGCCACCTTTAAATATTAAGAAGGGTTTGTGAATATTTAGATTTTTTTTTAACATCGATCTATTTCTCAGTAAATTCTTTAAAATAAAATACTTGATATATGATACTTAAAACACTGCTGAAAACACAAGTTTATCTGAGTTTTTATTTGGAACAAAAATGTCCGTTCAATTTTTCTCTAATAGGTATTTAATTAGTATCTCAACGTATTGACTGAATGTTAATATGGATTGACGTGTAACAATTAAAACTGTAAACTTATTTATTTGACAATAAAACACAATGCATACCAGTCCATCTCCAAATCACAATTACAGAAACACAAAGCAAAAACTTTGAAAAATAACAATCTAGTTATACACGTAAACTTCCATCATGGAAGAGTGCCCACAGACTGTGCAAGGGTAAGTAAGCACCTCCCGTCTAGCTAGCTACACCTGTAACGTACAAATTTGTGAATGATAATACTATGGTATATACTATAATACTTGCATGGTAAGTCAAATATACCCAGTAAACATCTGGACACAGTGGCGTCATACTTATCAATCAAATTGTGATGAGGACCATCAACTTTTTAATGGCCTTGAGTAGCTTAGGCTTGCAAAATCCTTCAGTCAACAATTTAATTGTAAGCAGTTTGTTTCGATGTAGAAAGCCCTGATAGCGGAATAGCAAAGCAAAGCAATGCGTCAATTATACTAGAAGTTGCCTAAAGATTATAGATTTCATCTTATGTTTTCAGTTTCTGTCATTTACTTGTTCTGTGTCATGTGTTATTGTTTATCTACGGTTTATGATAATAACATATATATAGTTTTATATACAATAATATATATATATATATATATATATATATATATATATATATATATATATATATATATATGACAAATATCATTGACTGGTACGTTAATCACCCTTAGTCAACTCAACTCATAAATTCAGTGACATTTTAAACCAGTGCATTTATATATTCATTCACTAACTCAGCGGCACTTAAAATCTTTGATAAATGTCACTTATGACTTATCTGATTTATTTACGATGACATTTGACCCGGCGCTCAGCAGCTAGCTAACGAGTGACCAAATGCTCGACTACTCGTTTGCTTCTCGATCCATCGTTAACTATTGACCAAATTAATTCCCCAGGTGCCAAGGCATACATAGCTTCTCGACTACTAGCTATCTACGTGTTTGACTTTCGACAAGTCTGTACTGTTACTGAAGAATATGAAGGGGGACGCGCAATATAAAAAAGGCGGGGATAGAAATATACAATTGGCGTATGTAGGTCGGGCGAACATTTAACATGATATAATGACATTAAGACCAACCAAAGAAAAAAGGCGGATATTACAGACGCGTTATAAAAGGGCGGATAACAAGACGGTGAAAACGAGACGGACAGAAAAGATAATAGGCAGACGACGGGTAAAGACAAGGATACATAAAAACGGGATCATTTCAAAGAAAACGACGAATCATGCAGACTGAAGCCACATGCGCATAAAGATAAAGAGGAACAGACGAATTAAAAAGGTAAAAGGTAGACTACTAGTATAAGTCAGAAATACGAAACAACAGAACGATTATACCGGTATATTGTCAGATAGATTTTAAAAAAAGACATTTGTAAGACAAGGGGACAGGACGGAAACGCAGGAAAAAAGAAAAAAAGACATATAAAAGACTGATATATAGGAGAGATAACGGGTAAAAGGCAGACAGTTTGAAAAATATACTAAAAACAGAACAATTAAAAACTATGTATATAAAAGACGATTTTTAACTCAATGTGTAAGATATATTATTTTTGCACTTATAAAGGTACATTTTCTTTGCAATCTTCCCTTTTAATGTAAAACTTTTTTAATTTTTTTGTTTCAATTACTTAGTAATAATAAATCAAGTTATTAATTCAAAAATATGTTTGATAATCAATAAATATTACACTGCATTTGTACAGAAGCGTGTCGATGTCTACTGAATTTAAACACCTTATGTTATAATTGTATATATTTCCGCATCCAATTAATTATGAAGTTGTTCAGTTGAACGACACTTGACACAAGTAATACTATTTAATAATTCTGAAGTCGAGTGTTTTACACACTAGTCAAGATTCTCCAACATTTCAAGTCAATTTCGATAGAATACCAAGGGACAGCAATCGAGTGACTCACTCCTTCCCTTGACTTAGCATGCACAACAGATTTCTGTTGAATTTTAGAAAAAAAAATAAGTAACAACATATGGTTACTCTTCAGTACTAAAGAATGTAGACGTGTTTTTACAGAAAGATCCGTATTTAAATTTAAACATTACTGACTAGATAAAAAATCACCGTTAAAACATTAATGAAAAAGATTATTATCGATTTGATAATATTATATAATTTTTTTTTACCAAACCGTTAATCATATTAAAAAAGAAACGATTTTTGCTTGATAATCATTTCTTATGGGTGTGGCTAAACAAACTTACGTTAGAATGGTAAATACAAATTTGATGATGATCATGAGCAAGTTTACTTTCGTTAGATAATTTCTCACATTTTAGGTGTTGCCAAACAAACTTATGTTGGAATGGTAAATGCAGATTTGATAATCAGCAAGATTATTTTTTTGTTCGTTAATTAAGGTATTTTTTTCTGATGAAAATAATTATCTTCTAGTAGGGAAAAGTTAATTTCATTTGTTTTAAATTGGTTAAAATTCGGTAAATTAGGTATCAGTGTCCGCACTGTCCTCGGGCAAAGTAACTCTTAGTTTAAATTACTACATATTTAAAATTTTAAGCTGTGCTGCCATTTTGCAAATAAAAGCTTTCCCAGGCTCCAGTTTCACAATCATTCCTTAACTAAGATTTTCCTTAACTTAAATCTGACAAATTTGTAATCTTTATAATTTTATTAATTATTGAGATATTTAGTAATTCAAGGTGTCATTTTGAAGTTCACTTCAAGCTTATAACATCTGCATTAGTTTTATATTAAAAAGTTTATTTGTAATTAAGAGAGAGATGGTGAAAATTTGCTAAATTTAAGTTAAGAAAAATCTTAGTTAAGAAATGATTGTGAAACCGGGGCCTGCAACCTTGACAAGGAAGAAAAACAGTCACTGTTTAAGAGTGTAGTATTATTTTTCTCTACAAAATATTAACCTGTTTCTTAAATTGTGTTAACAAGCGTTACCGTCATAGAATCGGAAGGAAAAAATACAAAATACATTTACCACTTGACAATTTTAGCTATTTTGTTCAGTATTTGTCTTAATGTTTTATTTATAATAAAAACACGAACTTGCAACATTGTTTGTGGATGTGGTGAAGTATTTATTAATCTGTTTGATGGTGTCGCTTTTAAGCTGTTAACAAGCGTTACCGAAAATCACAGCAGTAACAAATACAAAATGATTGAATTCATTTTATCCAATTATTTTATTATTAACATATCCAGAATAGAATCAATTTTCGTTTTATTCTCTCACTAAATTTCAAATTCAATTAAACTGTTGTCGACGTCAGCACTTAAAAAATATCAAAACTCATATCATAACATGGCTGTCTAAATCAAAGTGCAACCTGTAGGTTTATACTAGAAAATTTAATTTGGTAATATTCCGACCCTCTCGGTAACGGATGTTAGTAACGGAAGTTAATAAATGAAAGAAGCAAGAAATACAAAATTTATTTAAAGAAATATTAGAAACATGCTGCTTAAATGTTACAAAATACATGTAATATTATAACAAGAATGTACTTTACAGAACTACGGGTTTCCCAACATTCACCATTTAATGATTTATGATTAATAATATTAGTAACCTTGCCAAAGTCTTCATCGAGTCAGCTGCGTGGCAAATTGCCAAAAAATAACTAACACCCTCTAGCGATGTGTTTTAAAATGATAGTAAATGAGGTCTGAAAATGAGCTTAACAGAAACGTCACATACATTTCGGACCAAAACCTTTATCATCTCCGGTTGGAAAATAGAGATGGTCATGATAGTCTTGAAAGTGGCTCAATGTTCCTTTCGACACATTAAGACTAGAAGCCCCCTTGCACTGCGTTTTCTAAATATGATTTAGATCTAAGATAAAACTAAAAGCTACACAGATACTTATTTATTATTGATACAATGAAGCAGTTTCGCGTATTGCATTTTGTTTATGAAATGTCAGCTAATAAATCTGCGATGAAAACAAATTTGTCATTTATACTGGTATCCTTGAATATTTCACGATTGGGTTAATCATGTGGTGTATACCGACATGGAGCCAAGCAGTAACCAAACAAAATGTCTTTTCCCATTTATACTTTTTTTTGATAGGGGTTTGTAACGGGATTGGTTTAGTGAGAACTAAGTATCTTATAACCCCTGAGCGCTTTCCGCTGCTGGTGGAGTCAAACTTCCCGAGGGTATCCATAACTCAGTAGGCAGTATTTTGTGCTGTCAGAAAATATACCATTTAGCAAAATTTTCAACCCTTTTAATTTATGAAATTTATTTAAAACAAAGGTCTGTTCCCTCATGCAAAGCATTCCTTAGCTGAATTTGGATTCATGTAATTTTGGAACTTTAAATCAATTATTTTTCAACTGTTTGCTTTATGTTTTTATGTATCAAACTTTTTGGCCCCTAGTGTCTCTGATGGGGAATGATTTTCCAAAATGTGCACATATGGCACATCAAAATTTAGCAGGTATTTGTAATATACAATGAACCACCAGTAGTAACTGAGGCTATACATATAATCCGTTTGCTGTTATTTGATATTTCACAAAAAACTTCGCATCATAACTGAACATGTTCATATTTGGTATTATATATTTACAGCTCCCCCCCCCCTCTCTCTCTCTCTCGGGCCGAAATCCAGAAACGTTACCGAGAACAGAAAACGGAGGGTTAAAAGTTAATAAAAGGTTAAAGAGGAAGAAAAAGAAAGTATTATGTCCTTTCATCAGATCTAACCGATTCGGCACACTAAAAACGGAAGAAAAGAAACTTTAGCTAGATTCAAGAAACACACAAGGCAAATACACGTAACAAGTGAGAACAAGAAAATTCAAATTGTAACATTTGTAGTGCGTGATTTTTGAGTCAGAAAGCAGTACAAATCAGCAGTGAGAAGCGCGTATAGAAAGATCAATATACTACTAGACAAAAATTGGAAGTTGGCAAAACAAAATAAATGAATACAAAAGAGGTCAAAGCGAGAACGAAAAGCAGAAACAAAAGATAGAGTAATAAGTGAAAATGAAAGTAATCGCACAGCACAGAGTTCAGAAGTTGAACTTAAATTCATGGTTAAAGCCGGAAAAAGTAAAAGTACATTTAAATGGGAATCTTCAAATGCAAACAATGAATTCAGAATCTTTGATTTTCTTAAAGTGGATGAATCTAAACCTTGAGGTAAATCAAACAGGACATTTAAAGTTCACGACGATGTATTGAATAAAATAAAAACAGAAATCATAAAATGGATAAAATTTGCAACACTTTTGTAAGGGATTGGTTAAAACTCAGTATTATTGTTGAATGCTTTTAAATTTTAATACTCCTTCAAATATTGTTAAGAATGTTCATTGCAATGAAATTCTTAAAAAATGATGTCAAATTATAGACTTTTTGTCCAGCTGCAATATCGTTACTATAAACTACATTGAACAACGACGTAAAAGCAGTTTAATGTTATAACAATGTTCGCGAGTTGAGAGTATTAACATAAAACCAAAGAAACCCAGAAGTCCTTGTAGGTAACTATAAATGACCCTGGTCATGTGGTGATTCCCACTGACCTTGTCTAATCGCATTAAAACGAAAGCGGGTGGTTTTCTCTTGGTATTCGTGTTTCCTCTATTGTCAAAGAACTAGCCGCCTCGACATAGGTGAAATAATCGTATATGAGCTAGTAGTTGCACGAAAAGACTATTCTGTTGTAAATGTGTCATGTTTTACTCTTGAATTATTATGAAATAATGCATTCAAAAGTTCCGCTTGTCAATTAGTAACACCAGACAGCATAAAAAACATCCGTTACCATTTATTACGACGTATTATCCCTGCAAACGTATTTGATATTTTATTACACATATCAAATTATGTAACGTCCAGGTAGTTATCACGGAATTAAGTTATCGGCTTTGCTTTTTCTTAATGTCCTTCAGATCTAGATCACTGCCTTCAATGACAATCACCATTTGTCACATAGTAACATTTGTATCGTGTGTGTGTTTGTGTTTGTGTGAAAGAGAGAGAGGTAGGTGTTGACGAAGATTAGTTTGGAAGATAATGGTTTCTTGGCGGAACACTTTAGTGTAAACCTATTAACATCCGTTTCCGTCCCCATTCATTTATTATGTTTTTCTGCACTGGTTTGTTTATAGTTAAACCGTTGGCTGCTTTTATATACAGGAATATCAAATAAATGATATGACTATGGATCTCTGTCACGAAAACAACGTTTTTAGAAGTAAAACACAATATTACAATAGTAACTGGTATGCCCTTGCATTCAATTTCGCCAATTTATTTGTGAAATGCAAACACAGATTAAACCGTTAATTCTTTTTGATTTGACAACAAATAACTACACGAAGTAACGTAAAATGCACTTTAGTTCAAATAGATATGTACAACACTTCATAAGGAAACATGTGCTTAATCGCTTTTAACATCCGTTACCATAGAAATTGGTCACCAGAGTTGTATCTTAAATTTTGAGAAACATTGTATACTAACGTGGAGGAAATTTCAAATAGAAATTCACAGGATGTTACAGTTTTAAAAATTATGCGAGCTTACTGTATTGTAATAACTTTATTTTTCGATATTTCCCCCTTTTTAAAGGAGACGTAACTTTGAAAATGACTGTAAAGAGTTTAAAGATAGGGATTCCCTATAACCATGGAATGTTTCTGAACATAGTAAGTTTAAAGTTTCCGCTATGAGAATTTTACATGTTGAAAAACTAAAATAATGGTTGATTCATTTGCGCATTCCACTTAATGCGTCACCAGGTAACATCAATTCCGGTGTTAACAGCGCCATTTTCACATTTGAAATTCTCAAGCAGCAACAGATTCCTGTCTAAAGCAATATTTATGGTCAATGTCGGGGAATCAGGACCCCCCTCTCATTTTTAGCTCAACTGGCAATAGCCAGCTGAGCTTATGGCATGGCGAAGCGTGCGTGCTTAAACTTTAATCTTCTCCTCTGAAACTATCGGACCAATTTGAACCAAATTTGGTGTGAAAGGTGATGTACATTAAAGTTTGCACAAATCAACTTCCTGTGGCATCCAAGATGGCCGTTGTTACTATAAATAGCAAAAAGTGATGAATGGTTGATACACGTTTATTTATCAACTGATTTAGTTGAAATTAGGTATATAGAAAGTAGATGCATAGCCATTTAACATATGTAACAGTTTTTTCAGAAATAATTTTTATTGGGTAGCTATTAGCAGAATATTCAAATAAGGTGCTATATTTAGTCAATTCCTTGAAAATGTCCCTAGGTGATGCAGATTAAAGTTTGCACAAACTAAGGCATCCAAAATGGCCGCCGTTATTACAAATAGCAAAAAGCTAGCGGCATGTCTGTCTGAAATTCACATGTAAATAAAGTGCCAGTTGAGCTATACAGGCCTCTTGTTTATTCTAAATCAACTTTCAAAATGCTACTTGAAAAAACTTAACCTGATAAAAAAAATTTCCTGATCCAAAAATCTCGAACTAGTATCTGAGTTATGCAATTTTAAAGACTGAGAAATATTGTGTAGTTTCGCAACTTCTATTCTTAAAATAAAAGAGTTTATAAACATTGAGTCACTGGATCCAAACTAACACTGGATATATTTGATTTACCATAGTTCCTTGTTCCTTTCATTCTCAAAATTGACTTTGTTCGTGATGACCTAATTAAACAAATTCCACACTGAGTCCTGGAAAACTGAAAATTATTTTGTTATTATGTGAATATAGAAACAAAATAAATCAGGACTTATGATCTGTTAACGATGTCATGTATAACATATTATTTTCTAATATTTTCAAATAGGTAAAGACGAAAATGAATTTTTATCCTAGCTTGTTCTTGTTGCCACGTTGACGATTTAGAATTTTTATTAAAGAAATGCACTAATCATTATTTTATAAAAAAAAAAATCAAATTCAAAAGCCCCAATGGCACTTTTGTCATATGTTTTTTTCTGAATTATTATATTTCACAAAAATTATCTGATAAGAATTGTGTAATATGTATTTATCTATTTTTGAATTGTAATATTTTATAATTATGACATATGTTAAATTAATTAACCTTTCAGAGTTTAAAAATTACAAAACGTTTTCAATTTAATTCTGAAAACTGACACTTCAAACCAATTAAACAGCAAAATAATTATCTAGAGATAACCGTTACTGTATTTCAAATTTAGGTAGTTATTCGTGTTTGCTTTTTGTGAAATGAAGTTGATGTGAATATGCCGTTGAAAAAAAAAGCAATTATTTAATACTTAAAATTGTAAGTATTAACATCTAATTACATCAGGATCTGCATTTGCATATTTTAACCTAGAGCGTTCATGATAGGCACTGATATACGAAAATAGGCGCACTCAGCAACTAATTGTTTCATAAAGGTTAGAAAATCCAAAGAATAAAGTGAATTAGATTTCATTATACTTAAAATGAATATATCAGATGGAGAATTTTTACAGTTATTGAATTGTTATTGGAAGCAGGTGTATCATGGTTCTTAGGTATTGCGAATTGCTTAAGTAGCCATCCCTTTTGATAAATTGTTCCACTTGGGAAAGCTCCTTGCGGGACATTTTACTTTGATAGTTTTATTCTACCATGGTCATTTCATGTACCTTTGTTTCTAGCAACCGAGTAGGTGTTAGCTGGAGAGGAAATTATGTTTTTGATAGAAGGCACTTAAAATCTAATATGTGATAATAGATAATTAAAAATAAAGTAGAATTTTTTTTTCATGGATTGAGTTTTTTTTTACCATAACAGTTATAATCAAGCTTATGTCAATGCAAAATGTGAGGTTTATCCCCGAATATTTGAAAAAAAGTTTCTATATTGCAAATATTTCATTACTTTCGTCGCTTTTTTATTATCTTTGCTTAATTTTGTTTGTGTTCGTTTAAATGTTCTAGTACGCATTAAGTATGTTTTACCTTACAGGTCACTGAAATACCTAAGGAAACCCAAACGCCTGAAATGTCTGTAAGTATCTTTACTTATATTTTCATTGAATTGATAGTGGTAAACAAAACAAATATATTATATTTATGCATTGCCACCAAACAATCTACAAATTAGAAGGCTCGAGTAAAGGATTGTCATATTTAAAAAAAAACATTCTTTGATATACAACTTAAGTAATTACATCAATATTATAGCGTACCATATTTTTAAGTTGTTCTTATAACAAATAATTCGTAGTACAATGCTAAGGCTTTTAGTGTAACAACTTACATGTTACAATCGTTTCTCGTATTTGACTCATCAAAGTATGTGTTAACTTATATCTACTAAACCTATATATTTAAAAGGAAGCAACGGATAATTCAGAATATTCAGGTATTGATTATAATAAGGAGGAAAGATGTCGAAATTGTATTAAGCCCGGACCTACAAATCATAACGGCATTAACCACCCAGATGTGAAATCCATATAAGGCAGAAACACGTGCGATAACGTTCTCTTAACAAATTTTTGTTGTTTTCTCCGGGAAATCCGGTTAATTCCAGAATCAAATGTTTGACATCAAAATATACGCTTAACAGATCAGCCTAAATTTCAGTGGTTAATAAAATAAAATTTGTTATTTTTCCCTTCAATTAATAAATAGATAAAGACTGATGACAGAAATTGTTGAGCTTTCTAACAATCAACAAACTATTTAAGTAGAACAATTATGTCTTGAATGTACACACCTTTACATCAAAATGTGCACCAAAAGAGATAAACCAAAAGGCATACATGACGAATATTCAAGTTTTACTGTTTGTCAAAGCTCCAAAAATTGATTTCACCAACTTGACACTTGCAAAATCTATCCTCATAGAAGGGTACTGAAAAAAGCTGTTGATTTTTTATTCTTTGATGCACTTAAAATAATATATTTCTACATGCTTTACACAATATGGTAACTTGATTAATAAGTATATGTTTGTAAACATCGCCTCTAAAATAATTGAGATTAACAGTACAAACTATTAATAAGGAAAACCAATATTACAATGACGACCCCTTGCTTTTTGTAAATCACTATCACTCTAAAGATACACGAGGTTAAATGTATTCTTTATTAAAACTGATTTTTAAGTAAACATTTAATCCTAGATTTAAATGAGGTTGTTTTTATGAAGAACTGTTTTATTTTCATTAATTTTTTTCTTGTTTTATATTCCAGTTTTTCTTTTTTTTTTTAATTTAAAATGTCATATTATAACACGTTTACCTACAATTGATCTTTCTAATTATTGAGTTGTTTCATATAAATGCGTCTCAAACATGTTATTTATGTAATAAGTTTTCAATATCCAGTTTCTGTCAATAAGAAAAAAATTGCGAAATATTATGTTAATGTCAGAATATGTGAGAAAGTGTTTCATTTGCAATATCGCAAAAAATAATATTTCATTACCTATTTTTCTCTGTTGTGTTTTAATTTTCCTTTTTTTAATACACCTTAGTTAAAATATTTTTGTATTACACAAATTACATTTTTAGGACAAAAATCTTTTTGATATTTTTAACGCATAGAAAATATGATATATCACATAAGCGAGAGAGATAACTACTTTGAATACAAATTTCTGTGTGAACCATATCGGTTTTCAAAATAAACATTACAATCTGTTACAATGAACTCTTCCAGTGGAAAAGCTTAAAAGTGACAATTAATGATTGACAAAAAGTAAACATGAGTATATCTAGGATTAACGATGTTTTACCTTTCAGGACACTGGAGTATATACGGGTATAAGACCACAACAAGATAATGTAAGTGTCTTTGTGATTATTTATGTTTTGTATTGATAGAACTTTAAACTAGTCTAAGGTTAAATATGTGTTTAATCTATCAATGAGAAATATGAAGTAAATTTTTGAAATAATTAAAACTTTTTTCTTTTAATGATTCAGTACGCGAATACTAACACAGTTTTTTTTAAATCTCTATTCTGTATGTTGTTTTATAACAATTTATTCACATTACAATGCTAGATATTGCAGTGTAATAACTTAAGTTATGAACACACAGAATGAAAAACTCTGTATAAAGCAATCACAAAAACAGAGGTAACATAGCAAATAATAAAATCTGAAAGGCATTAAATTTATTCAGAAATCCGAAATTATGATAGAAGTTTTCTTGTATTAAAACATACCATACAAAGACACAATTTATTAAAACTGCATGATAAAAGTTTAACCCTTTAATTGGCAGATACGCCAAGCTACGCCACTCTGATTTTTTGGATGGTCTGTTACACAATGCTTGGTGTAAAATGTTAAAACTTGAGCGATTGATGTAAATGTGGTACCATAGGAAACTAGAGAAAATTGTCAACAAATTATATATTGTTTGAGATTTTTGATACGAAATATATTTCAATTCGATTCTTCAAATTGAATATTATTAAGCGGTCACGTTCCTGACGAAGTAAAAATTTAGGTACGGAAAAAGTAATTCGTTCAAACTTTGAAATTAAGTTTCAAACCCAAATAATAACCTCAAATTTATGAAGATCATGAAAAGGTTGTTTGATTTATGTAAAGAAATAATAAATTGAATGATAAATAATATCGAGTTAATACTACGAACAACTTCCACTTTCATTTTTATCATGTTTTATTTTGACGTTTTTGTCTGACCGGGGAAGCAAAAGTTTCGTTCTTCTTTTACACGTTGCCACAGTTTGATTCATCTTTTTAAGCGGATTTCGAACTTTGATTTTCAAATTCATGCCATCTAAAAGAACTTTTTTTCATCTATTTTCTACACATATAAAAAACATGTATTTTAGAAATTATTTCATTCAACAATTTTAAATCTGAGGAAAAATTTGCATTTAAAAATATAAATTGTGCGGGTCATTACAACAACTTTATGTTTGATTCGATGTAAATTTATCCCAAAAGAATCAATGTCTCAGTTTTTTCGCAATCACAAATTAAAAATTTTATTTGATGCTTTCCTAAAATACCAGGACGATTAAAATACAATATAATGTAGTCCGCCATTTAAATAGCTGTTTGAGGATTTATCATTGCCGAGTATCAAAATGTACACCGCGTTCGTTTCGGTTAAACAGTCCGCGTAAACAAATAAATAAATGATTCAATAATTATAAAAAGAAATAAAAAACTATATTTTACTTTATATAAGAATAGTACATATATTTAAAAACAATTGAATGCTTGGATTGATATCTGTATAACCCATGCACACACCACATGTTCGCTGCATTGAATGTGTCTTCTTCTACGTCGGAACAGTGTTTCTAAAATATAGAGGTTCGGCTTGGGTTCATAAATGTAACTAAATGAATATAAATCTAAAGTCAAAGTTGTGAAATAAATAAAACTGATCGTGGGCAATGTCATATAGACAATATGTCTCAGGGTCAAATGATAGGATTCGTTTTGAACAAAAGATCAGTTAATGTCCGTGTAAATTTATGTTTTAGTAAAAAAAAATAATGATACAAAATATGGAAAAATAATTGAAGTTAAAGAAATTTTAAAAAAAGCCAACACAAATAATGATTAAAAATGAGAACTAATTTAATTTCAATTTTTAAAAAAAATTTTATACATAAAGTTATAAACTATAAAAATTGTGTACATGAAGTTTGTTTGTTTTTTTTTTTTTTTTTTTTTTAATTTTACCGAAAGAAATAAAAACATGAACACTATTTTTTTATTTTACAAAGATTGAGATAGTGGGAAATGAAACTGACACATCTTGCTATACTGGTAAAATTCCAGTAAATACATTTTGCTGTATTATTTTTAATATTTTTGAATCTAGATTTAGAGTTGAACACTATTTTTATGTATGTGTGTAAAAGAATTATTTCATTATAAGGTTGATATAAGTATGAAAATATTTTTAACTTCATTTTTACTAACTTATGGAAAAACAAATAAAAATTCACAAAACTATAGGAAATATTCAATATAGTATCTTCATAAGAGAGCATATTAAAAATTTGTAATTTTGACGTGTTTGTAGTCGCGTCTATTGTCAATAGACATATAAAATAACGTAAAACTTATGGTTCAAAAATTCGCGTCTAAATGTCAAGGTCCCCTTCTCGAGATGTGCAAACATGAGAAAAATCATCTATCTGCATTTAAAAACTCAGTGGTTTTTACCTTTTGTACATTTTGATACTCGGCAATGATAAATCCTCAAACAAGTACTCCTGGTCCCGACATTCTCCAGATTTTACAGTAAAATGAACGAATCTTGGGTCGCAAAATTTCACGTCTCCACTCTCTGAAATGTTTCTCTTTGAGAACTCTCAAATTTTCACGAGACTGACTATGAATTTTGATATCACCCCCATACACATACACACACATACTCTCTCTCTCTCTCTCTCTCTCTCTCTGATTTAATCATTAAACTGACGATCAAAAGATTAAAAAGGGCTGCCAATATAGTGTCATTATTCTGCAGTATGAACAGAAAATGCAGGAACACTTGTCCTTATAATCAATGCAGCGCCCTTACTTTGTAAGGTAATGTGTTAATAATTCTTCTTAGATTTCGATGGAAAGTGTCACTCATACACGCGCGCGCGCGCGAGCACCCGTTTATTCAGGGTGGCGTACATTACAATGCTGTGTTACATAAGTCAAACGAACAGGGTTCGTTTATGAGATATAAATACTAAATTATTTTCTCAAGATAGCAATTACAATTCTTCATTTAAAGTCATATAATTTTGGAACTTTAGATTCATTTATTTTCAACTGTTTGACGTATGTTTTTTAATCTATCAAACTTTTCGACCCTTCGTGTCACTGATGAGGAATGATTTTCCAAAATGTGCACATCTGGCACATAAAAATTTAGTAGGTATTTGTTATATTTATAACTGGTAATGCTTCAATGTAAGTTCGATAATGTTTAGTTTAGGTCTAAAATTAATAATTTTATCCACTAATGTAGAAAAAAGTTTTGACAAACTTGACAATCGGTTATAAAAATTGTAGTGTAATTGATAAAAACAACTTTTTCCACCCAAAATGCATATAATATCTAAGATATGCATTTTGAAACAGTAGCAAAAGCTATTTGTTGCAAATGTTTCCTATGATTCTGTATATAAACAAAATATATAGAAAGACGACACATAATCTGGTTCATATATAATCAAATTAACCCTTATAACAGAGACAGGTATAAATCTTTGCCAGTGGTTTTGTTGTTTTTTCGAAACGATCGCTATAGGAATGATAGAGGGTACCCAATGAAAAACACTAACCTTCAGAAGAGATATAAACTTTCTAACTAAATGTGTAAGGCAATGATTTTCGAGTGTTGCTTATAACTATGTCATTCATACGCCGAAAGAAATGCCTCAAGTTCGTCAGACCGACTTTTAAGCATTCGTATGATCAATAAAATGTAAATTGTTCACCTGCTGTTTCCTACCCGACATAGTCTGATCCAAGGTTATGAATTACCAAGTTTATCAAGTATCTGGCATATATCTAAAAAGATATCATAACTTCTATCCAAATTGAAACTTAAGACGTCACAAGTTGTAGCATATTATGTTTACTGTACTTATCAGATACTTATAGCATGTGCTGATTTTGAATTTCTATTTAAATAATGCATACCAAATAAGTACATGACATTTATTTCAAATATAAGTAAGTACATGTACTGCGAAAGCAATTTTAACCAAATTCGCTAGATTCTGTTATCATGGTAACAGTTATTGACTTACATGGAAATTTTGAAAATTTTAGAATGATGTTTGGTATGATTATACACATTTGATTCAGTATTTTAAGAGGGGTTAGGTAAAAGATTACTTGTATCTCGAGTTTCTTCAAAATGTAAGATGGCTTCAAGTTTTAAAACTTACAGTTAGGTATACTTATATTAAGTGAAAGAATGAAAATTTTAAAACAATCTGTAACTTAAACTAATGAAACATTTTATAACAAAACGAATAGAACTGGGTTCCACCTCTGTTTATTTTGCATGAAATATATAAACAGAAAAATATCAGGCTCTTTCACGGTTTTGATAAGATGTTTGCAATTTTTTGGGTTATGGAAATTTCATTGAAATTCTGACAAAAACAAAATTATCATATATGGTTTTAAAGATGTTTCTCTTCGATCATTCCTTTTGACTGTTGAAGTATTGAGTCAAAACATGTGTTCTTCCACTGAAATAACAAAATATGACTGTCTTTTTTTGGTGCGATAAGCTGATAATTCTGTAATAATCGACTTCTCATTTTATGTGAGAAATGCAAAATTTCAAAAGTTCACTTTGTTTAAGCTTTTATTAGGTGCTTAAATAAAAATCATATGTTAAAAATGCACGTTTTCTGACTGCTGATATCTAGACATTGTAAAAACTTATGGATTTTTATACAAATTTATGTTGATAGTACATTTTTGTTATATTCGTTGCCATGGTAACCAATATTTAGCTGAAAATAGTTTTGATTTTTTTTTTTATTAAACAAAGGTAAAATTCATATATGGTTTCATGATAATAAAATCTTTATATCATTAAGAAATTTGCATCGAAATGGTGGTCTATTTCCTTCTTCAAATATAAATTTTGTATATAACGTTTGGTTACTTTTAAGAATTTAGCCAGAAATATATGAATTTTTATGGTTTTATTTTTTGGGAAAAAAAACAACAAATTTTAAAATGATCTTTCTACAGTATATTTGACTAATGCCCAACTTTGATTTGTAAGCAAAAATTATTTTCAAGTATCAGGAATCAAGATAATACAATGTTTTGGAAATCAAGCAAAATGTGAAAAATTTCACACATTTGTGGTGTAAATGTTTTGTTCATGTTGCCATGGTAACAGAAATTTAGATTTTACCTACCTTAGTGTAAAGAATGTTTTATAGGGATACCAAATATATAGGGGTTCGTTATTAAAAATTTTACTGCAAATGTCCGGAATTTTGAATTGAAAATATGGCACATTTTTTATTGAATTTACAAATCCTTTGCCAATTAAAGTGTTAAAAACAGTATTAGTTAAGACTAAAATGTGTTGACCGAATCCTTTATAAAAATAAATATTAATTTTTCAAAATTATAAATGAAGCATATTACAATACTACGTCTCGTTTTAGGACAAGTTTTTTTTCAATTTCGCAAAATTGTTTTTAGTAATTGATTCGTAATTGAAATTTTAATTCAGTGTTTAACTTACAAGAAACAATAATATCTTTAGAAACCTGATCATCAATAAAATAAAATTGTGTTGTAAGTTCCTTAATAATTTTTGACGCCTTGATGTATTAATAGAATTAATAGAACGTAACACATAAACAAAATATCTATTCAATTTTGAAGCACCATATGTGCATATTTTGGATACATTTCTCATCTGTGACATTAGGGGGGCAAGAGTAAATAAAAAGAAAAACCTCAGCAAAAAAGTTGAAAAGTATTAAACTCTCCTTCCAAAATTAGTTAAACATGATTTCTTGACGAAAAAAAATAAAAGAGAAAATCTGCAATCTTTCATATAGGTTTTCTTGTTTAAGGTTACTTCGAAAATTGTTGATTTCATACAATATTTATTTTTAAAATTTTTTAAACGGAAATACAATTTTTAAAAAAAAACCGTAATTATGTCTATAGTGTTTTTTCCATTATTTTAAAGATAATGTTATTTTATAGCGCAAGAAAAAATGATTTCGGGAAAGACGGTAAAATATTTTTTTACATTAAAACCGCATATAAAACATCTTTTATGAAATGAAACATGTATCTTTTATAATAAATATCTGTTATACCATTTACATTATAAAAATATCTTTCACCGTTTCAAAATTGGTGACGACAATTAAGAAATATTGTAATTGAAATCCACATTTTTAAACGCTTAATTAACGCCTTGTAAAGAGTTACAAAATTGGATTTGGTTTTTAGTGGTTATGACATAAGATTTAAATGTGCATGTAATTCTTTTGAGGTCACTGCATGGGAACGTAACTTTTGACATTTAAATTGAATTTCTGAAGCAATCAATTTTGTAATTCCCAAATGAATTTTAGAGAATATTGCATACTTAATCATTTTGAATAGCATCGATTAATAATAAATTCATTGAAAAAATTAATAAACAATGCTCGAATTCAGAGCGATTTAACTATTAGGTGACATTGAGTATCTGGAACATTTACAAACATACTGATTTAGTATGTTTTACCTTACAGGACAGTGTACGATCTGAAGAATCCAAATCATCAAGAAGTTCTTCATCTCAGTATTCTGGAAGTACATCTTAAGAATCAAAATCTTCAAAAAGTTCTTCTTCTCAACATTCTGTAAGTGCATTTTAAATAGTACGATTTCGTTGTTAATGATATAACAAAAAAGGTTAATTCCCCGCATATATGTAAGCCATCCAATAATTTTACGCAGGGGAAGTAAAAATAACTTTTTAAAAGTATATTTTTAACGCACATATCTTTTTATCAAAAAGTATACTACTACAGCCAATTAAAAAAAAACATGGTAATTATGCTTTCAAAGATTGACAATAAAAATTCTTAAATCAAATGTCAGTGGCTTGGACATGTTAGCACCGAAAATTTTATAGGATATGCGATAGGAAACACTTAAAATGTTTAATTATGAAAATGCAAAAAATAATGCTATCATTGAAAAAGTAGAAGAAACCGACATCGGTACCAATTATCTCTCTATCCTATATTCACTAAATTATAAAAAGTTTTAAATTATTATTGAAATATTTCAAAACAATGAATTAACGCTATTAAAAAGCGTTTTTTAAATTGCTAAAATATTGTATATTTCAGGATTACTGTTCCTTTAACAGCGAAAATATAGAACAAATATCAATGGTTTCAAACAAAGAAGACATAAACTTGTAATTATATGTAAAATGCCTTAATTGTAATACCAGATCAATGTCCTGTTTGACGTTTTATCCATAGAGGCAATTTTGTCTTGAGAATCATGAAGTCAAATGTTTCATTTTCTGTAAATTGTTTAACACATTTCTGTATATAAATTTTAAGTTTCAGATGCTTACTGGTATATTTTCATTCACAGATTTTTCATTAAATTTTTACAAAAATGCTTTTAATACAGTATAATTTTAACAGCTAAAAACCATTTTTTTTCCCTATTCACCCCATGAAAACAAATAGGTATATCCTCTTTAATTATCTATTCGGAAATATGTAATTATTAATCTGTGATTTTGACTAGACAATGTATTTTATTTTTAGTTATTTTTTCAATCCGAGAAAAATTACTTTAAATTTGAAAACAGTCAATTTTCATTCTTTTAAATTTTTACAAATTCAATTGAGAGTCGCTCATTAAAATCAATTTTTTTTTTAATTCACATTAAAAATTATTTTGCGTACGCGTTATTTATAATTAAAGTTACATAAGTATCCTCAAAGAAATTGGTCCTATTATTATCTTTAACATCGCCATGTTGGACACGAACGAGTGCAGGCATCCTTAAAAGAATTTGATGTTTAATCTTCTGCATCGCGGAGTTTTGTTATTTACATAGCAAAACAATTTCTACTATGAATTTATAAAAGCCACCAATGTCGCTTTTATATTTGTTTTTGATGCAATTCACATACCGATTTTGATACTTTCATGATTTCAAGTTTTAATATCAAATTAAATTTATTTCCTTAAACCACAGACAGTATTTTTTTATTCCGTAAGCTTTTTGTAGGTCTGTCGTCGCTATTTTGTTTAATTAGATTTATCACTTCATTTAGACCTTCTGCATTCTCTGTTTATTTTAAGCGACACGTGCTCCGGACCTGTATCTGCTCATTGAAACATGAGCGTAAGAATCCATGAGCATGATACCGGTGTCTGTAAGTCATACACAATTCTACCGTCATGTTTATCGACATTTTTATTAGTATTTAAACGACAGTATAACGTCGTTTTTTTTAAATGTAACCTGCATTTGATTATAAAAACTCATATATTTGACATTAGTATTTTGCTTAGGCTTTCTTATAAAAACTCATATATTTGACATTAGTATTTTGCTTAGGCTTTCTTTTAAGGTTTTGTTCTCAAAGCATATTTATTGATTCAATTTGTGACAAGATATTCAATTAAAATGTTATAGTTACTTTATATTGCACGTATCCAAAACAACAAAACCAAGCTTGTGATCATGAGACTCTTGACGTGCAATGTTTTGTAAGGGTAGATTGTCAGCTAAACTGTCTTGCTACCTCCCCGTCCTGCGAAACACGGTCTATGAAATCAAAGGGTGCACTATGAGTATGCATCGACTTTGCCTTAAAATTAAAGGAAAAATCATGAACTTAAAGTCGGCATTCTGTTAAGACATTTCAGATAATTGAGCTAATTTCTCGTTAAAGACAATACAACAACAATATATTTATCTCATGTTAAATTCCAAAGAGATGAAAAATTTCTCGGGTTTTCCCTTGTAATCTTACAATTAGGAGATATTATAATCAAGTATTGGGGCAACACGTCCTTATTCTAATTTATCAGCATTATCTCAGCAACAAAAAGGGGTCTATGTTTTCAGAGGTTTTCTTGACTTCTTACAAAAAATAAAGTCTTAATACATAGTTGGCCCCATACACTACAGATTTGCTGATACAAAGAATTTATTACATGAGCTAGACAGAACTGTCAATGAAACAGTATTCAGTATTTCAATAACAAGTGCGTAACTTGCAAAGTAAATGTATTCGACATATTTTTATAAATCAATAAACATAAATTCAGGTGATACTGGCTTATATATTTCAGTAAAAATTTTGTAATTTCTCAAGTTAATGTATATATCATAATGTCTGTAGCTATAGAAATGGAACTGAGAACGAAAAACTGTTATGCAATCAAACTGACTACAGTATTTCAATAAAAAATTACGTAACTTGTAAATTTAATGTATTCGAAATATTTCCACAAAGCATAAAGGTAACTGATTACCTGTCAAACGTTTAGTAGTATTGACAGAATTTGTTCTCAAGGCATTTAGTTTTGTACCCAAGTTTGAAATTTTGTTATCTTTTTCATTTCTGTCTTAAAAATTATACAAACAAATGAATGCTTTTTATATTTATAAGACTAGATGTTTTTGTTTTATTATTATTATTATATAGATTATGTGGATATGTGATAAAATCTTGCATAAGACTGGCTATTTTTGTTTTTTTTTATTATTATATAACACAGGAAAATTAATGTTTTTTATATTGTTTTTAATATTGTCATAAAATGTTGCATAAGACTGGGTGTTTTTGTTTTTTATTATTATTATATAAATAACACAGGAAAATTAATGTTTTTTATATTCTTTTTATTATTGTCTTAAAATGATGCATAAAACTGGGTGTTTTTGTTTTATTACTGTGGGTTATTCGCTAGATAGAAACTATGCCCACCTCCAGCTAAGGTGATATTAATTACTTATAAGTCAACTGATGATCGATGAAGAACATCGAACTTTTGACATAAGTTTTTTTTTGCGACACTAAAAATACATAATAATAATGAAGGTAAAACAAATACCTTTTGTTTCAGGATTGAACAGGTATGAAATATATTTTGCGACTCATCTATTGGTAACCACTACGGTAGCTCAGTTGGTGAAGTGCTCGCCCCGTAAGTGGAAGGTCGTGCGTTCGAACCCCGACCGGGTCTGACCCAAGACTTGAAAGTGGGTAGTGACTGGTCTTTTGCCAAGCACTCGACATTACGAAATGAAAGTCACGGGGTTTTTTGGATGGGAACTTAAAATAAACGAGGACCCGTGTCACGGAAGGCGTGACACAATAAAGAACCCTGCTGTATAATGCCAGCTGGCGACGTCTCGATATAAGTGAATTATTCTTGACTGGGACGTTGAACACCATTACTCAACTCAACTCATCGATTGGTAGATGCCTTTCGTTTAATTTTTTTATTTAAAAGCAAAATACTCATAATGAAGCTAGTTCATTTGTTCTTAAACTCACGTTTTGAAATGCGCATTGGATAAAACTAAAATAAAATTCAAACAAAAAAGTGGTTCTTGTACAAACATCAGTATCATTTGCTAAAAACAAACATAAAAAGGGGGTGTGATTTCCGTTTGCAATTTAATTTGATTTATATGCTGATCTTTTTTACTTAATCCTCATCAGCATAGACTTTTGATGTTGTTCAGACCATGCATTTTCATTCTTGCCGCTGTTAAATAATGAAAAACATTTATTTTTATAATAATAATAAAATTATTTTATTATTATTACATGTGCCAATATAAAGACAAATTCTAGATCTTCGGAAACACAATACCATGACTTTTTATCCATGTATTAGACACCAAATAGTAAAGTTTCACATTGTGCATCTTCCTATTTACTACAATTTAACACAGAAAATGACGTTTGTATCCCATTAGCATTGAATGAAATAATTTTTTGAGGCAACCAGTTCAAAGGTGACGAATGCCCGGAAGAAGCTACTAACTTTTGGCAACCAAACTAAAAGATAAGCTGGTCACAGGGAATATTAATACATGCAAAATATTGAATACAATAATGAAATTAAAATAAAATAGAATTAAATTTTTAAAAATGTTTTTTCAATGAATTTTAGACACAGAAAAACCACGTGCATGAACGTAAAGTTTCTAACTGTTAAAAAAATAATGTTTTATCTGACTTTCATGAAAAATCTGAAATGTTAAGGGACAACTTGTGCTAATCATTTGTCATTTACTTACTCATTTTCGTCTTTTTCTTAGGTGATTGACACACATGCAGTAAACAAACAGTTACATATCTATCAGTTGTAAGACAGGGTTGAACTGTTTATGCCGAAATGGATGAATTGACAACTCAATATATTTATTGTTATTAATAGTTAGTATTAAATTTCAGCCAGAGACGAAAACTCGCACTTAATCAGATACTAACATACCGGGGATATCAAAATTTTAATCTAAAATTAAGTACAATTTGACATTTTAAAGGGCTTACTTTTACTAGCAAAGTGAGGCCAGGTGTTCTATAAAGGCAATATATTTCTTTCTAGTTGAGTGTTATAATTGAAAGGAAAATCAATTCTAAGTAATATAGATAATGAACTGCAAGTAACTATTCCAAATATTAAAATTTGAAAGCTAGACATTGATTTAAATACTTCTGTAAAAAGTATTCAAAAAGTCTTACTCTTTTAATCTTTTAAAATTCTGTATTTTAGTATTTTAGTATTTGTCTTTTGTTCTGACAGAGTACCAGTATTTTGAGCAGCATTTTAAATTTTCTCACTGATTACAATCCCCCTCCCTCTCAAAAATGATTTGGGATTATGGAGTTTAAAAAATTGGGCGACGATGATTATTATACCTATAAAATTGGCTTATTTCTTATTTGCTTCAGTAACTGTAACAGAAAATGTGGGAAGAATCTTCTGCCGTGTCTAAAATTTATTCGACTATTAAATAAATATATACTGTTTTGAGTTGTAAATCTTTTTCTAGATTAGTATATTAAGTCCATTGATATAATTTTGTTCAGCTTCATGCGCGACTCCTTTTACCTTTTCGGAAATTATTGAATAATCTCGCTTTACTCAATTATAACCCAGACGTGTTTATTTCTAGCTTGAAAACTTTGATCTTGCCATCTTAACTGAATAATTACTTTAAGTTCCAAGTATTATATCATTTTAAATAAATTTTACCCACTCGGTATCATTCCCTTTTATAACAAGGTTATAATACACATCTAGTTGTTTTTAGCTCACCTGAGCTGAAAGCTCAGATGAGCTATTGCTATCCATCTTTGTCCGTCGTGCGTCGTCCGTCGTCCGTCGTCCGTCGTGCGTCGTGCGTCGTCCGTCGTGCGTAAACTTTTCACATTTTAATCTTCTCCTCCAAAACCACTGGGCCAAATTTAATGAAACTTGGTAACCATCATGCCTGGGTGAAGCCCTTTCAGATTTGCACAAATAAAGGAGTTATGTCAACTTGGGGCTCCATAAGGGGGGAAATAGTAAAAAAATTAAAAATCTTCTCCTCTGAATGTACAAGAGATAAACCTTAGTTATTTCACTTATAACATTCTTAGGTCATCTAGTTTCAGATTTGCACAAACGGTAGCCATGGGGCCCAAAATGGGGAAATGGCAAGGCACTTAGAGGGAAATTGCTAAAAATTATATATTTGTCACTATATCTTAAAAACTATGAACTTTTTGTATAGGCATGTATATTAGAATATTGTAGGTATTGCTTTGACGATCATTTTGATATATGGTTCAAGGTCATATGTTCAAAGGTCAAGGTCACAGCTGCAAAAGAAGACTTAAATTGCCAATTATCTTGAAAACTATTAACTTTTTGTATAGGCACACATATTAAAATATTGTAGGTATTGATATGATGATCATTTTAATATAGGTTTAAGGTCATATGTTTAAAGGTCAAGGTCACAGCTGCAAAAGAAGACTTGAATTGCTAATTATCTTGAAAACTATTAACTTTTTGTATAGGCATGTATATTAGAATATTGTAGGTATTGCTTTGGCGATCATTTTGATATATGGTTCAAGGTCATATGTTCAAAGTTCAAGGTCACAGCTGCAAAAAAGACTTGAATTGTTAATTATCTTGAAAACTATTAACTTTTTGTATAGGCATGTATATTAGAATATTGTAGGTATTGCTTTGACGATCATTTTGATATATAGTTCAAGGTCATTTGTTCAAAGGTCAAGGTCACAGCTGCAAAAGAGGACTTGAATTGCTAATTATCTTGAAAACTATTAACTTTTTGTATAGGCATGTATATAAGAATATTGTAGGTATTGCTTTGACGATCATTTTGATATATGGTTCAAGGTCATTTGTTCAAAGGTCAAGGTCACAGCTGCAAAAAAAGACTTGAATTGTTAATTATCTTGAAAACTATTAACTTTTTGTATAGGCATGTATATTAGAATATTGTAGGTATTGCTTTGACGATCATTTTGGTATATGGTTTAAGGTCATATGTTCAAAGTTCAAGGTCACAGCTGCAAAAGAAGACTTGAATTGTTAATTATCTTAAAAACTATTAACTTTTTGTATAGGCATGTATATTAGAATATTGTAGGTATTGCTTTGACGATCATTTTGGTATATGGTTTAAGGTCATATGTTCAAAGTTCAAGGTCACAGCTGCAAAAGAAGACTTGAATTGCCAATTATCTTGAAAACTATTAACTTTTTGTATAGGCATGTATATTAGAATATTGTAGGTATTGCGACAAAGATCATTTTGATATATGGATCAAGGTCATTTGTTCAAAGGTCAAGGTCACAGCTGCAAAAGACTTGAATTGTTAATTATCTTGAAAACTATAAACTTTTTGTATAGGCATGTATATTAGAATATTGTAGGTATTGCTTTGACGATCCTTTTGGTATATGGTTTAAGGTCATATGTTCAAAGTTCAAGGTCACAGCTGCAAAAGAAGACTTGAATTGCTAATTATCTTGAAAACTATTAATTTTTTGTATAGGCATGTATATTAGAATATTGTAGGTATTGCTTTGACAATCATTTTGATATATGGTTCAAGGTCATTTGTTCAAAGGTCAAGGTCACAGCTGCAAAAGAAGACTTGAATTGCTAATTATCTTGAAAACTATTAACTTTTTGTATAGGCATGTATATTAGAATATTGTAGGTATTGCTTTGACGATCATTTTGATATATGGTTCAAGGTCATTTGTTCAAAGGTCAAGGTCACAGCTGCAAAAGAAGACTTGAATTGTTAATTATCTTGAAAACTATTAACTTTTTGTATAGGCATGTATATTAGAATATTGTAGGTATTGCTTTGACGATCATTTTGATATATGGTTCAAGGTCATATGTTCAAAGGTCAAGGTTACAGCTGCAAAAGAAGACTTAAATTGCTAATTATCTTGAAAACTATTAACTTTTTGTATAGGCATGTATATTAGAATATTGTAGGTATTGACATGAAAATCATTTTGGTATATCATTCACGGTCATATGTTCAAAGGTCAAGGTCACAGTTGCAAAAGAAGACTTAAATTGATAATTTTCTTGAAAAGTATTAACTTTTTGTATAGGCATGTATATTAGAATTCTGTAGTTACTGACATGACAATCATTTTTGATATATGGTTCTAGGTCATATGTTTATAGGTCAAGGATATAACTACATAAGTATACTGAAATTGGTTAATGATTTGGAAATTGTTCATTGCACTACAGTTACTTCATGCATTTTAGCTGCTTATTAATGAAATGTGACTGAATATTTCTGATAAAGTTTTGTGGGAGTTCTTAACTTGAGTTTCTGTAAAGTTTATTGCCTATTGCACTTTGCAAACAATTTTGGAGATATCCTCAGGTGAGCGTTAAGGCCCATGGGCCTCTTGTTATAGTTCTTTAATAGTTTCTGTTCTGCCAGCATTTAATTGTTTGGTAGTGATTAGTAACATTAACAGGTATATAGTAGTGTTAACTTTTTTCTTCGACCTACTATAACTATCATCGTGTTTATAAGATAGTTGACACAGATATTCGTTTTATCTTTGTCTTTGTCTCATCCTATATAACATTGTAATATTATTTCAAATAATTTATAACAGTGTTATTATAAATAATGATAATAAATTAAAATTATTTTATTTGAAAAAGCCGACGTTTCCTACACCACACACTAAGGAAAATGTCTTTAAAGCCTTGGTCGAATTTTACCTATGATAAGTGAATGGGAGGTGTTTTTTATATTATATTTTATTTTAATCACACAATATACCAATTTGAAATGCTGCCATGTACGACATTCATGTGATCTCTTTTTGTAACAACCATCCCAGAGATGCCACAAATTTACAAGTAGCCTACAATCGCTGCATTAATGTTTATTTAAATATAACCATAACAGATCTACTATTACAAAATATTAGCGGATATTTTGCCGAAAATATCCTTTAGAGACGAACGTTTATAAGCTAATAGCGGCAATTAAACTTCATTTCATAAGTAAACAAAGCAAATTTGGACATTTTATCGGCTATAAGGATTTCTTTTTTTTTTAATTGAATAAGAAAATAAACTATTTCTTCCAAAGAGAGGTTAATCAGAATACTAGTTTATATGTGATGGCCACATGCGCAAATATATTGTACTAGTTGATACTTACAGCAAGTTTTAATCACTTGCTCACTCGCTGGTTAATAAAGGTACAGAAAACAAAATCCAATATACTTGTACAGTACAGGCCTACGACTAGCATATCCTTTTTATACTTCGGTCGTCCGGTTTACGATAAGACGAATTTTGTTGGAACACTAACGTCTAAAACAAATGGACAACAAGCCTTAACAAAAACAAATAATAATAAATATTGTTCGTACAAGTCAATGCTTATTGATGACATCAAAATAAAAACTTATTGTAAAATTACTTGATATATGAATGGTAATTTACAACTGACAAAATCCTGCTGAAATTTAAGAAATTTAATTTTGTCAACTGTTTGGCTTATGTTTTTTATCTACCAAACTTTCGGCCCCTAGTGTCAATGATGAGGGATGTTTTTTTCGGAATGTGCAAATATGACACAGGTATTTATGTTATACATTCACTTCCCTTGAGCGGGTACCGCTGCTGGTAGAATAAAACTCCCCGAGGGTATCCATAACTCAATAGGCAGTACTTTGTGCTGTCAGAAAATATATCATTTAGCAAAATTTTCAGTCGTCTTTATTTATGTTTTTTATCTATCAAACTTTTCGGCCCTAGTGTCACTGAAGAGGAATGATTTTCCGAAATGTGCACATATGGCACATCAAAATTTAATAGGTATTTGTGTTATATATTGACAAAAACATTTTTAACAACAGAGACGTTACTTTCTTAATTAACCAATTAAACTCTTATTATCATACTAGCCACACCCATTATACAATTCACCCATGCCGTCATTTTGTAGAGTTGTAAACATATATATAATGTAATTGTCTGTTCAATTTCAACTCCGTATACCTTTTGTGAAAAAACAACAGCTATAATCGTCATGATCGTATAAAATAGAGCGCACACAATAACTGGACCACAAGAAAAATTGAATCACATTCTATTGAGATTAATACTAAAAATTTTCCGGGCAAACCTTATCGCTATAGAACAATTTGCGGAGTCCTTCATCTGTAGCCAACCAAGTAAACAATTCTTGACCAAATTCATAACTATTAATGCTACTTACGAATGCATATATATCTGTGAGTTACAACTAAGAATAACTATTAAAAGTATGTATCCGGTTCTCGACATAATTGGACCATTACTCTACAATTAAGTTTATGTTCTCATATAAAAAGTTTATTGCTTAAAGACGAAACGTTTAAAGTTTATCTGAGTCGCAATTTCTATACTGCAATACAATTAACTGCACAACCCACATATGTAGCTGGTGATGTCTCAATATAGGTTATGTAATTTTTTTCACCTATTTAGACTCAATAATGCTTTCACGGAACTTTGTACTTTGTACACATTTTATACTGGCTACGCATCGGTATAAGTTTCTTACGGATAACTGCGTCTCCCACGGCCTATTATCGAATCACATTGATACAAATCCTAGTGTGAAAAAATTATCGGTTCGCTTTACAAAGTTTTTTTCGGGTACTCCTTTTTTCCCGTTAAAAATTCTTGGGATGGGAGAATAACTACATTGCTTAACCCGATATGTAATGTTTCACTAACCAACATACATTTAGAGACAAAACCTGTCTTTTAAGCCCACTTTTAATTTCTTTCTTATCATTGTCACATCTTTATGTATGACAATGGAAGCCAACGATATTTATCAATTTTTTAAAAATCTTTAAAAGGTACAATAGCCAGAAAATAACATTTTAAAAATAAATTTCAGCTATCGAAATTCATCAATAATTATCCATGATTATTATTTTTATTACTTTACAGCTTATTGTATTTTGTTTTTCGTTGTTGACAGTTTTAGACAGGACTGGCTGATAAATTTTAAAACCTATTGCAAACTTATAGGATACATAAGGAAAATTTATATTATTTTCAGAATGACTAAAATGTATATGGACATTTATTTGGGCAATTAAGTTTGTTAGAGTTGGACACACATGTTTGTATATTAAGACTATCTTTGTCAATAACAGGAACATTAGACGTTTGACGACATAGAATTTAATGTGTGAAATACATGTTTTAACCAATTGAGACGTGTGCCGTAATGATTATGGTAAAAACATTAACATTTGCGACCTATTATGTTTGTTAGTTCCAAAAGAAATAATGCGTTTGATGATTGCGAAAACATAATTTGTTCGAAACAACGTGTTTTATGGTGGTAGAAATATATATATGCGTCACCAATCAAACGGAATTGCATGTTTACCTTTTCGTTAGTGATGGCCAAGGTCTATATGACGTTTGATTGTGTCAAACTTTTACATATGCGACATTTTGTTTGACAATCTGATTTTGACAAGAATTCTTATTTCCAAAACTGTCTTTGATAAGATAAATTACAAACTCGTGCGCAGTTTTGTTTGATTATAACAAAGTTTTATTTAAATAAGGCATGACCTTTATATTAAAGGGTACCTGTAACCATTTTTTTATTACAATCAAAATTGGTTACAAAATAAACAAGAGGCTCATGGGCCTTAACGCTCCAAAATTGTTTGCAAAGTGCAAAAGACAATATGTCAAGTACAGAAACTTTACAAAAACTCAAGAACTCCCACAAAACTTAACCAGAATTATTCACTAACATTTCATTAATAAGCAGCTAACATGCATGAAGTAACTGTAGTGCAATGTATAATTTCCAAATCATTAACCAATGTCAGTTTACTTATGCGGCTATGTCAATATTCTAAAATAGTTTTCAAGATAATTATTAAATTAAGTCTTCTTTTGCAGCTGTGACCTTGAGCTTTCAACATATGACTTTGAACCATATATCAAAATGATCGTCAAATCAATACCTACAATAGTCTAATACAAATGCCTATACAAAAAGGTAATAGTTTTCAAAATAATTATCAATTTAAGTCTTCTTTTGCAGCTGTGACCTTGACCTTTCAACATATGACTTTGAACCATATATCAAAATGATCGTCATATCAATACCTACAATAGTCTAATACAAATGCCTATACAAAAAGTTAATAGTTTTCAAAATAATTAGCAATTTAAGTCTTCTTTTGCAGCTGTGACCTTGACCTTTCAAGATATGACCTTAAACCATATATCAAAATGATCGCCATATCAATACCTACAATAGTCTTATATACATGCCTATACCAAAAAGTTAATAGTTTTCAAGATAATTATGAAATTTAGTCTTCTTTTGCAGCTGTGACCTTAACCTTTCAACATATGACCTTGACCCTTATATCAAAATGATCGTCATAGCAATTAATACCTACAATATTCTTATATACATGTCTATACAAAAAGTGAATAGTTTTCAAGATAATTAGCAATTTAAGTCTTCTTTTGCAGCTGTGACCTAAACCTTTCAACATATTAACCATATATCACAATGATCGCCATATCAATACCTACAATATTCTTATATACATGCCTATACAAAAAGTTAATAGTTTTCAAGATATAGTGACAAATATATGATTTTTAGGAATTTTCCCTTTAAGTGCCTTGCCATCCCCCATTTTGAGCCCCATAGCTACTATTTGTGCAAATCTAAAACCTAAGAATGTTATAAATGAAATAACTAAAGTATATCTTTTGTACATTCAGAGAAGATTTTTTTAATTTTTCAATATTTCAATATTTCCCCCTTATGGGGCCCCAAGGGGACATACCTCCTTTATTTGTGCAGATCTGCAAGGTCTTCACCCAGGTGTGATGGTTACCAATTTTATTAAATTTGGCCTAGTGGTTTTTTGGTTGGGAAGATTAAAATGTAAAAAGTTTACGCACGACGCACGACGGACGAAGATGGATAGCAATAGCTCATCTGAGCTTTCAGATCAGGTGAGCTAAAGTTATAGCGGTTTGAAATTTACATTTTATAACTTTCTCTTTATCGCAAAGTGAAACGCCACGTTTTGAGTTATGAATGTGTGACGTCTTTGTAGTATTAGAAGTAGTGTCTAACATAGTAGACAGCAGTAACAATGATGATATATCGACGTATGTAGAAGAAAGTAACATGTATTTATTTATATCAAATAGTTTGTCATTATTTGGGGAAGCAGTAGACAATCTTATAAGTGATGGATTTGGAGTATGGCTTTATTTATATATTCAAACAAGAAACGGACGAATCTGATGCCCATATCAAGTCGAGCCCCGACCTCCTCGAGAATTGCGGCTGCATTTGGTTGCATAGCTGTTGAAACATACGTGACGAGTGTTAACTTGTCAATAACACGAAAATTGATAATATACTTTTAAAATAAATTATTTTATTAAGTCGGACTAGACATACTTGAGAATTACGATAAGGTGAATAGCTATAACAAAAAATACGCGATTAGTTTTAACTTGTCAAATACACAAAAAATTAATTTTATCGAAATTTTAAAATGAATTAAATATCATGTCGGACTGGACAGACTACCTGGTGAATATTATAGAACTAACTGTAGTGTCAGGTGCTGATTTTGAATTTCTTTTAAAATAATGATTTTAAAATTTTGAATGCATTATTTTCATAAAAATTCAAAATCAGCACATGACAGTGGCACTGGCTTAAACTAAAAATCCAATCACCTATGCTCTTTTGTGCAATGTTTATTGACAGTTGAAATTAAATGACCGTGATGTAGAAAACTTTTAGGTAGTCTGGCGTCATCATATTTCCTCGATAATTGGAAGATATTCACACAATTAAAGTTAGTAACATAATAGTTCTTTTCAACTACCCGATGGCTAATTTATGCTGGGTTAATTAAAAAGAAAAAAAAAAAAAACAAGATATTCCATCTCAAATTATTTTACGCGAAAATGTCATAATTGTTTAAAATGAAATGACACGGATTTTAGAATGAGTCCATATTTTAAAAAAACGAGATAATAATAATAATAATTATTATTATTATTATTTATTAATTAACAACATGTGTTATTGATACAATACGTAAAAATCTGCCTCACCAATAAATTCCCAAAACTGGGCCAATATGAGTTAAACTGGGCCAATATCAAAAACACTGAGCCAATGTGGGCCCGTGTTATTATGACGTCATTTCATTATAAAAACAAAATGGTTGACCACATAGCGCTTCACATAATCTAAAAGGGGTAAGTGCCAATGTTGAATATTTTTATTACAAAATATACTTATCCTATGTGGAAAAGTTGCTTTTGTTTTAAAACTTTATTCTCAATAAAAGCATCACAAAAATATACGTGATATGTTTACAAACAAACGGACGTAAACAACTTGGATAAGATGCAACGAATATCAGACAAACATGTTTGTTTTAGAGAAGGCATTCTCGAGGTTTTGTCAAATGACCTAAGTCGGTATGAAATGATGACAGAAATTAAAGATTCTGACTGAAAAATTATTACTATTTTTTAATGTTTGAAATGTTAATTAATAAAATTAATTGGCCTCGGGCCAATATGACACACCTTGGCCAAATAACTCGGCTAATATGAAAATACCTGATTAATAATATAATTTTATGGATTTGTAAGATAACTTTAAATCCATTTTGCAAATTACAATTGACATCCTGTTAATTACAGGTTTGGGTCTGGATCTAATAAATGTGTACTTCATCTTGTTTGTTAAGATACACATGTGCAACTTAATGCTAGTTTATAACAAAGACAAACATATGAGACATGGCGTTCTATGATATTAAAGATGTTTATGTGTGACAGGGTACATATTTGCGACATGCCTTTTGGGGATATGTCATTTGATGTCTAAGGTATATGTTTGTGACATGATTTTTGATGATGTCAAAGGTATATATTTACAATCGCGAGTATTTCGCCTATGATGAATACATTTCAACGAATATTATTCATTTTCGATGAATAAGACTCGTGCAAGTAGTCCTTAATGATGTGAATTAATGCGTGTGACGTAACAATGATAAAAGATTAAATAAATTCATTCACAAAATACCGGTAATCACGCGGTTTTGTTTACAAACACAGCTCGGCGAGTGTCGAGTGTAAATGACTAAAAATAAATGACATAAAATCTTAAAAAATACTTGGAAAATTATTTGCTTTTCGTAAAATTTTACCTGATTTTAGTAAACAAGTCAAAAGTTCCCAACGGTACACTGCGCATTCTTTACATGCACTCTTAATTAAGCCAATACGCAGTGCCGAAAAATCATGTTCATGTCTGGTCATCTGTGAGATCATCTGCGATTACTCTACAGTTCAAAAACAGTTTGCTATTTTGTCCACTGCAGTTAATCCTAGTTACAATTCAGAAGCTTCGTTTAATACAGCAAGTTCAAATACCGGTACCACGCCAATGACAACTTTTGCTCGTTCCGGTCTGTCGAGTTCAGCTCGAAATAGCAACCCGTCGTAGACAATTGGCGTTTCAAATACTTTGTCCTCTCTTCATTCTGGCTTGTTTACTAACGCTTCTTTTACTAATTGCGCATTTAACTTCAAATTTTGAATATAATATCAATTAATTTGAACTGTTGAATAAAAAGCAATATGGACTTTATTTCGTCGTTGTTGACATGGAAGACATATCGGTGTCTATAGTTTAAAGTGAAAAAAAAACCACCAATACGGCTTAGTTTTACAATAATTGTTCAAAAGCTTTTAATCATACATTTGTAGTTTTTGACATAAACCTTTGATAATACATAACTCTAGTTCAGGAATACAAATTGTTTCCGGCCCTTAGTGTCACTGATGAGGAATGATTTTCCGAAATGTGCACATCTGGCACATCAAAATTTAGCAGGTATTTATTATATATTTTTTCAGATCAAACAACTCGCTAAGTTTTTCTTTATTCAAACATAATTTTATTTAATTTGAATGACAAAAAAAAAAATCAGATTTAGCAATCTCATTAGATTCATTTTGTTAAATGTTATAACACAATACTTTTGTGACAAACACTTTACATAACGTTTTACAAGGCGTCTTGTATCTGACATACAAAAAAATGTCCTTTGGTAATACGTTCAAAATTTTTGACAAATAAATGGTAGCGTAGCGTAACACTTACGATCCTCCCAAACCCCAGTGTCAATAAATATTAATGCACATTCAGCTGGATGACCATCACAACCTCGGTTGTCCTTGACTTGTTTTTGGTTGTGCCAACCAGAATAATGATCGCCATTTACCCATTTAAATACTCCTTCTGAATTTAGATCGGTTGCTCCGATCCAAAACTGACTTCTTGCAGTGCCACATGATATGAAAAACTGAATGTCTGCAACTATAGTAAAATAGACAATAAGAATTGTTATTGTATCATATTGTATTTTTGATATTTTTACTACATTGTTAAGCAATACTGTTAACGTTTTATATTAGCGCATAGAAATTTTAGCAATTTTGATCGTATTAGCGCAATTTTATTTTAGCGTCAGTGATTACCCTGTTTAGGTCCCCAAAATTTATGTACCCGACTATATAATAAATTGTAATTAAACTGCCTTTATATACAGATACATTGAAAACTAATTAATATTCATGTGTAATTACCTGTGAACTGGTGATAAGGATTAATAATTAAGAAAATTAAGCCATACATTTACTCTTAGTCGACATATTTATAAAAATGTGGCGGTTTGTCCAGAAAAAAACATCGAGAGTCCTCGTTGTTTTTTAGTCCAAAAACGCCGATTTTTTTTTTAAACATTTGTGGATTTTCAAACTGTTTTATTGTGCAGTACTGATTTTTAGAATTAACGCGATTTAGTTTTGATTGCATTCTATTTTTATTTTATGTGCGCATATCTGCGACTTGCTAGCACTTAACATTCAACATCCTCTTTATAAGATATAAATATTTGACATACGTATTCACTTAAACTTTGTCCTGTTCATAATTACATCTTAGTAATTACTTAAAGTGATAATTTGTACCAGTGATATAATGGAGAATAATATAATAATATCAAAGTTGAATTAAAACTTTTCCTAACAACAGGAATAAAGGATCATCGGTTTTTCTTTAAGTCTTGGTCGAGTTCACCTCGGGATTCCAGTGAAAAAAGACAGTGTTAAAACAGAATTAATTAAAATGTTTCGCGGATTTACAATTCTATTTTGCTTATAGTAACTTTTATGAAAATATGAAACGTTCTTATCAACAAAAAAAGTCAATTCACTTTATAAATTGTAACAGCTAAAATGACGTCATAAATTACAAGGAATGTATATCAGTTGTAATGATTATGTATAATGCATAGCAGGTTTGATTTTACGATAAATTCAGCCAGTGTTGTATGTCCAAAACGTTCTGATATAAAGGCAAAAGTTTCATCCTAGACCATAGTAGCGGTTTTCTCAGATAGCATTAGTAAACACTGTAAATTTTAATTTTAAAGAGAAAGCAATTTTTGTTCCACCTCCTCGAAGATTGGATAAATAAATTGTCGATTGAGTAAAAAAAAATTGGATAAATTAACATTACAACCGAAAAAATGTTATAAAATAAACAAAAACATACCAGCGTATGTCTCAATTATATTCCAAAAAAACCTTAAAACTTGTCATTTAATCATACACATAAAACAAGTCAAATTTGAGAGAAAAAGGAACTATAGTGAGTCAAATATATCCAGTTATCATATGGAAGTCAATTTTGTTTAAATAGATAAAAAGATTAGATAACCAATGAAGGGACAAGGGTAATAATTAATTAGATGAATGGTGCTTTACGTCATTTTAACATTTTTTTAGGTTATGGTAAAGATAAAATTTTGTTATTCTCAAATGTTTAAATACAAGATCGTGTTGTGCGTGAATCTTAAAGTGTTTCTGATTTACTTAGCACAACTGGGAATTTTAATCGCCTTAAAGGATAACAACTCAACCACTCGGCTATTTTCGTCCAGTTGTTTTTGTACAATGGTCTATTCTCAAATGTTCAAATACAAGATCGTGTTGTGCGTGAATCGTAAAGTGTTTCTGATTTACATAGCACAACTGGGAGCCTCTATCGCCTTAAAGGATAACAACTTAACCACTGGAAAAATGTGCGTAGTCCTTCCCTTTCTAATTTATATACAACTGAAGAAAAAACTTCGACCCATTCTTTTTCTTTCGATTGCACTTATAGATAAGTTGCTTTATGTAACAGAAAACAATTTAAGCGGTTCTTTCCGGTTTATGATTTAATTGGACTATTAACCCAAAAATTCACCAAACGAGTACTGCAACACTTTAATTAAATCTGTAAGAGGAGGTTCATTAGAGTTTAAAGTTTACAACTGACTCCATTCTACACATAAGTACACTTTATTATTATAAACCAAGTAGGTAGGGAAACTTTTTGTAAGGTTTGATGTCTAAAACCTGACAAGAATGTTCACACATTTATCACAGCAGTCAATATATTCTGTATAAAAGACGAGTGGTGATATTGCTAACATTGCAACGTGAAACAGATACCAAGTCTAAGCTAATGTTAACATGATGTTAAACACTAAGCATAAATATTTCGCAGGACCAGTCAAAATGTGACAATATAAAACTCCAATACCCCTAAATAATGGTGGTCACTAATCTTAGGCTATGGTATAAAGTCAGTTTTTACTTTTACAATATATTGAAGACTAAAATTTAAATAATTGCTTAATATCAATTATAACCACATTGCATCAAGTGTTAATTTATATATGAATAATAAAGAACAAATATGTAATTTAGATATGACAACGAATAATCAGTCTATTGATTAATCTGTCAAACCACCGATTATTAATTACAATTTAAAAAACCGATTAATCTTTCTCTTCTATGTACCAAAAAAATACCTGACAGTTACGCGTGTACGCTATGTATTTACAAATAAATTAATAAAACGTACCTGCTATAGTATTTAAAGTTTTCAGTAGTTTTTTTTTTTTTTTTTTTTTTTTTTTTTTTTTTTACCCCTCTCTATACGTGCTTAAATTTATTATACAACATGCCTACCCAGTAGCAAACATGGGCGTATTTCACACGAACTGCCGATGGAAAAATGTCAGTTTTGTTAGACTGAAGTGACTTTTGCATGTTAAACCATCTAAGATCTAGGCATAACAATGTCATATCGAACATACCAAAAAAAATCAGTTAAATTGATGAATTTTGAGATTTTCCGAGTAATTATTTAAACGTCAGGCCAATTATTTGTTTCTACTTTCAACCGATTTTACCATCACTAAGAAAATTATCATTGAGATATATATTGAACAAATATCTGCTAAATTTTGACGTGCCATATGTGCACATTTCGGAAAATCATTGCTTATCAGTGACACTAGTGGCCAAAAAGTTTGATAGATAAAAAAAAATAAGCCAAACAGTTGAAAAATGAAGCTGTATTAGAAATAACAAATAAGGGAAGGTACTGATGATGGTTCCTATGTTTCTATATAGTTAAATACATTTTTTTTACATTTTAATGAATTTATCCCGATATGCCATTGAAATACACCCGATAAATGCGTAAAGAGATGAGAAAAATAAAATTCCTATTTACAAAAAAATTAACAATATCATGTCCAGAGCTGAAAACCGAAATTAACAGAATCCCAAATTTAAGCCTAAAGCGCGTAGTTAGATGACCATATAAGTCGTATCTTCGAACTTCTGAGTGGAGAAAAGTTTAGGTTTACATTTAGTTCAATACAGAATAGACAGTCAGATAAAATCATCCCGTTTTTAGACCAAGACTAGAGGGTATTTGCGCTGATACTCAATGAAAAAGGCCAAAAGAACGATCCAATGAAATTTCATGATACAAATTTGCGAAGAAAAAAAACGAAATAAGGAAGGCGGTGATGACGAGATGCAAATTATAAATGTGAAACTTAAAGAGTCGAACAATATAAAGAATCCAATGATTTAAGATTTTTGTATTTGTTGTTTTATTTCCTGGTTATCAAATTATTGAAACCAATCATTTACATTCAGTTTTTTTACTTTTTTCAAATTATATGATGACGATTCTAAAGGTATGTATTGTCATCCGTAGGGATTCTGATGAGACTAATTTATCAGAAGAAGGTAAGAAATTCAAAAGGCACAGTTGAATAACTATGATCCGTGTTCATCATGTAAAGGCTATTATAAAAAAGACTAATAGAAACATCTGAACTCCTAAGTTTCAAGGTAATCAAAACAAATTCAAATGAACATATGATATATATTTATAAACTAAACATTTACACGTTTAAAAATGCTAAAATATGCTTTTTGGAAATTAATGTTGGAAAATACCGAAATGTACATGTGCATTATGTTTAATTTAATGATGACAAGAATATGTTTATTGCTTTTGCTGATTCTAGACAAATAAATAATCACTTATTTATTTCATGAGACCAAGATATTATGCATTATTTTGGTAATGACTGGCATACATGTGCGCTATTATGATTGTTTTTGCAAACAAAATATACACATTGGATATAGCGTTTGACGAGAATACTTATGCAACATATGACGAACAAACAATTTAGAAAGTCACTGCTTAACCACGTTGCTTCCATACGTTATGAGTTGACAAGAGTCCTCGATGACCGAGTGATATGAAACTTCTGCTGACTCATTGTCTAGATTTGAATCCATATCGGACAGATTCTCTCCGTAATATTTGAAGTAAGTCTTTAATTTTCTCCAGGCACTCCAGATACCTACCTTAAAATCAAACATTCTGTTTTTCTATTATATATATATATATATATATATATATATTTAAATAATTTCCATTACCGATATGCAAAAACTTTGCAATATAAACCATTTACAACGCGCGTAAAAAGGTTTGATTGTAATATTTTCGTTTAATATTAAAAAAGCAATTCATTGATTAAAAACTAAAAAATCAACTTATGCAACAAATGCAAAGCATTCCTTTGCTTGATTTGGATTCATACAATTTTGGAACATTAGATTCATTAATTCCCAACTGTTTGGCTTATGATTTTTATCTATTAAACTTTTCGGTCTTAGTGTCACTGACGAGGAATTAATTTCCGAAAAGTGTACTCATCTGGCACATCAAAATTTAGCAGGTATTTGTTATATATACACGTACCTCAAGTAGACGCAGCAGACATGAAGAACGTGTATTTTAGAACGAGAATGTGATTTTAGACTGAAACATATATACATAGTCCACAAATTACAACACTTATTTAATTTTTTATTATTATTAGACGCAGCAGCCATGAATAAATATATATGGTCCACAAATAAAGACACATATTCAAATTGTTACCATGATTATTATTTTATATCTTAATTTTTTATACACAATGTTAATAAAAAATGAAAAATCGAGAAAAAACCACCAATTCATCTGAAAATAATATGTGTTTGCAAATTGGACGTGGCAGGCATGTTAAATCTTATATTTCGTGTTGGCGAAACAACTGCAAGTAGATTCAAATACTGTTGCGAGTTGTTCCCTTTTTCACATTTCCAAACTTCTCTAAATAATATATCTTAACGAAACGTTTAATCATATTTACAAATTTTACAGTGATGAAAACATATCTCTAAACAATCGTTTTCTGATATATTATCATTGAATTAAAATGCTTGTTTCGTTTAAAACGGTAAATAAAATTTTGAAAAAAAAAAGATTTTTATGCATTCGAATCGTACAGACATAATACCATTTTAAAACATATCTCCAAAAAGTTTTTTATCTAACATTAAACAAGTTTTCTTTGCAATTTGACAAATCACTGTGGTTGATCAGTTTGTAGAGGTCTAGCTACGTATGTGAGGGGTCAGGTCGGGATTGTTAGCGACTGTTCCTTCACCATAACTCAAGTGATAATACATCAACATGTAAATATTTTTATATATGCAACATCAATACTCCATATGATTGAAAGCAGTAGAAATATATCTAAATTAGCAAATTCTTTGACACATGGTTCCTTTCCAATCGTTGATATTTCCTGTTACGACAAGATCAAAAGTTATCAAATTATTATTCGCTTTAAGTCTCTTATTTGTTGCCTTTTTTTCGTGTGTGTTTATTTCGAACAAAATGATTTCTTAGGTCATCCGTGCTCTTTTTCTGGTTTCCGAGATTTTAGAAGAGGAAGAAAAAAGATTTTAGCGGTCTAAATGCAATGAAGGCTAATAAACCTCATCAAAACTATGGGAGTTTTGTTAGCTCTTAACAGATACGAAGAGACCCGGCCGGGTCTGACCCAAGACTTGAAAGTGGGTAGTGACTGTTCTTTCGCCAAGCACTCGGCATTACGAAATGAAAGTCACGGTTCTTTTGGATGGAAACTTAAAATAAACGAGGTCCCGTGTCATGACAGGCATGGCACGATAAAGAACCCTGCTGTATAATGCCATCAGTGCAACACACAGACAAAATTTCTGCACTTTCGCGTATAGCTGGCGACGTCTATATATAAGTGAAATATCCTTGACTGGGACGTTAAACACCATTACTAACTCTTCTTACAAGGTGTCAAGACATCAAATATCTTTTGGGACTTTGTATAGACGCATAATTATGTTTTCATCTAATAAGAGCTCTGTTTAAATGAAAAATTGTTGATTGATAACCAAACCAAACTTGATAAAGCATTTGAATATCTTAAGTTTTTAGGACAATTAATTTTAATTTTCATACTAAACATCAGAACAAAATGCTCTACTAGTTTTTTAAAAGTGTTTGGTTTGCTGTTCACTTCCGACCATGGTTATCTAAAACCTAAAACAAATTTTAGTGATGAAATTTAAAGCATAAAGTGACTAGATATTGACTCATATAGTTTAAACGTGTTGACCCTTCCAAAAGGCCAAGATTAGTTAGTAGTAAAATCCTTTAATATTTATTAAGATTTAAACCAGAGGGATCACGTGACGAATGGCTACGTAGTGGACGCATAGTTAAGAGCGGAACAAAATTGTTCTTCAAATTACTGGATTTTAGATATCTTGATTGAAAAAAAGTATACAGGTTGTAGTACAAAAGTTATTTGTAACAAGATATTACATTTTCGGTTTTTAATATGTCTCTTGAAAGTTTAAAACGAGCAACGAAAGATGACCATTCAAGTGAGAATAGAGGACAGAGCTCAGGACATTTTGTTTTACCTACCGAGGTGAGCACTGCTCTAGCACAAATACCTTTAATACATAGAGATTTACAAGATATAAGACAAGGTATGTGTAGAATAGATGGACTAGAAAAATCAATAACAGGAATACATAACGATCTTTGGGGTAGTGAGGGTATAGGAGATAGTTTAAAACATGTAGCACAGCAAGCAGAGGACAATAACTTAGACGTTAATCATTTGTTCAAAGAAAATAAAGCCTTGAAAAAAGATGTTGAACTCTTAAAATCCCTTGTAATTAGGTTGGATAGGAAAGTTACCGAACAAAGTAATGAAATAACGGACTTGAGAAGTAGATCTATGAGAGATAATATTTTAGTGCATAATTTTGAAGAGTCTGAGCAGGAGAACCTTGTTGTAGATTTAAAGCGGGAAATAAAAGAATGGCTAGGCTTAGAGATCGATTTTGTCAGAGCACATAGGAATAGTCCTAAACCAAATCCAAATGGTAAACCAAGGACAATAACAGCTAAACTCGTAGATAGAGAGGCAAAGGATGCATTATTAAAAGCACAGAAAGCAAAGAGGTCCCAGACTGTAAATATTCCGTTTAGAATAACACAACAATCTCCTCTGGAAATCGTTGAGAAACGTAAGAAACTGTATGGAATCAGTAGTGCATATAGAGAGCAAAACATAAACACCAAAGTAGTGAAAGATAAGTTAATATTTCCGGATGGTTCTATGTATAGGGACAAGTTATACCCTCCAAACGCCGAAGATGTGCTTACGATGGATGAAAAGGAAACGGAAAAAGTTGAGGAAGTACAAACGGAAACAAGTGCGTGTATAAGTGAGGCTGGAAGTAACTTTATAGCTGTAGGCGCCAACACGTCATCATTAAATGAAGTGAGGCGATTTTACAAGAAAGTATCGGTCGAGCCAAAATATGCTATGTGTAATCATCGTATTTTGGTTTATAGACACAGAGACGAAGAAGGGAAAATACATCAAGGTTACAACGACGATGGGGAACACGGAGCGGGAAGGAGGTTGCTGGAATATCTAACTCGTAACAATTATGTCAATGTTGGAATTGTAGTTACTAGATGGTATGGAGGCAAACATATCGGCCCCAAGAGGTTTAATTTGATGGAGGACGCGTTAAGTCAAGTAGTGGCTAAACTTAAATAAAAAATGGATAATAAACTGATAAAGTGAAGAAATATTTCCTAGTGTTACATTATATGTTACCGTGACTCATATAGAACTAAATGAATAGACTTTAACTATATAATTAATTTATCGTGTATATAAAACAAGACTTATATTGACTGTATACTTTACTTAACGTATTTACTCCTAGTAACTAAACTGTTAACCTAAGATAGAAATGAATTCCCGGAATTGTTTAACCCTTACCGCTTTCCTAACCGTACATTATAAGAGTTAGGATACTTCCTACTACAGGGAAATTTATCCATATTAGTACTAATCATACTTTATAAGCATGGCTATTTCTAAAGAAGACTAATTTGCTTTTTGCTTTAGACATAGCCTGTATACTTGGAGTAAATACTTTGTTTATGTGGTCAACCAGATATTTCATACATAACGTAAGTAAATGTTCTGCTCTTTTCTTGCTCATCACCTTGAGGCGTGCGTTCATCAAATACGTACTATACATGTTTTTGCTGTTATGTGTGTTATGTAAGTGTGAATGTGTGTGTGTGTTTGTGGACCAGCTAACTACATGTGTATTATATTATATATATATACTTTTTTAACCAGTGGCTATAAATATTTTTCTATGAATTGTAGAGGCCTTGGCGACCTCTCTAAAAGGGCATTTCATCACAACATTTTAGAATTACTCGAGGATGTCGACAGGGGGACCCAATTTCACCATACATTTTTTTATTATGTGTAGAAATTTTGGGATTGATGATACGAAAAGAAAAAAATATTAAAGCAATAGCTATTGGTAATAAAGAAATAAAAATACTTCAATATGCAGATGATACTACTATAACTTTAGATGGCTCTGAACAATCACTTAGACTTACTCTTAACCTCCTTGACCAATTTGCAAAATATTCTGGCTTAAAACCAAACATTGAAAAAACTTCTTGTATTTTGATTGGGGCTAATAAATTATGTAAGGATAAAATTTGCACTGATCTCCCTCTTTGCTGGTCAGATTCTTATTTTACTACACTGGGTATCCATTACAGTACCAACCTTGAAGAAATAATAGATCTTAATTTTAAAGAAAAGATAGCAAAATTATCAAAAAATATAGAATCCTGGTCAAAGAGAAATATATCTACTTTAGGTAAAATAATAGTTGTCAAGTCAATTTTAATACCTAAATTAACTCATCTATTCATTAGTTTACCCTCACCAAGTCAAAATATAATAAAAACTCTAGAACAAATGCTGTATAAATTCATATGGGGTAATAAAATTGATAGAGTTTCTAGACAAAAAATGGTACAAACATATAGAAATGGGGGATGTAAAATGATACATTTGAATGCGTTTATCAAATCTTTAAAATTGACCTGGTTCCGAAGATTATTAAAAACAAATAATACTGCATGGAAAGATATACTGCTAGAGAACAATTTTAAAGAATCTTGTCTTCATTTTGGTAGTGTTCATTTCAAACTTTTAATGCAAAAATGTGGAAATATTTTTTGAAGGGAAATCTATGGCATTTTACAAGAATTCATATATATTCTATCAAAGTCTTGTGGTAATAATTTTATGTCTTAACCCTTGTGGTACAATACAAATATTCTTATTGATAGGAAGACAGTATATTTAGATCTATGGGATAAAAAAGGAATGATTTTAGTTAATGATCTTTTTGATGAGAATGGAAATTTTTATGAATATAAACAATTTTGTGAAATGTATGAGTTGTCTCCCTTGATAACTGAATTTTATGGTGTAAGAAATTCAGTCTTAAAATTATTTGAAAAACCTTGCTTTGAAAGAAATAAAATTAAATTAATATACCCATATATCCCTCAGTACATTTCTATTTTTTTATCAAAGGAAAAAGGCACAGAGGGTATATATGACTTATTTATAGATCAATGTAACTTTAAACCAAGATCTGAATTTAAATGGGAAAATAATCTGAAGTTTAATGTTTCTGAATTATGGTGGAAAAATGCTTATTATTTTACAGTACAATTTTTATCAGATGTTAAGCTTAGATGGTTACAATTCCGTATTATTCATAGAATTATTGTCACTAATCAGTATCTTTTTAATACTGGCTTAAACGATTCACAGTTATGTACATTTTGTCACACACTACCTGAAACTATTATACACCTATATTGGGAATGTGATAAAGTAAAGCACTTTTGGAATAGTACAGAAACATGGATTATGTTATATACAAACAACATAGAAAAGTTTATTACTGAAAGAACTGTCTTTTTTGGCATTCATGATAAATCAGCTTATGTACTTAACTGAATTTTGTGTTTAGGCAAAAATCACATCTACAGACAAAGGTTAAATAGTAATGTGCCAACGGTCAATATTTTTAAAAAAGAAATCCAAAACTATTTTGCTAAAGAGAAATTTATATCTTTAAGTGATGAAAACTACAAAAACAACTTTAACCTAAGATGGTCAAAATTCCAGAATTTAGTAATAGATAGCCAATGAATAAATGTATTTGATGTTAATATATCAAGATGATGTACTTGTGTATTAGGTGTATAATTGTTTTGGGTTTTGTGTGTCATCGTTGGTTGCTATATATATATTTATAATGACAGTCAGATAAAGACAAATTTTAAGAAAAAATGTTCTTAGGTACACCATTATATCACATTAGTTTCTACATGGTTTATTTTCTATATCTACCTGTACTATAAGACTGGTCTTTAGTGTGTGTGTGTGTGTGTGTTGGTATGATTGCAGTGAGCGTGTTGGTTTGGTATATGTTTTTTCTTGATATAGCTCAGAATTTTGTATTTATTTTGAAAAAAAAAAAAAAAAAAAAAAAAAAAGATTTAAACCAAAGGCCTAGAAATTGAAACTTCAAAAATTGATATAAAGCGTCACGACAAAAATGTAAAACAAGTATGTAATGACATATGTCATTATTCAAATTAAAAGTTACTCCGAAAACAAATGCTTAAACAATCTCGTTCAAGAGAAAAGAACCGTGTCACGTCCCTTATTGTTCTATGATTGTTCCTACAAAATACTAAAATATTTTAATGATCTTCAGTGAAATTCGGTTATAACGAATTGATGAGGACAAAAAAAAACACATCGTGAAAGACATATTTAAAGTGCGTGATTGCATTCATTGCTGATTTTTAATTGTCGTACTTTATAGTTGTGCCTGTTTAAGACGTAAACAGAAAGTTAAACTAATAGGTGGTTAAAATCAATATTTGTTACGAAATGAAAAATATAATACAAAAACATTCTTTAAAGTAACAATTAGTTTTTCCTACGATCCTCAAATTTTAAACACCCATTAGTTTAACCTGCCGATACAATTTTGAATTGTTGATATACTTGTTGTATTTGTTAACTATTCTTTGAAATAAAAACAAAGTATAAAATGAAAATATTTAATTATATATAAAACAACAAACACTAATTCTTGATTCTTTACAGTCTAAATAGTACCTCTCAAACGTCCCGTGTTTACAATCTGTTACCGAGAAAAAATCATTAGAAACGATTTAATCCAAGAAAGAAATGAAAAATAAACTCACATTTAATATCGACAAATATACATACATTACAGTCTATTATCCGTCATTCAAATCCAAAACAAAATAACATACAATTTAATTTCAATAACAAAATAAACCTAGAAATAGATTAAAAACACAAAAATATGTGTCTTAAAAAAACAAAAACACTTTCTAATGTAGTTCTTGATTGTAGACATTTATATATATTTACTTTATCATTATGATTGTGCAATATTTCCTCACATAAAATTATTGGCTGAATATACCCTGCTTTAGCAAAAAAAGTTCTTCATTATTTATCTTCATCTTGATGTTCAGGTTAACACTTTGATAGCGTTGTAAAATTTTAACTTTTGCCATCAGGTATTTGCTTTTGAAATAACGGAGTCGTCTGTCCCCACATGGCTATATCTGATGTTCAAGAAATCCTTAAACGAAGAATAGATGAATTATAAACAAATTAAGAAACTTAAATACATATATTTATGTCAAAGGAACTATTTTTGTGAATGAAAACAAGTCCATAAGATTATGTCCTTATGTCATTATGTCCATAGGACATAAACCCTTAAATATGTAAGCAGTTTGTTATAGAATTTGTCTCTGTGTAAATATTTCTATTGAGTACCGCTGCGGGTGGAGCAAAACTTCCCGAGGGTATTCTAACTAAGTAGTTTATGCTGTCATAAAATATACCTTATGGCACACATTTCCGCAGTTTAATGCTTTAAATCCATATAAAACTCAGGGTTTGTCCTTCATACTAAGCTGGGTTTGAATTCATATAATCTTGAAAGTTTTGATTCATGAACTTTCAAATGTTTAATTTTTTATCTATCTAACTTTTTCGACCCCTACTGTCAATGATCAGGAATAGATTTCCGAAATGTGTACTAATGACATACCAAATTCTAACATGTGTTGTTAAATATTATACTACAAATCAAGTACTTCTTTGACAAATGTTTCAAAACTGTCTTTTTGATCTACAGAAAAATTTCTAGTTTGCCTTTCCTATTTTTTAACCGAGAGACACTGCTTTATAAAGAAACATAGATACAGCATTCCTTACACGTTGCATCGATATCATGCATAAGCAAATGTTATTATTGTGATATTAAATCTTAAGACATTCAATCCAATTCTATTGATTAAAAGTTTATAATAGTATCATGTTAAATAATTTTCATTTAAAAAAGGAGAAATTTGTAGATCAAGATATACTAGAGGATGTTAAATTGTTTTTAATTTTTCTGTTCACTTCAAGAAAAAAGGGGAATCAACAAAAAAGCAATTAAATATATGGTACTATGGTACTTATGACTAGGGAGAAACATGTAGAAATTGACGTAATAATTGAAAATCATTACCTAACGGTAAATTAAAACTAATGACTTGGGTGGCATATAGAGATTGACGTAATAATTGAAAATTATTACCTAACGCTAAATTAAAAAATGGAACAGGCATCCTGTTATTTCATAATACTGTTTCAAAATTCCGTTTAGATCTCCTTGGTGTAGGTACTGGCTTTCTTTGATCTGTGAATAATAATTATATAATAAAGTGCTTTTTTTGTATAAAATAAACACAAATAAATGTTTATTATTAATAGAGCTATTTATAAATTGAATAAAAAAAATACCTTCAAATATTCAAAAATTTAAAACCAATATATTGTCCTATGTATGATTCGTCTACTGGGATACATGAACATATACATTCTTTGAGACGTGGTTCTTAAAAATCCGTTTAGTTTTGCAACGTTTAAAAATTCTTGTTTTTCTCAATTTGTGCATGTTGCAGTGATATGTTTTGTTGCAAATTTCATTCCTTGCCCAACAATTCTGATTTATGTTGCCGACTGTACAAAATTTGAATCTTTTTCTTTTGTGATGTTTACCCTTAGTAGGTCTGTTAACTGTAATGTCTTCTTTTACATGTTCATTTTCGTCGTGAGAATCTTTACAATTATTAGGAGTCCTACTTGTATCAACTTCATCACTCTTTACTGATATAGCGTCTGTCGCATGACCTTGGATACTAGACAAAATTTCCATCGGAGAATGTTCATATGAAACATTCTCCCTGTCTTCTTCTGTGGTTACAAAATCGCGAGAGTAAATGGATAAGTTATTGTTTAAATCTACACCAAAACTGTTTTAGCTTTTCGTAACCAGAGGACACAGTATAATTGATGTAAGATATAAAGAATAACAAGTAAATAAGTAAGTAAAACTAAGGTTTAACTTAAAAGATCGGTTATATTACAGAAAAGCATAAAAAGACTAGAAAATTTGGGATATACAAATTATAAATTATTGAACAAGGTAATATCTCGAAGGAAATTTAAAAGAAATATCCAATGATATTGCTAAAAAGATGATGCTGAATAAAAAGCTTCATTTTAAAAGCAAAGTCAACACAATCATAAAAAAATGTCCCCAACTGACAAGGAGCTCATTGAAAAGGTTGTTGTTTCCTCTTAATACACACACACACACACACGCACCCACACACTACTGTGTACAGCAGTTTGTTCATTTATATGATGAAGTACAATAAACACGGCTTTTATCATTATCATTACCAAATACATTGATATATCTTTTTACCATTATAAACGACCTTTTTTGTTTTTTTCTTCTTTTTTGCTTTAAATCCATAGACGACACACCCTGATACAGAAACTAAAATGGTACTGACCGATAAAATTGTGATAAAACGCCATTCCATTTTCATATCTGAAAATAAAATCGAAATCTTCTTCTTGCAATTTATTCAAAATATTAAACTAATATAAAAAACTTTATTAAGTAATAGAATTTCATGATACGTCTTTTCTAATTTCTTTGTATTGTGTTGTAATCCCCTTTATTGTTATCAGTCTGGCTAAAGTAAAAATGTTCAAATTGTAAGAAATTCAAAATTACTTCAAAATATATTTTACAAAAAGATAAAAACTAGTTACCTAACATTTATCTTCATTTCCTTGGATACTACTTTTTAGTAATTATAAACCAATAAACTTTTTATTTGCGCGTGTAAGATTTTTATTGTAATCTATTTTTTAAGAAAAGTACCTTGTAGGTAAATCTTGACCAGTCTTTATTTTGTAAACACGTTTAAAGCTAGTTTTCTCTGCGAAGCTTCCATAGCTGGATTTTAATTAATATGATTTTAGATCATAGGATTCATTAATTAAAAACGCTTTTTGGCTTAATATTTGTACAAATCAACTGTTTTTTTTTCTTTTTTGTATCACTGATGAGGAATGAATTTCCAAAATGTGCACATCAAACACATCGACATTAAACGGGCATTTTTGTTAATTCTACAAAAAGTAAGCAATAGGTAGTTGTAGTAAATAAACACTTTAAAACACTTCTAAAAAAATGCTTATCTCAACGGCAAAATTGAATAGCTCTTTATAACATTCCAGCATTCATGGACAAAACTAGAATTTAATAACATTTCATGAAAAAACTTTACCTGATGCGTTTTGTATTTTTTTCTTTTGTTGAATAGTATATAAAGTCAGCTGTGCAACGCCAAGTTTATTTCTAATGTCAATCGTATAGTTCTTCAAATCCTTTTCATCAAGTATACATTTTTGTATAAATAAAGTATAATGAACTTCATCTACAGAAATGCTTGATACATTTAAGGTCGTCTCCGTTATAATTTTTGAGCTTGGATTGGATGTGAAATTAATTCCATATTCTATAATATATCCAATACTGAGGTCTAATTTTATTTCGTGATGACGCTGTCCGTTTTCAAATTTGGGCGCACCTGCAAGATTTGTAAAAATAATCATATGTAATAGAAATATTATAAATAACTTGTAGTTAAAATAAAAATGTTTTGTTGATTTGTATTATAATATATAATTGTAAAATTAGATTATAAATAAATCAGTATTTTAAACAATTTTAAGCATGGTGCATTCAAATATATTTTGAATCTAGCTCCCGAAGACAGAAAATTTATAATCAAATGTTTTCCATTCAAACTAAATTATTTTTCTCCTTCTTCACATGTGTGCGACGTTTGCAATATTTTTAATTTAGATGTTCCCGCTTTATTCAGTGGGATATTTACACGTTAGAACAGCCAACGATGATAAAATATAAAACAATCCTAATTATACCATTTATCAGTCTTAATTTACCGTTTACATGTGATTAAATCGATAGCAATCGCGTGTTGGTAGTTGTTGCTCACTTTTGAGATCGAGGTAATTTGATTTATATATTCATCCGCAGATCAAACTGTATAAGTTATATCGTGTATGGAATTATGAGCTGACAATTTCAGACCCGTTTGCAATAAGAATAATAGAAAATCACACACCGAGTGTAAACATAAGTTGTTCTTATTCAAATATATTACATAGATTTTCTTTTCTTTGTTCTAGTGTGCTTGAGATAATATTATCAAAAGGCTTGAAAGCGCCACTGATTCCAGAATGGGACTATTACAAAAAGTGTACAAACTTAATTGATCTCTTTTTATTATTATGTTTTTGTGAATAAGTGTTTGGAGTTTGAGATGCTGCGTTTTAACAAATTAATTCAACCAAAAACTTTTAAAAAAGCAAAAACAATGAGAAACTCACATGTGACATTAAGAAAAAGCCCTTTTTTGTCAACTTTGTTCTTCCTATTGGACGCTGAACAAATATACTCTCCTGTGTGTTCGCATGTGCTGTTACTGATACTAAATGTGCTGTTATTGCCATCCTGTTGTCCTCTGTCATCAATACCATTTTTCGGTAAAAGCCATGTTATATTCGCTAGCGGTTTGCTTTCAACATCGCATAGGAAACGGACACTGCTGTTTTCTTTTATGTTTGTCTCACCAATGAATTTTCGTATCTTTGACTCATCTCAAAAATATTACAATAAAAGAAGACTTAGTTATAACATTAATAGTTTTAAAAAATTATTCAGCAAAACGCTATTGAATTGTATCCTCTCGAATTGATTATAAAGCTACTTTTTGTTTGCATAACCATAATAACATTTCTAAATCCATTATCTGAAACCATTATTTTAAGTACACGTTTAATAAAATTCATATAGCAGCACAAACTGTTGCACGACTGATATAATTATTATCATGTTTCTGACTTATATATAAATGTTTGATATTCATTGTATATTTTCAATTTTGGAATGTATCTGCGTTTTTGAACAACATTTGTATACTGTTTGTATATTGGTGCATAAATCTTATGATGCGTTCTTAAAATATTTTTGATTTTATGGGAAATAACGTTTCCATGACTTTTTATATAACAAATAATAATAATAATAATAAATAAATAAATAATTAAAAAATTAAACTTTAAATTAGTTACCTTGAATCAATGCATTTTAATAACAAAAATTGAATTTAATTTCAATTATACATAGTCAAATTTTTTCATTTTGTTTTTTATATTGCTAAGCAACTTCAAACTGCTTTACAACAGGAAAAACATTATTATACAACACAGCTAGTTTGACAATTAAAATCAACAAGCATAATATATTTTTGAAAAAAATATGGTTAATCTTTCTTTAGTGCACCTACATTTTGTTTAAAATTCGTTTGTTCATAAATCATTCAAGTTATAAATTCTGATACTTTAAAAAAAATATTAAAAACAAATCACAGCATAAGGCACATTCGAGCCACCTAAAAATGACAATACTTACAATCGACGTCTATAAAGAAATTAGTTTGTCTTCCCGAGTTAACGTCCTCCAAAAAATAATTTCCCATATCGATCCTGGATAAATTCCGGAAACATAGTCGCAATTTATTCTCAAAAACAGAGGCATTTAAATAATCAGTTTTAGAAAATACTATGGGATTTGTAGGATTATAATCATAGTTCAATTTTTCAGTTCCATTAGAATCTTTTACAATTAGTTTTTTGCCGGATTTGTATAACAGAAAATCATGGCAATATCCGTATGGTTGATTTTCAAATCCATACTTTAACGTCAATCTTTCTGAAAATACTAAATCATTGACAAGTAATGACAAATGATCAGTAAAAATTGCGTTGTACATTTTTAAGGCAATATTTGTAAACTCCTTTAAAACATATCGATATTATTTAGCAAATGGTATACATATAAGTGCAAAGATAAAAAATCGACTGCAAAATTATAAAAATTATTTGTGTATAATAATAAATAAGCTCGAGAATAATTTCTTTTGAATCTCTCAGCAGTTACCTCTTTGCTTCCAATTCTTTGTTTACTTTAGTAAATCGTTATTTGTATTGTGCTGAAAGACACTTCAATTTCTTCAAATGACCCTGTCACACGCATTTGTATGTTCGGGTAACCATTGGTGTACCTTCACTTTTTACTATTTTGAACATTTATTTTAACTATTAATTACATTAATCCATTATTTATTTTAATTTTTTGCATTGTTCGCTTTGAGTTATTGGACACAAAGTATATTATATGTCTTTCACATTTGCCAAAAATATAACAATTAAAGAGCAAAAACTGAAATAATGCATCTATAAAAAAAAACTTAAAATAAAATATAAATAATACAAAATATGGAATGTTCCCTCTGATTTCTTAGCTTAAAAACTGTTAAATGATTATGCGTGTAAAACGTAAAGGATCTTAATAAAATATCCCCATTACCACGCTTTAGTTATATGAATTAAGTCTTCTCAGGAAAAAAACCCATTAGTTTCGTTATAAAACCTGTGCCATCAATTTTAAGGCGGATGTAATTCAGAACTTATAATATTATCTTACCTGAATATACACAGCATAGAAAAACAACAAACTTTATAAGCATTATGCTTATGTAAAAAATTAAAGCCATTCTTTTGTAGAAAACTATTCAGTCTAGAATTATTTATACTGAGTTGTTTTTGTAATTTTTTTAACGTTTCATTTCCTTATTATACTTTCGATCATATTTATTTCCCTGTAAAAATTTCAAATTTAACATTCATATTATTGTTGTTCCGGTTCTATACCGATATGAAAAAATTACGATGTATTATTATGTTACAAAATGATAAATGATTAAAAAAATGTTTCAAAAAGTTGTCAAAAGTATTTAAACTTGCAATATGGATTAATTTCTGCCCTCTTAATTTTCAAAAATTGATTTGAGACTGAAGATTAACAGAAAATCAAGAACGCTTTTAACTGTGAACCTAAATTGCTTTCTTATTAAGAGAAATATTTGTAGTCCTCTGATTAATTTAAATCAATTACACTATTATAACACAACTATTTTGAATCTAAATGACCTTAAAATAAAATCTCCAAATCCATTCATAATAGAATGATATAACGAAAGCAAAAATGCAAGCTACTAATGTTTATTTTCTGAATCCCAGTTGTTTAATTCCGAATAGTACAATAATACAGAGCATGATTACGATCGTTAATTGTAACTCCCATTTATAATAAACTTGCACCGATGGTTAAGCTCTTTGCTACGGGATCACACACACACACACACCCACACACACATATATATATATATATATATCCTTATTGATAAACATGTGTGTTTTATTTTCCCTATATAAAGCTATTTTGGGTGGGTGTAAAATACAAAAGTTTTTGAATCTGTACCGAACAGTTAACAAAACAAATATAAACAAGAGGCCCAAAAAGGTCTATACGGCCCAACTGGTAGATGTAATAAAATGCTGGATATATAAGAAATGACTGTCCTAGTTTTGAAAATTTTTTCGAATTACGGTAGTGTGAACATATCCACACTGTTCATAATTAAGGTGACTACAATTCGAATGGTTATAGTATTGGCAATGCGTGTATAATGAATCTTAATGTGTCAACCAAATTGTAAATCTAAAGTCACTGCCATTACTATAAATCAAACAAACCGAATAAAAATCATAGCATATTTATTTTTTTGATAAATTTGGTTAATATATTGCATATTCAATTAAGTTTTTGATTTATCTATTTATATATTTAAACTTCAATTAAAATTAAAGCAACTAAAGTATGCCCTGAGCCCAAATCCTCATCTAGTTAATATTTTGTGTCGGTTTCAAAGACGTAAAAACATAGAATTACAAATTTCTATTTGAATGAACATAAGTCCATCAAAAATTACCTGCCAACATACTTCTCAGCTTTTGTTCTTAACTAGAGTTAACTAGACTTTTTGTGGAATCAATTCATGGATCCCTGATAGAATTTGAACCATTTAATCTTCAAATCACGATTCCATGACCAAGTATTGCGGACCCACAAGACGAAATGGTCAAACGTGAACGCGTACAGATCATTGAGCCTGCAATCACAAGGTTCGAACCCAAATCAATGCAGATCCTACTGTAAGAAAACAAATCAGCTAGTTTGTCTGGTTCACAGTTTACTGCATACTATCAATTCCTTGAGTTTCCTCGTACATACAAACCAAGGATTAAATAGAAATACAAATTATTGACATATATAACAACTGGTATCAAATATGAATAATCCGACAAAGGGCGCTTTGTTGTATGTTAGAAAATAGTATTATATATAGTTGCTAGCTAATTTTTAAGTGTTGGTCAACCTAACCTTTTTACATACAGATAGAGCACTCTTCCAACTCCAATAGAGTTGATTCTTAACAGATGCTATAATACCAAATTTCCGTCTAGTTATTATCTGATTGATATTTATTTTTTAATTGTATATGTAATACGATTTACCAGACATTTGTCTTATAGATTTGCCATAGTGTGTTCTTAATTAAAAAAATTAAACGTTGGTCTCTTCGTATAAAGTAAAATAAAACCACTCTTAATTATTTTAGAAATTTAAAACATACAAGAAATTATTACTTAATATTCTTTTGCGGTATCATTCAAGGGTCTGTATATCGACAAATACTCACCTCCTTTTTAGTTTTAACAAAATATTTATCGGCTTTTTAATAAATAACATTTTTAGTTCTGAAGAAAATCATGTTATTATAAACAGTTTAACCATATGTTTGATTTTTTAAACTGAAAAAAATATTGTAGATTGCTCTACTTATAAAACACGGCTGTTAGCACCCTTCTTTACCTTATTAAGAAAGGTTCTCGTTACTGAGCATGCGTAGGACTGCGAAATTTACACCGCTGGCAACCGATGTCCGCCATATTTGTTTACGCTTCAGAGAGGGGTGGTCCCAGTAGTGTAAAAAAAATTAGAAAACTCACAACACCAATTTCGGCGTTCTGAATAAAATTCAAATCTTTGATCGATTATCTCTCTACCATCAGAACGCGATTTTTGATTTTCGCTCTGTAAACATAAATAATCGTGTTTAAAGTTGCGGTTTTCTAGAAAAACTGTTTCAGTGCCTTTTCCCAATGGTTCGGACGCTCGTGTACGTGACATTATGCCGAATAATTTTATTTAAAGGCAAAAAGTTAAAAAACGCATTCTGATGGTAGTTAGAGAAGTATCTTAACTTGATATTTTGCATGAGATCATGAAAGAAAACATCGTAGATTTTCTAATTTTTTTACACTCAGGAGGGACACATATCGTGACATTCTGCAAAAATTGGCGATGATCTTTACTTTTTTGTGATGGTGTATTTAGTTTTATGAAAAAAATAATAAATAAACAAACGGGTTATCGGTTGTGTTAAGAAGGAAAATCGCAGAACATAATAGCTTATAAATCTGAAAATTGTGATCAAAATAAAAGGTTACTCTTTTCAATTTTAATTTCTATAATTTTCTATACAAACGCGGGTACCTCACCTGCCGTGATAACTTTCGAAAAATGGATTTGTCACATATGAATATAACTTTCGTAGAAAAAAAATGATAGAATTAATTTTAACTTTAAAACTACGTCATTTCCACATGTTCTAAATATTCTATTTTCTGACCAAGTAAAATTGCAATAATTGTGTTTTTTTAATATAATTTTTATGCAGTTATCTCTCTACTTGTTTAATAATAATAATAATAAAGTTATGGAATATTAGATCATGCAAATTTTTTTCACTTAAATCAATTAAGCTTTTTACCAAACAGTTAATAATAATAATAATAAATATTATTATTATTATTAAATGTTTTAGTGAATGTTTTCAATCTTTATTAAAGATTTCACAAGAATTCTTTTACTAAAGCCAAATGAGGGTCATCATGTGGTGGTGGAAGAAACATAAGTGTCTGGATAAAACCACTAGATATTGATTAGTTAGATACTGAAATAGTGATAAATAAAAGAAAGGTGCATTGACAAATTTCTCTATAATTTGATTTCATTAAGCATTTGAACTCCCCATGAAATAAATAGAATAATAAAATTTAAAAATAAATAAAATAAAATAAAATTTGAAACAAAAAGATATATAGGTAAAGGAATCTTTCATATTTGGAAAGGGGATTTCAAGTAACTTCATTTAATTTTTTTTTACAGATATTTCAACAATTCTAATTTCTAACCATCAACACAAGTAAAAATTTTACAGATTTTCTGAATTTAAAAAAAATCTTATTGAGACTTTCAAAAAACATACAAATATGTGAGATGTCTTTTTATATTATGTTCTATTTTGAATTTTCTTATTTTCTATGATGTTTTTCATTCATACATAGAAAATTCTAATGTAATTTATTTTATAATAAATCAACTTAAGCCTATCTCATTTGTTTTAAAACACAATACATTCACTTATTTTATAATAAATCAACTTAAGCCTATCTCATTTGTTTTAAAACACAATACATTCACTGCAAGAGGGTTAGTTGAGAGCAGAGAAGAAAAAATGTAATTACCCAGTCAAGATTCTTTCACCAATAGACAGTAAGTTGCAGTGTGTTGTGTGTGTGGGGGGGGGGGGAGGGGGGGGCTAGAGTTCTGTAGAAAGTATTTAATCTTTCAATCTTTTGCAGTGGACCTGACCAAAAAATAAATAAATAAAAATAAAAAAAGTAGAAAAGGGGGTATGACTCCATATGATCACTAGCAAAATAATTGTAATCATAATTAACATCCAAGAATTAAAACAATTCCATTGCTACATCAGAACAGACATGTCACATATCCATCCATTTCACTCTGAACAGAATACTGAACATGACTTCATACACAAAAACAGTCCCATGTGTATGTCTTAACCAAGGACTCAATGAACATAGAGCTGTAAAGGTTACTGGTGGCTCATCTGAAAGGCCATAATTGAACAGATTTATACAGCCAGAGATTTTTTAATTCCATCTAAAATGGCCACAAAAATTAATTACATACAAATTGGACAGCAATCATTGTGAATTCTGATGATTTATTTACGTTAATATGTAAACGAGCATTTTAATGTTAAGCATATGAAAAAGCAGACAACTTGGGTGTTGTATTCACCTGCATGCATACAGGTATATTAAGCCTAAATTGAGGGAATTTCTCTTTCTGAATAAAAAGAAAAAATTACATATAACCATGTGTTGAATTTTAATTATAAAAAATTGTAAAATTTTCATATATATTTAAATATTTCAGAAATTGTGTATTTTTATAAAAACTTGCATGTTTATCCAAAGGCTGTATCTTGTTTTTACTCCTTAACTTTGTAATAAGGCATTAGTTCATATTCTAAATTTTGAAGGACTATGTTCAAGAACTATTAAAATTTTAAACTTCAGAGTCTTTGTCAATGATTCACAACAATAACATCACTATGTTGAAGTTTTCAATAATTTACAAGATTTATCGAATTAAACATCCTCCTTTAACTTTTGAATATATTATATCGAGACACTGATGGTAATATTGTCATACTGATAATAAATTCACTCCAAATCTCCAAATGGTAAATTTCTGGTTATCAGACCTGCAAAAATAACAAAGAAATTGAAGAAATAAGTTTTTATTATATAAAATAAATAAATTTAATAAAATTCACAAATTTATATAAAGTGAACCAAACATTAAAATGAAAATAGACCCATTAAAGACAGTATATGTAAATGTGCAAAATTTTATCTGAAATAATAGATATTATAACAATGTAAAATATTTTAAATCTCTCTCTCTCTCTCTTTTATTATTATTATTATTAATAAAATTCCGAAGTCACAGGGACTTTAATTTCAGACAAAAAAATTATTTGGTTGAAGGTGCAACAGGAATCATCCCCACCTCCCTCTCTCTCTCTCGTGTGTGTGTGTGAGAGAGAGAGAGAGAGAGAGAGGGTTATGCCTGTTGTTTTTTAAAACATAAAAAAATAGATCGGCTAATTTCTTTTTAGCCACATGGTTGATCTGTCTCCCTCTCTCTCTCTCTCCGCGGCTAGTTTTTCAAATCAATGCAGACATATGTATACTGAATCTTGTCATTATTAACATTTGACACATATATTAAAACAGTATACTTACATGTTCGTCTACGAAAACAGAATTTCCAATGATTTTCATTCACTCGGTCAATCCGATGGCAACATCCATTCATCGTCATGAGACCGTCCCTCCGCATGTGAATATGCCTTAAACTCTTCATTTTGTTAGAAACACGTCTTCGTTTGATAGTATAATTAATCCATAGACAAAGCAATCACAGAAATTTAAAAATCAACGAATACAACTAACTAAATTTATGATTTTTCGGCACAAAAGTTGTTAGATGACCAAACAGCATGCTCACGCTGTACATGTTGTTGACCCTACTTTGACCTGAATCAAGAAGGACAACTCTAATAACAGGGAAGGAGTGCGTGACAGATTGGTAACGGCATGAGTTCGGGACTAGGCATGCGCTTTGAATAACTAGGCCTTGTTACAGCCGTGAAAATTAAATCAGAAAAATCAATTATGATAATATGAAATAAATTACCTTCTTTTTTACATAAAGATGATCAAGTTATCGCTTGGAATTTTCAAGAAACATAAATATTTCTTGTTATACATTTGTAAATTATATAGCGAGTTCCTATATTTTCATAGCAAAACAACTATCATTATTTTAACATCAAATAAAAATCTTAAAGCGCTTTCAACATAGTGTTATGAAATGTGGTTTTCTGAAGAATTTCAAAAGCTTCTGATGATGTACAGTGTTTTATGGGAAAGCTTTAGGGCAGTTAGTGTTCTTAGTCACAGGTTAGTTGGTTAGTTATATATTAACAAATTTAAGAACTTGTTGCAAAAATGATGCAGGAGCTGTTTAACAACAATGTTAAAATTCATATTTGCATTAAACAACTCAGAAGCTAATGTCTACTTTTATTCCGGCTTTTACTATTTTAGTCAATATAAAGTTTATTCAAGTATTACAGCTTTAAAACTAATTTTTTCGTGATCCTCACTTCCTTTATGCCCGGCTTTGAAGTGTAAATTGAAAACAAATTCTAATAAACACTGGATTTTTCGATAACAATAGATGTCAGAAGGGACTATTTCGCTCAGAAATTAAAGCTAATAAAAATACTTAGATTCATAAGTGAATCATTTGTCTCCAAAATATTTCAATGTTAGAGAGTGCAAAGTTAAATTTTATTTATTTTGAAATTTGAAAAAGTGAATGCTGAAGGTTATTTAAATTCTCAGCGGCGATGACATTTGAAATACATAAATATTTTTAGGACAAATAATTTACTTAAAAGTTCGTAACTTTTCTACCTGTCTAATGCTGTTTTTTTGATAAAATGCAAGGGGGACAACTCTAACAGAAATTGTATTACGTGTTTAATCTTCATACATTGTTAAGTTATATGTTTTTGATACTTTTTTTAAGTTTCAATTTGTCAAATTTAAGTTCTTTATTGAGATTTTTTACATTACAATTAAATACTTGCTCCACACACACACACACACACACACACACAGTCAAAAGTACATTCAACGCATAAATTTTTTATATTTTTTTCTGTTCAAATTACATTTATAAGTACATAAACAAGTGCTGTTACAAAACAACGAACTGTACAACCTCAAAATCGCTTTTTACACATGTCGCATCATCTCCCTTGTGTACTATCACGTTTAATATGTCTAACATAGACCTGCTCATCAACAATAGTTAAATCAATATATTTTCAACTAGGTATTTGTAATGAAATTTTCAGCAAGATATTTGTAAGAACTATTAATTAGAAAGTTCAGTGGTCAAATAAAAATTCGGAGAACTAACTTTTAAATTTCGATTTTTGTCTTGTAATTTCTATCCAATAATGACTGATCTATTATTAATATTGCGTATTTTAACATGAAAGTCCGTAAATAAGACATAATTTGAAGAGAAGCATAATGCTTGACTTGAAAGATGTTTATCCGTCAAGATGGTTGCAAAATATACAGGATGAGAAACGCAAGATATAGAAAAAAATGAAGAAGAAAATTGTGAAAATCATATAATGCTGGAGCAGATTTTATATTTTTTTATTAAAAAGTAGGTGTTCAGATGTATTTATTTCCTAGCATATGACATGTAATGGTTTCTTAACGTCAAGAGAAACTTCCAAAAACAAATTCTAATAGTTCAAATAGAATCACTGTAATAAGTAAAAGGTACTCCAGGTTTGGCCTTCCTTACGTAATTGTTTTATTTGTTGCATATTACAAATATTACTCTTCTGGTAAAATGTTTTTAAATAAGCGCTGGGATAAGCATTCAATCAATTTTAACAACAAGTATTAAAACTACATACTTATCATTATACGACAGAATCTAATAGATTCATGAATGGGAAAATGAATATATATATATATACACATGGATTTTGTGTTAGTCAAAAGCTAAACAACTGACACGTTACATCAAGCTATCAGCTTAATAATGATAGTAATGTTAATTTTCCGAGCAATGGACATTTAGACATGAAAATCACGGAAGACACCTAAAAACCGATGCCTCGTGTCAAAGCAGGCGTGACACGTTTCAGTACCCTCCCTGCACAAATCCAAAAACTGCAAAGGTCAATATTTCTGTCGTTGTACCTATAGCTGGTAATGTCTCTATATAACCTATATATTCTTGACTGGGATGAAAAACTAATTGATCGAATCAACCTTTATCATACTTTCATAGAAAAGATGATCGTAAAATTGTAGTAACGATACATTCAAGATTTTTTTATTTGAGGAAGTTTTCTCAATTTTTCACTTATTTATTTTGGTTTACAACATCTCTCGCTCGGTCGTATTTACCCAAGCTATAATGCTTTTTTCTTTACTAATATTATGTTGCATTTTTTCAAAATAATGCACGAAATATTCAAACAAACATATTATATTTTCGCGTTTCAAAACAATTTTTTTAAACAAATAGACTCCTTTTACTTCCTTTTTGTTAATCACGGGTGTTTCATTTTCCTTATGTAAAACCTATTTATTGTGGTGTTAAAGTTTCTGAAGCTGTCACGAAAACCAATCAAACAATAATAGACACTTCCTTTTTTAAACAAGAGGCCCAAAAAGGGCTATGGTGCCCACCATGTAGCTGGAATGCATTGCTAGATATATAAGAAATAGTTTTGAAATAACTGTTTGGAATTCCGGTATGGTGTGAACTTATCCTCACTGATTGAGGTGAAAAACTACGATTTCAATCATTAAAGTTTTGGCACAGCGTGTACAATGAACTAAAGTTTATCAAACAGAACCTAAGATGACCGTTTACTGTAGATAAAAATCAGAACGATGAACATTACACACTTATTTTTGTTAAATGAGGTCAATAATATCGTATACTAGTATTTAATTATATTTGTATTGATATAGAATATTTAAACTTCAATTTAAATTAAAATTTAGGGATCTTAAAGTATTACCAAAGCCTATATGCTCATCAGGTTCATTTTTTTAATTAAAAAAAATTACTTGCTAACCGGATTCCTAACTAGACCTATGTGAAACTTTGGGTTTTTTGCGTGATCATTAAATGAAGCCGTCATGCAAATTGAACCATTTAACTCTCCAAATCACGATTCGTTGACAAAGTATTAAAGACAGGACAAAATAGTCAAAAGCTAACGCCTACAGATCATTTAGCCAGCAATTAACAGGTTCAAACCAGAAGCGGTGCAGATATTAGTGTGAAAAAATATCAGCTTGCTTGTCCAGTTTGCTGTGTAGTGCATAACATCAATATCTTTTGTTGTCTTGTTCATAACAAGGATTAAAATTCATATAAAATAAAACAATCATAAAATATAGAAATTCAAATTATTGACACATTAACAACTGTTATTGAATAATAAATAAATAATTCGACAAAGGACGCTTGGCTAAATGTCGCTGTATGTCAGAATATAGTACCATTCATAGTCACTGCCCAATTTTCAAGTCTTGGTCAAGCTAACCTTTCTGTATACAGAGACAGCACTTTTCCAACCCATAGAGTTGATTCGAAAAAAGATGGTATACTACCAAGCAAGTTTTGTTACAAAAAAAAAAAAAAAAAAAAAAAAAAAAAAAAAGAACTGTTTAACCTTAATCAATTTTTGAAAACATAATTGTTGTATATTTTCTGCAAAATCGCTCTTTACACATGTTGCATCATCTCCCTTGTGTACCTTTACGTTAAATATGTCTAACGTATACTTCCCCATCAACACTGGAAATCGAAACGATAGCAACACAGAAATAATTGAGTTTATGTATATTTTTCAGCAAGATATTTGTAAGAACTATTTTGAGTTCTGTGTTTAAAATAAAACCCGAATCGGCAGCTCATCTCGACCTCTCGCACATGATGAAAAGGCATCTTAAAGGATCCTTAAGGCTGCCTTAAATGTCTCTTTGAGGAACTTTAAGGGGGGCTTTAAGGATCCTTAAATATGCCTTTAAGGAGTCTTTAAGGTCTTCTTAACGATCCTTAATAGAACTGAAATTTTAAGGATCTTTACGGAGGTTTTGCAGATCTTTAAGGAAAAATGTATATTTTTCCTTTTTTTTTTTTGTGAAAAAAAAGCTATTGAAACATTATTTTTATCATTATCTTTTTAAAATTTTATTTGAAAAAAATGCATTTATTTATTTGAAAAATAAGGCGACAATAAATTAACCTTCTTTTAATTATTTCTTAAGTCAAATTTTTAATTTTATTTATTTTATTTTATTTTTATTTATTTATTACATTTTTAAGTTTAATTGGATGATAATCAATTAAAACGAAATCACAAGAAATTTTATCATTAAAATTTTCATTAGTTATCCGCTCTCACTGGGAATCGAATCCAAGTTAGCAATCCATTACCTTACCTATGTAGCTATGGAAGAGATGATACTTATGTTGATAATTATAAAATATGACCCTAAGAATATGCTAATGAGATCACGTGACTGAAAGAAAAGAAGTGGGACATTGTTCATTTATTTGTGAAAAACTTTCTTTTATTAAATATCTCTTACAACAAGAGGATCAAATTAATTTTTATTGATCTATTTTTATAACAATTTTATATAATTAGCTCCAGTCATCATTTTTATTTAAATATAGAATTTTAATTGCATTGGACAAATTATTTGTTGATAGGAATGCATTCTAAATTTACTTTCAATTTAATAGTATATCTAACATCAATTAGCAAGATGGTGTTTGATGACCAACTCAAGTGCATTAATAGCTTAATTAATTATGTTGACGACATCTGTTCTTAAATAAAGAATTTAAAAAATTGCCCATAATGTCCAAAATAAATAAATAAGGTTTTATCCGAGCCTATTTTACAACAAAAAAGAAAAAAAAAAAATTTGAATGTAGATTTTTTTTTCTGCAATCTACAGTACACATAATTTACCATGGTAAAAGTATTATTCAGAAATTCCTGGTGTGTGTGTGTGTGTGTGTGTGTGTGTGTCAATAATAGACACTTCCTTTTTTTAAACAAGAGGCCCAAAAGGGCTATGGTGGCCACCATGTAGCTGGAATGCATTGCTAGATATATAAGAAATAGTTTTGAAATAACTGTTTGGAATTCCGGTATGGTGTGAACTTATCCTCACTGATTGAGGTGAAAAACTACGATTTCAATCATTAAAGTTTTGGCACAGCGTGTACAATGAACTAAAGTTTATCAAACAGAACCTAAGATGACCGTTTACTGTAGATAAAAATCAGAACGATGAACATTACACACTTATTTTTGTTAAATGAGGTCAATAATATCGTATACTAGTATTTAATTATATTTGTATTGATATAGAATATTTAAACTTCAATTTAAATTAAAATTTAGGGATCTTAAAGTATTACCAAAGCCTATATGCTCATCAGGTTCATTTTTTTAATTAAAAAAAATTACTTGCTAACCGGATTCCTAACTAGACCTATGTGAAACTTTGGGTTTTTTGCGTGATCATTAAATGAAGCCGTCATGCAAATTGAACCATTTAACTCTCCAAATCACGATTCGTTGACAAAGTATTAAAGACAGGACAAAATAGTCAAAAGCTAACGCCTACAGATCATTTAGCCAGCAATTAACAGGTTCAAACCAGAAGCGGTGCAGATATTAGTGTGAAAAAATATCAGCTTGCTTGTCCAGTTTGCTGTGTAGTGCATAACATCAATATCTTTTGTTGTCTTGTTCATAACAAGGATTAAAATTCATATAAAATAAAACAATCATAAAATATAGAAATTCAAATTATTGACACATTAACAACTGTTATTGAATAATAAATAAATAATTCGACAAAGGACGCTTGGCTAAATGTCGCTGTATGTCAGAATATAGTACCATTCATAGTCACTGCCCAATTTTCAAGTCTTGGTCAAGCTAACCTTTCTGTATACAGAGACAGCACTTTTCCAACCCATAGAGTTGATTCGAAAAAAGATGGTATACTACCAAGCAAGTTTTGTTACAATAAAAAAAAAAAAAAAAAAAAAAAAAAAAAAAAAAAAAAAGAACTGTTTAACCTTAATCAATTTTTGAAAACATAATTGTTGTATATTTTCTGCAAAATCGCTCTTTACACATGTTGCATCATCTCCCTTGTGTACCTTTACGTTAAATATGTCTAACGTATACTTCCCCATTAACACTGGAAATCGAAAACGATAGCAACACAGAAATAATTGAGTTTATGTATATTTTTCAGCAAGATATTTGTAAGAACTATTTTGAGTTCTGTGTTTAAAATAAAACCCGAATCGGCAGCTCATCTCGACCTCTCGCACATGATGAAAAGGCATCTTAAAGGATCCTTAAGGCTGCCTTAAATGTCTCTTTGAGGAACTTTAAGGGGGGCTTTAAGGATCCTTAAATATGCCTTTAAGGAGTCTTTAAGGTCTTCTTAACGATCCTTAATAGAACTGAAATTTAAGGATCTTTACGGAGGTTTTGCAGATCTTTAAGGAAAAATGTATATTTTTCCTTTTTTTTTTGTGAAAAAAAAGCTATTGAAACATTATTTTTATCATTATCTTTTTAAAATTTTATTTGAAAAAAAATGCATTTATTTATTTGAAAAATAAGGCGACAATAAATTAACCTTCTTTTAATTATTTCTTAAGTCAAATTTTTAATTTTATTTATTTTATTTTATTTTTATTTATTTATTACATTTTTAAGTTTAATTGGATGATAATCAATTAAAACGAAATCACAAGAAATTTTATCATTAAAATTTCATTAGTTATCCGCTCTCACTGGGAATCGAATCCAAGTTAGCAATCCATTACCTTACCTATGTAGCTATGGAAGAGATGATACTTATGTTGATAATTATAAAATATGACCCTCAGAATATGCTACTGAGATCACGTGACTGAAAGAAAAGAAGTGGGACATTGTTCATTTATTTGTGAAAAACTTTCTTTTATTAAATATCTCTTACAACAAGAGGATCAAATTAATTTTTATTGATCTATTTTTATAACAATTTTATATAATTAGCTCCAGTCATCATTTTTATTTAAATATAGAATTTTAATTGCATTGGACAAATTATTTGTTGATAGGAATGCATTCTAAATTTACTTTCAATTTAATAGTATATCTAACATCAATTAGCAAGATGGTGTTTGATGACCAACTCAAGTGCATTAATAGCTTAATTAATTATGTTGACGACATCTGTTCTTCAATAAAGAATTTAAAAAATTGCCCATAATGTCCAAAATAAATAAATAAGGTTTTATCCGAGCCTATTTTACAACAAAAAAGAAAAAAAAAAAGATTTGAATGTAGATTTTTTTTTCTGCAATCTACAGTACACATAATTTACTATGGTAAAAGTATTATTCAGAAATTCCTGGTGTGTGTGTGTGTGTGTGTGAAAACGGGATTACCTATTTTTCACTGTCAAGTTGCGAATTAAATACAGAAAGAGATAATGTTAAGAAATTGAATATATAGAAAGGGAGGGATTTTTTAAAAATCCTTTAAAGGGCAAGTCCAGAATTCAATGTACGAGAGAGAGAGAGAGAGAGAGAGAGAGAGAGAGAGAGAGAGAGAGAGAGAGAGATCAGCAACTAACAATACATTTAGGGAGAGGGAGAGAGAATGGTCAGCGGAAACTAAATATTTTAAAGAGACAGAGAGATATAAGGAACTGAATATGTAGTGAGAAAAAGAGAGAGGGGGTTCAGCAGAAACAGGATATTTGAGAGAGAGGGAGAGAGAGGGGTTTCAGTGGAAACTGGATATTTTAGAGAGAGAGAGAATGAGATCAGGAACTAAATACATTGAGAGAGAGAGAGAGAGAGAGAGAGAGAGAGAGAGATTGGGAACTGAATACATTGAGAGAAAGAGACATAGGGGACGGCAGAAACTGAATATCTGAAAGAAAGAGAGAGAGTTGAGCGGAAACTGGATTTTTTAGAGAGAGAATAAGATCAAGAACTAAATACATTAAGAGAGAGAGATAGAGAGAGAGAGAAAAAGAGAGAGAGAATAACATCGGGAACTGAATACATTGAAAGAAAGAGAGAGAGGGTGTCGGTAGAAACTGAATTTTTGAGAGAGAGAGAGAGAGAGAGAAAGAGGTGAGCGGAAACTGAATATTTTAGAGAGAGTGAGAATGAGAGAGAGAAAAAGAGAGATCGAAAACCGAATACTTTGAGAGAGAGAGATAGAGAGAAAAATAAGATCGGGAAGTGAATACTATGAGAGGGAGGGGGGTCAGCAGAAACTGAGAGAGAGAGAGAGAGAGAGAGAGAGAGAGAGGTCAGCGGAAATTGAATATTTTAGAGAGTGAGAAGGAGAGAGATCGAAAACCGAATACCTTGAGAGAGAGAGAGAGAGAGAGAGAGAGAGATCACCAGAAACTGAATATTATAAATAAATGCATAACACTACCCACCAACCCCCTCCCCCTCCAAAAAAATAATAATAGAAAATAAAAAATATAAAAAATAATAAAACAGAATAAATTGATTAAATATATGACATGCTTAGGACATTATTTTGCAAGAGGTCAGGGAAAGGTAATCATTTTAACATGTTTTTCACTTCATAACGATCTCCTACCTAGATAAAAAAAACTGCACTTCAAAGTCAAAAGCCGAGCGTCAAATCACCTGGGATCGATCTATAATCAAACAACTACCGCTGTATACAATTTACAAATCCCGTTAATTAGCTTATGCTTACTGCCGATCTCATTAAAACATAGGTTGTTTACCTGTTCGGTGAATACTGCACATTCGTTATCTAATTCATTTATGAATAAAGAAACAATTATTATTAGAAAACTACATACTGCCCCTCTACACAAACTTATGTAGAAATTAGACAGGTGATATCTATGTCTCTATAAAAATTCAAAATATACTAAAAAACAAAACATACTTTAGACTGAATGAATAAATTTGCCATCGTTCCATTAATATTTATTTATTTTTAATTCTTTATGAAACATCTTCAAGGATCATTAAAGCCTCCTTAAAGATCCTTAAATTTTCAGTTCTATTTAGGATCTTTAAGGATTTCTAGGTAAGTGGTCGGCCTACACAAAGGCCCTGCTGGTGGTTTTGATTAAAGGTAGGTGAATAAAAAACATAAAAAAAAAACAAAGGAAGGGACGTATGTAGAATTTGGGTCGAATTGGGTGGCAGATATATCGTATCGCTATAGGTAGACCAATCGCGCTTGTGTTGGGACTGTCATTGGGTCGAGTCTCTTTACACCTTTTCCTACATATCCGAAGTTAAGACCTGGTAGTTTTATTCAAGAGTTCTAGTCCCGGAAAGGCCGATGCATTTATCTATTTCCTGTTACACATACAATGTACATACTTAATCACTGCCCGTGACGCCTTTGGCTTATAAGGGCAGTAAATTCCACAGGTACAGAGATATTCCTCGTTACTGTTTCAATAACAATACTTTTTATGAGTATTATTTGTTATCCCTAAGCTCAACCCTCTGTCTCGGAGGGCAAGTGGTTTTCTGTCAGGGTATCTATCCCTTAGCCACGAGTTCCAGTTATTTCAAGGCACCAGACACTCGCCTTTTGCTACTGCCACTTAGCTACTAAAGCATTTCAAGGTTCATTACGAGGAGATGTCGCATATGACTTACTGACAGAACCTATATAGAGACGGTGGGCATTAACTCAAGGTGGTGGCATTTACTCAGCGGCACTTAAACTATTTAATTAATGTCGCTTATTAACTTAACTGATTTATTTACGATGGCATTTGATGCGCTCAGCAACTAGCTAACGAGTGATCAACTGCTTGTCGATCCTTTATTAGCTATTGGCCTAATTAATTGACAAGGGGCCAACGCATACCCAGCTTCTCGACCACTAGCTATCCACGTGTTTAACTTTCAACAAATCTGTACTGTTACTACAGAATATGAAGGTGGACGCCTAATATAAATAAGGCGGGGATAGAGATAGACAATCGACATATATAAGACATTAAACATGATACTATAACATTAAGACTAACCAAAGAATACAAAGCGTATATGACAGACGCGTTATAAAAGGGCGGATAACGAGGCGGTGACTACGAGACGGACAGAAGAGATAATAGGAAGACAAAGGGTTAAAACAAGGATACATAAAAACGGGATAATATCAAAGAAAGCGACCATTAATGCAGACTGAAGACACATGCGCATAAATATATAGAGGAACAGACGAATTAAAACAGTAAAAAGGTAGACTACTAGTATAAGTCAGATATACGAAACAACAGAATAATTATATCGGTATGTTGTCAGATAGATTTAGAAAAAGACATTTGTAAGACAATGGGGCTTAGGTTTTATATCAAGTTATAATTCACAAATAGGTCTGATAATTGATAAATATTACACTGCATTTGTACAGAAGCGTGTTGCTGCCTACTGAAATTATTTAAACAGCTTATGTTATAAGTATATATACTTCCGCATGCAATTATCTATGAAGTTGTTAAGTTGAATGACACTCGACATAAGTAATAGTAATTAATGATTCTTAAGTTGAGTGTTTTACACAGTAGTAAATTTTCTCTAACATATCAAGTCAATTTCGATTGAATACCAAGCGACAACAATCGAGTGACTTACTCCTTCCCTTGTCTTAGCAAGCACAACAGATTTCTACTGAATTTTAGAATAAAATCAGTAACATCATTTTGTTAATTTTCAGTATTAAAGAATGGAGACGTGTTTTAAAGAAAGTTCCGTATTTAAATTTAAACATGACTGATGACTAGATAAAAAAATAACGTTAAAACCCGAATAAAAGAAGATTATTATCGATTTGATAATATCTTACAAATATTTTACCAACCCTTCACAGTGTGCGAACGTAACTGTATGTAAACCGGATTTTGCTATCGCGAAGCGTATCCTAGATAATGCAAACGGCTGGTGCTGCTGTCGCTGGAATAACAAAAGTAAGTCATATGAAATAAATTTAAAATCTATATAAGCAGTTACAATTAGAAAGAAAGGAACATTCAACTTTCCATTCCAGCTATGCAGTATGTCTGTATCCACGTATAAGGTAAGTCATCCTACAAATGAAGGTGAAAATAATTTTCTCATGGAAAGGTTCGGGCGAGAAAATGGCCCTGTACAGGCACTAAATCAAATGTCTGTGATGCAAGTAACCTTTGATTTTAAACATGTTAGATACGAAATAATAACTTTAATATCACAATAAAATAAATGTGTTGTTATATGTGAACTATATTTCGGTCGAAAATCATGTTCTCGGTCCAAAATGTACGTGCGCGTTTTTGTGGCTGTTGTTTCTAATTAACTCCTCCCGGTGTGCATGTGTTATAGGTGGAAAAGTTGCGTCTTAAAATGAAATGAATGATTTTTTAAAATTTTCTTACGCGCGTCATTAGTTTACTTGCAAAGGTTTTGCATTCATATTCACAATACACATCATTTTAAAACAATTTAATTGTTAAATAAATATAATCGATTCAAGTGTATACGAAATCGCAGCGAAAACTAATTTGAAATCACGTGATTTTTTTTTTTTTTCGTTATATTTCAATAACCTTGAAAATCCAAACCACTGCTTTCTATATGGGCTACTTTTTTGTCAGGCTAACTATGTCGATGTCGCAAGAAAAGTAAAGACATTAAGTTAATAGAACTTATTTTATAAGAGTTTAATGTCCCTCCAAAAATATTTTTTTCTCAGCAATGGAAAGTCGAATGGACTTGAAATTTATGCACATGACTAGCACCATCTAACGGTGTGTTAACAGTACTTTTTTTCACAATTCGCAAACAGGCGCTGCATTTATCAGAGATTAATGCCACCTCCAACAAAATATATTGTTGTAGAGGAAAGTGAAATTGAAAGTTTGTATTTGTTTTGTGCTGCTTTTGAATTTCTATAAAAATTGTACAATTCAAAAGTAGCACTCAACAATTATTATAACAATTCAAAAATAGCGCATATCATATACATGTGACATTTGCAATTATCGGTCCAGATTCAAAAGTAACTTGAAAAGGCATTTCAAATTAGTGGAGAAAAAATGCTAGGAAACAAGAAAAAGAACAAGAACGACAGAACGCTAGTTCTTGAGCGCTTACGCGTTATTGGTGCAGTTATTCTTTTTCATCCAGCCAAAACGAAAAAACACAAAGTATTGATCAAGGAATTCGTAATTGATCAAAATACAGTGTTCAGTTTATATAGCCATCCGCTTCATCTAGCAACGACAGGTCTTCAAACCAATAATTTAAATCATGTTTGCCATTGTCATCGTTGGCGGTTTGCGTTTTACATCTTTGTAATAAAAGTTATATCAGGAATGTTGGACACTCTTATAGTGTTTGTTTTAAGTATTTGAATAATGAATCTATTCTGTTGTTTAATTTCAAGAGGTATAACTTTTTGAAAGTTTTTCATTTGAATATGTTTTAGTTTTTCTGTTATAGTTATTACAACTTTTATTTTCAAGATTTCTGCTTTGTGATGCGGTACGATATGACGTATGATGAATGAAATGTCGCACACAAACATTTTCACAGAAATAGCAACGAAATTCTGCCATATAAATCTGTAAAGAAACAAAAGCAATCTGTAAATCCTCGGTACAAATCGCAAATGCCATTACGGTAATAATTTAAAATCGCAATACACATACAGTAAAGCCGCATATAGCCGTACAGTCACATCAAAACAAAGTTGTCCAATTAAACATTGACAACAGAAAATTTAATATAACCGATATATTGTGTATGTAAATGTATCTGTGTGTATGTTTTGTAAATATTATGTCCACGTGTAGTTGTTTACGTCCATCCACGTGTCTATGTTTACCTGGACTTGTCTATTTAAATGACTCGGACCTTGTGACGTAATGACGGACCGAACCGACATTGCATGATGGGCAAAATATTATAACATTAATAATTTTACCGCCACTAATTACATTCTTGCACACCAACGCTCGCAGCAAAGCTGATTTTCTACAAAATCATAAAATCATCCCCTGTTCTGGTTACAACTCCATAGTTGTACATCAACACTGGTATGTGTAATTTACGTATTTTACATATTCCATTTATGTATTTTATCTGTCTTATGATATTATTGTTAACTTAATATTTGTTAGACTTCGATCGTGATTGATTTCTAAACGTTGGCTACATTTATATTTGTAGGCTTTATTAATTGAGCCGATTCCACGGTTGACGTCCTATATTATATATACATGTATAATATCCTTATTATCATTGTTGGAACTTTATATCAAGATGAATAAATATCGATTCAACAAACTTTAAATCTCAGTTTTAATTTGGACAACCTTGAGGTCGATGCTTTCCTGTTGATTTATCCGATAATTTTTTTAATCCGTGAATACAGCCATACTGCATAGCTGGAATGGAAAGTTGAATGTTTCTTTGTTTCAAATTTTAACTGCGATATAAACTTATTTCATAAGACTTACTTGAGTTATTCCAGCGACAGCAGCACCAGCCGTTTGCATTGTTTATCTAGGTTACGCTTCGCGATCGCAAAATCAGGTTTACATACAGTAACGTTTGCACACTGTGAAACCTTTAATCATTTTAAACAAAAGAAGAAATCTTCTTTATTTTTGGGCGTGGCTTAACAAACTTACGTTGGAATGGTAAATACAGATTTCATGATGATCACGCCCCGGTTTCACAATCATTCCCTAAGAATTTCCTTAACTTCCGTTCTTACTAGCGTAAATAATCCGCGAATGTGAGCGTAACTGCGTTGCAAGAATATCCGTCTTCTGCTAAACCTGAGTTAAATAAATAAATAATGGAGAATGAATGAAGGTTTGAAAAAAGGACGAGGTCGGCCAACCGGATCGAAATTGAAAAGATTTCCTTAGTTGAGCAGATGTTAAAAAATGAAGTAGAGCGGGTGTGGGTGTTCTCGGACGTCGGGTGCGACCGGACATTTTTTAACCAATGAAATTATTAAAGTTTATACAAAGTATACTTTTATTATCATGTGTGTTCTTCATGTTATCATCTTTCTTTCTGCAAACAAGACTCCATGTTGCTTGTCTGCTTATCCACATGCCAAAAAAACTACACTTCCCCAACAGGTACGTTGATCTTACGCATGTGCATTAAAACGAAAGTAGAAAACGTAAGACCCCGACAGCTTAACACATTACCATTAGTGCCTGATTTCTGTAACTTTTCAAAGAACATATACAAAAGTTTCACAAGAACACTCAATGTCAAATACCATTCCTTCATGTCACTATTAAAAGGGGTGTCCGGGTAGACACTACAATAATTTTATCTTTCGTGTACATTCGGACAATTAAAATATGCTGGTCTAAAATTAAAAGATCATTAAATTAATTCTGATTACAATATTTAATCAACATAAAAATATTATGTTATGATCTGTAGTCTATGTGAAGGGATAAAAACTCTGGAAAAATTAATAAAATGAAAAGTAGATCTAAAATTGTAGCTGAAATAACAGTCAGAGCCACAAACATCACACTTCAATAAATAAATAGCTAAATACTTATTTACAAACATACCATTCCAAGATCAACATCATAGTCCAAAATTGCAAAGATTTAAACTATGCAATAAACTGGCAAATCTTCAGAAAGTACAATGCAGCTATATTTGTTTGATTTCAGACTTTCAAAATGAGTCAAGTGCGAATAACAAAGAAAAAGAATTATGAAATATCAACTCTTAAGCATGCAGTCTCAATGGTTAAATCAAAAGCAATGTCTCTTCGACAAGCTTCAAAGCAATTCCAAATTCCGAAAAGTACATTAAGTGACAAGGTTAATAATAAAACAGAAATAGAACTAAAACCAAGAACTGTACTGACACCACAAGAGGAAACAAAATTGGCTACATGGGTAACTGATATGTCAAAAATAGGATATGGTAGAACTAAAAAAGAGCTTCTTCTCACAGTTAAGAAAATTTTGGACGCTGACGGCAGAAAAACGCCCTTCAAGCACAATTACCCAGGAAAAGATTGGTATTCGGGTTTTATCAACCGACATCCTGAAATCAGTTGTCGCACACCAATGCAATTGTCAAAAGAACGAGCGGTTATAACCCCAGAAAAGTTAATCCGATGGTTTAACGATTTTAAGAGTTTTATGGACTCGGAAGTTAATGATGATACAATTTTCAATGACCCTACACGATGGTATAACGCTGATGAATCGGGATTCCCACTTTGTCCAAAGAGCGGGAAAGTTTTGGCACTTCGTGGACAGACAAATGTATATAATTTCACCTCTTCTGACAAAACTCAAATTACTGTCCTTGCCTGTATGAGTGCATCTGGCCATTATCTGAAACCTATGATCGTATACCCTGGGCAGAGATTCTCATACAATCCTGTCGCAGCCTTTTCCGAGTCAGTCTTTGGTAGAAGTGAGTCTGGGTGGATGGATTCCGAATTGTTTAAAACATGGTTATCTAATGTTTTCGTTCCCGAGATCGCTTCCAGAAATGTAAAAAAGCCTATTGTGCTTTTTGTAGACGGGCACTCGACACATGTCGCTTGAAGTATCGGATATATGTAGAGATAACAATATAGTACTATACTGTCTGCTGGAACATGCATCGCACTTAATCCAGCCCTGCGATTTAAAGTTATTTTCGTCTCTGAAAGAGTCATGGAAGCAAGCAGTGCGCGATTTTCAAATGGAACACATAGGTGAATGTGTAACCAAAAGAGATTTTGCGACAGTATTTAAGGGCGCGTGGGAGAAATCTACTACTTTGGAGATTTCTATCAAAGGTTTTCGCGATGCTGGGCTCTTCCCTTTGGATATAAATCGCGTGCTGAGCACAGTGAAGTTGGCGCCTTCCACAGTGTTTACGTCTCCACCATCATCAAATCCATCACAGCCAGTTAGCCCAATTGCAGGTTCTAGCAAGAGTTTATTGCCAACCACAGTGACAACTGACAACAATATGCAAGTGGATATGACAGTTAACAGGGATATCGACGAAAACACGGAATGCAATCGGGAGATATACCAGCTGATAGAATTACCATTATTTCATGACGAACATAATTACAGTATTAGCGTAAGCGAATCTTCCTTAGATCTGTTGCTAGATGATGCAGTCTTCATCGATAATATTTGCGAGACAATCGACATAAAAACGACGTCTGACAACACTTCAAGTTGTACATCAAAAGAAAATGAACCACCTAAAACAACAGGGGTGTCATCTGCTTTCAATGACATGCTTACTTTACCAAACATTGAGCGCAAAAAGACAAATCAACAGAGAATCCCCTTACCAAAAGCCATTACAAGTAATGAGTTTAGAGAAATTATGCTGGAAAAGCAACGTAAAAAGGAAGAGCAACTAAAAGCCAAACAGCTGAGAAAGGAAACTAGAGAAAGAAAGAAACGCGAAAAAGATGAAGAAAAAAAGAGAAAAGAAGCAGCTAAGGAAGAAAAGAAAATGATAAAAGAAATGAAACAAAAACTACTTAATCAAAAGAAAACTCAAGAGAAAACTCAAAGAAAACAGAGTATGAAAAGAAAGAGAAAAGCAGAATCTGAGACCGATGAATCTGCTACAGAAGAACCTCCATTACAAAATGATTCGGATAATGAATTGGACATGCCACCAATATCTGTTTCAGAATGTTATAGATGTAACGGGCCCGAGGATGGCATTCCGTCCAATTGGATAGGCTGTTCAAGGTGTGCGCGTTGGCTACACAGAGCTTGTGTAACCTCAGTTGATCTTTTATCTCTCGACGAAGAAGCAATTGAAAATCTTTATTTCGAATGCGATTATTGCTGAATTTGAAGTATTTCCTCAAATCTCTGTTACTAACGGTATCTATTGTCTTTAAGATGTTTGATCTGTTGAAACAGTCTTGTTCTAATTTGACAAAACAATAATTTTGTAGATCTTGATAATGTTGTTGTACATTAAACATTTGCCTTTGGATCAGATTTGTATTTAACGTTTTAAGTCAGTCAGAATATTTCATTTATATCGAGACAGCTTTGTAATAGAGAAAACCAGAGTACCTAAATTTCATACAATACATATGGTGGAGCATAATTGTCTAAGATACATGATCAATATCGACAGTTTTTATTGGACAGCACTAGACAGCCGTTTCAGAATTCCAGAGTTATAATTTGGATCTTGAATTGGTGTGTTTGTGCTTAATTTATATTGCTTGATCTGATAGACATTCCCCAAACAACCTATTTAACTTGGAATTCATGATCACTTGTTCATGTATTATCCTTTTAAATTTTACTTTCGGATTTAAGCTAATTTAAGGATTGGTACTTTTGTTTTGAATATTTAGCTCGGAAATTAAGCAATCAGTGCTTGGATGGGTGACCGCATGATTCTCTACAAAGGTCTCGCCGACAGTTGTGGCAGCTTAATTTGGAATTTTCATATTCAATGCTATATGTCCGATATAACAATAACATGTGTCCATATTCGGACGACCATGTCCGAAGTGCACCTTCCTTAATAACAAAAAGTATTGTCTGTTATATTTGACCTTGACCTTGTAATAATGAGATGACGTATCCATCGGCTTCTCTCTAGGTTTTACATTACGTATTGCAATAAAACACGAGATTAAACACATAAACTAGTGAAAACACCGTCAAATCGCTTAAGTGTCCGGAAATACCCGTACCCGCTCTAGATCATTTTGGTAATTTCAAGGGCACTTTTAGTAACATTTTAGATTTTGCTCTGTCGGAAATCTCCTTAAAGTCTCGTAGGGGCAGAGGCAGCGAAGTTGCAGCAGCTGAAAGTTACAGGTGTACCACAGGTATTTGGGCATGCAGATAAACAATTTTCAGTTGCTTATGGCTTTGCTTATTATCGGCTTTACTTCCTTTTATTATTTTAACTGCTGGCTTTATTTGGCTTTAAATTTTAGTTGCTTTTAGTTTTAATGTGCTTGCTACTTCATTTTATTTTGACGCTTATTAGCTCAGATGAGCTATCGCTATCCGTCGTCGTCCGTCGTGCGTTGTGCGTAAACTTTTTTACATTTTAATCTCTAATACCACTGGGCCAAATTTAATGAAACTTGGTAAACATCATGCCTGGGTAAAACCAGCTGCTTTTGAATTTCTATGAAATAGTACAATTCAAATGTAGCACATAACAATTATAATAACAATTCAAAAATAGCGCATAGCATATACATGTGACATTTGCAATTATCGGTCCAGATTTAAAAGTAACCTGAAAAGGCATTTCAAATTACTGGTAACTGGAGACAAAATGCTATGAAACAAGAAAAAAAGAAAAGAACAAAAAAGGCAGTTCTTTCGCGTTATTGGCGCAGTTATTCTTTTTCATCCAGCCAAAACGAAAAATACAAAGTTTTGATTAAGGAAGTCGTAATTGATCAAAATACAGTGTTCAGTTTATATAGCCAAACATACAACATCCCACGGCTGTTAGAACCCTTCTTTACCTTATTAAAAAAGGTTCTCGTTACTGAGCATGCGTAGGACTGCGAAATTTACACCGCTGGCAACTAATGTCCGCCATATTTGTTTACGCTTCAGAGAGGGGTGGTCCCGGTAGTGTAAAAAAATTAGAAAACTCACAAGACCAAATTCGGCGTTCTGAATAAAATTCAAATCTTTGATCGATTTTCTCTCTACGTTCAGAACGCGATTTTTGATTTTCGGTCTGTAAACATAAATAATGGTGTTCAAATTTGCGGTTTTCTAGAAAAACTGTTTCAGTGCCATTTTTCCGAATGGTGGGGACGCTCGTGTACGTGACATTATGCCGAATAATTTTATTTGAAGGCAAAAAGTTAAAAAACGCATTCTGATGGTAGTTAGAGAAGTATCTTAACTCGATATTTTGCATGAGATCATGAAAGAAAACATCGTAGATTTTCTAATTTTTTTGCACTCAGGAGGGACACATACCGTGACATTCTGCAAAAATTGGCGATGATCTTCACTTTTTTGTGATGGTGTAGATAGTTTTATGAAAAAATAATAAATAAACAAACGGGTTATCGGTCGTGTTAAGAAGGAAAATCGCAGAACATAATAGCTTATAAATCTGAAAATTGTGATCAAAATAAAAGGTTACTCTTTTCAATTTGAATTTCTATACAAACGCGGGTACCTCACCTGCCGTGATAACTTTCGAAAAATAGATTTGTCACATATCAAAATAACTTTCGTCGAAAAAAAAAAAAAATAGAATTAATTTTAACGTTAAAACTACGTCATTTCCACATGTTCTAAATATTCTGTTTTCTGACCAAGTAAAATTGCATTTAATAATAATAATAATAATAATAAAAATTAAATGTTTTATTAAATGTTTTCAATCTTTAACAAAGATTTCACAAGAATTCTTTTACTAAAGCCAAATCAGGGTCATAATGTGGTGTTGGAAGAAACAGTGTCTGGATAGAGCCACTAAATATCGATTGGATAAATACTGAAATAGTAATAAATAAAAGAAAGATGCATCAACAAATTATTAAATTTAAGTGTTTCTAAATAATTTGATTTCATTAAGCATTTGAACTCCTCATGAAATAAATAAAATTATAAAATTCAAAAATAAAATAAAATAAAATAAAATTTAAAAATAAAATAAAATAAAATTTAAAAATGAAATGAAAAAAAAAAAAGTAAAATAAAGTAAATAAATTTTGAAACGAAAAGAAATATAGGTAAATGGAATCTTTCATATTTGGACAGGGGATATCAAGTAACATCATTTAATTTTTTTACAGATATTTCAACAATTCTAATTTCTAACCATCAACACAATTAAAAATTTTACAGATTTTCTGAATAAAAAAAAATCTTATTGAGACTTTCAAAAAATATACAAATATGTGAAATATCTTTTTATATTATGTTCTATTTTTGAATGTTCTTATTTTCTATGATGTTTTTCATTCATACATAGAAAATTATAATGTAATTTATTTTATAATAAATCAACTTAAGCCCATAACATTTGTTTAAAAACATAATATATTCACTGCAAGAAGGTTAGTTGAGAGCAGAAAAGAAAAATGCAATTACCTAGTCAAGATTCTTTCACTAATAGACAGTTAGTTGCAGTGTGTGTTGTGTGTGTGGGGGGGGCGGCTAGAGTTCCTGTAGAAAGTATTTAATTTTTTGCAGTGGAAATGACCAATAAATAAATAAGAATTAAAAAAAAGTAGAAAAGGGGGATATGACTCCATATGATCACTAGCAAAATAACTGTAATCATAATTAACATCCAAGAATTAAAACAGATTAGAATTCCATTGGTACATCAGAACAGACATGTCACATATCCATCCATTTCACTCTGAACAGAATACATGTACTGAACATGACTTCATACACAAAAACAGTCCCATGTGTCTTAACCAAGGACTCGATAAACATAGAGCTGTAAAGGTTACTGGTGGCTCATCTGAAAGGCCATAATTGTACAGATTTATACAGCCAGAGGTAACATGTTTTTTAATTCCATCTAAGATGGCCACAAAAATTAATTACATACAAATTGGACAGCAATCATTGTGAATTCTGATGATTTATTCATGTTAATATGTAAACGAGCATTTTAATGTTAAGCATATGAAAAAGCAGACAACTTGGGTGTTGTATTCACCTGAATGCATACAGGTATATTAAGCCTAAATTGAGGGGATTTTCCTTTCTGAATAAAAAGAAAAATCACATATAACCATGTGTTGAATTTTAATTATAAAAAATTGTAAAATTTTCATATATATTTAAATATTTCAGAAATTGTGTATTTTTATAAAACCTTGTATGTTTATCCAAGGGCTGTATCTTGTTTTTACTCCTTAACTTAGTTATAAGGCATTATTCATATTCTAAGTTTTGAAGGACTATGTTCAAGAACTATTAAAATTTTAAACTTAAGAGTCTTTGTCAATGATTCACAACAATAACATCACTATGTTGAAGTTTTCAATAATTTACAAGATTTATCGAATTAAACATCTTCATTTAACTCTTGAATATATTATATCTGAACACTGATGGTAGATATTTATGTCATACTGATAATAAATTCACTCCAAATCTCCAAATGGTAAATTCCTGGATATCAGACCTGCAAAAATAACAAAGAAATAAGGTTGTTTATATAAAATAAATAAATTTAATAAAATTCACAAATTTATGTAAAAGTGAATCAAACATTAAAATGAAAATAGGCCCATTAAAGCCAGTAGATGTAAATGTGCAAAATTTTATCTGAAATAATAGATAATATAACAATGTAAAATATTTTAAATCTCTCTCTCTCTCTCTCTCTCTTGGATTATTATTATTAATAACAAAATTCCTAAGTCACAGGGACTTTAATTTCAGACAAAAAATTAATATTAGGTTGACGGTACAACAGGAATCATCCCCACCTCTCTCTCTCTCTCTCTCTCTCTCGTGTGTGTGTGTGCGAGAGAGAGAGGGTTATGCCTGTTGTTTCTCTCTCTCTCTCTCTCTCTCTCTCTCTCTCTCTCTCTCTCTCTCCGCGGCTAGTTTTTCAAATCAATGCAGACATATGTATACTGAATCTTGTCATTATTAACATTTAACACATATTTTAAAACAGTATACTTACATGTTCGTCTACGAAAACAGAAATCCCAATGATTTTCATTCACTCAGTCATTCCGATGGCAACATCAATTCATCGTCATGAGACCGTCCCTCCGCATGTGGATATGCGTTAAACTCTTCATTTTTGTTAGAAACACGTTTTTGTTTGATCGTATAATTAATCCATAGACAAAGCAATCACATAAATTTAAATATCAAGGAATACAATTAACTAAATTTATGATTTTTCGGCACAGAGGTTGTTAAATGACCAAACAGCATGCTCACGCTGTACATGTTGACCCGACTTTGACCTGAATCAAGAAGGACAACTCTAATAACCGGGAAGGAGCACGCGCCAGATTGGTAACGGCATGAGTTCGGGACTCGGCACGCGCTTGGAATAACTAGGCCTTGTAACAGCCGTGCATCCGCTTCATCTAGCAACGACATGTCTTCAAACAAAGAACTTAAATCATCTTTGCCATTGTCATCGTTGGCGGTTTGCGTTTTACGGGGTGTTAATGTGAAATTACATCTTTGTAATAAAGGTTATATCAGGAATGTTGGACACTCTTATATTGTTTGTTTCAGGTATTGAAATAATGATTTTATTCTGTTGCTTGATTTGGAAAGGTACGACTGACTTGCGAGTTTTTGTTTTTTTTTGTTTTTTTTTTTTTGTTTTTTTTTTTGGTTGAATATGTTTCAGTTTTTCTATTTTAGGTATTACAACTTTTATTTTCAAGATTTCTGCTTTGTAATGCGTTACGTTTCGTATGTTGAACGATATGCTATTTGCTCTTATTATCCAATATGGCGTCAATCAAATAAATATTTTTCAAAAACTTTTGCTTCTTTTACTCTGTCGTCTTAATGTCTGTCAGTCATCACATCACAAATTAGTTTATTCACTTGACATACAACTGAAGAAATAAAGTTTGTTATTTGTCTTATGACAAGTGTATGTTTGTAAATACCTTGTCATATATGGATGACTCAAACTTTAAAATCTGCGATCTCTTAAAAACGCTGAATATCATCTCTAAATCCAATATGTATCGACTGCACGTTGATTTTGGGTTTGAATATTCCACCATGAGCATCTCCCTGAATATCCTGGCAATTATTGTTGAAGCCATAGACGATGTTGATAGCATACAGGCAATTGAACGGACAAATCCGGTCAATGACGAGGGAAATAATGTAGTTCTGGCTTGTGTAGCAAGTGACGCATCAGAACAATCACTTTTCAATCATAGGATTAAAGGTTTCGTGTTGAATGATGTACCGAAATAGAGCGCATTTTCGAATGGAAAGAGCAAGATTTCAGGTATATATTTGTGATATTGCAGGCCTGAAGTTGTGTAGAGCTTTCAAAAATTAGATATAAACATGCCCTCAATAAATTAATATAAAAGGTACAAGGGTACACAGATATATATCCTCCTCTTAAATGTATATATGTACCTTTCTTGTACACATCTGTCTGTGACAAATATGTGATGGTACATGTGTTGACATATCGTGTATTTACAAAATTAGTCAGCAATAAAACCCTGGAGATACATACATTTACCTATCTTGTCAACACTTATACCTTGCAGGTAACCATTAAACTCTGTAGGTATATGTATTTCCATATCTTGTCAGCAATAAACACTGGAGGTACATACATTTACATATCTAGTCAGCATTAAATCCCTGGAGCTACATGCATTTACCTATCTTGTCAAAACTAAAACCTTGCAGGTTACCATTAAAACTCTGGAGGTACATATATTTACAAATCTAGTCAGCAATACAACACTGGAGGTACATGTATTTACATATATAGTCAGCAATACAACACTGGAGGTACATGCATTTTCATATCTTGTCAGCAATAAACACTGGAGGTACATGTATTTACACATAGTCATCATTAGATCCCCGGAGGTGCATGCATTTACATATCTGGTCAGCAATAAACACTGGAGGTACATATATTTACATATCTAGTCAGCATTAAAACATTGAAGGTTACCATTAAAACCCTGGAGGTACGTGAAATTACATATCTTGTCAGCAATAAACACTAGAGGTACATGTATTTACACATAGTCAGCATTAAATCCCTGGAGGTACATGCATTTACATATCTTGTCAGCAATAAACACTGGAGGTACATATATTTACACATTTAGTCAGGATTAAAACATTGCAGGTTACCATTAAAACCCGGGAGGTACGTGAAATTACATATCTTGTCAGCAATAAACACTGGAGGTACATACATTTACATATCTAGTCAGCATTAAAACCCTGGAGGTACAGACGTTTACATATCTAGTCAGCAATACAACCCAGGAGGTACATAACGTTTACATATCTTGTCAACAATGAAACCTTGCAGGTTACCATTAAAAGCCTGGGGGTACAGACATTTACATATCTAGTCAGCACTAAAACCCTGGAGGTACATATATTCACTATCTAGTCAGCAATACAGCCCTGGATGTACATGTATTTACACATCTTGTCAGCAATACAACCCTGGAGGTACATACATTTACACAACTAGTCAGCATGTACTTTTTACATATCTTTTCAGTAATATACTCTGGAGGTACATGTATTTACACATAGTCAGCATTAAAACCCTGGAGGTACATATAATTACATGTCTCGTAAGCAATGAAACCTTGCAGGTTACCATGAAAAGCCTGGAGGAACATGTATTTACACATCTAGTCAGCAATGAAACTTTGCAGGTTACCAGTAAACCTTGGAGGTACATATATTTACATATCTAGTAAGCAATGAAACCTTGCATGTTACTATTAAAACCCTGGAGGTACATGTAATTACAAATCTAGTCAATATAAAAACCTTTATGGTATATGCTGAGTTGAGTAATGGGGTATAACGTCCCACTTAAGAATATTTTACTTTTATCGAGACGTAGCCAGTTGTAGGCAAAAGTGCAGAAATTTTGCTTGCACGTAGCGCTTATGACATTATACAGCAGCGTTCTATATCATGCCACACCTACTGTGACATGGGACCTCTTTAAGCTCCCTATCCGAAAGAACCATGACTTTTGCTTCGTAATGCAGTGTACTTGGCCAACGAAAAGTCACTACCTATTGTGCCATGAGACCTTTTTAAGTTCCCTATGCGAAAGAATCAAGTACCCAAGAAATTAGAGTGCTTGCTAATAAAACAAACATACCGGTCTTATCCAAACCACAATCAAAAAAAAAAAAAAAACAATGTAAAACTTAGAAAGCTGGCAAAATTAGTTATACATTTGGACTTCCATCAAGTCAGGCAATATTAACCAACATAATAATGGCTTTCCAGGATGCTTTGGATTTGTTGATGGATGTCACATTCCAATCAAAGGCAGGCGTAAAAACAGGGAGTCTTTCATTAACCGAATGGGATTTTCATCTGTACTTTTACAAGCTGTGTGTGATGTAAACATGAAGTTTATTCACATCTATGTAGGCCGGCCAGGTTCAATACATGTTGCCAGGATGTTCAGAAACAGCGACTTGACTGAACTCTTTGAAGATGTTCCATTAGATCTTCACATCCTCGGAGATTCGGCATATCTATTAAATGTTGCTTTATTGACACCATACAGGGACAACGGTAGACTTACATCAGTCCAAAGACAAATTTAACACCCTTCACAGTACTTCCAGATCAGTAGTTGAGGGAACTTTTGGTCTCTTTAAAGGACAATTTAGAAGGCTGAAATACTTAGACGTGTCCCTTGATTTCAAAATTCCTGAAGTTATTTCCACATGCCTAGCCCTCCATAATTACATTCGTTCCACTGAAAAAAAAGTTCAATGCAGGAATGTTGTGAAATTTTTGAGGAAAATCCTGAAGGCTTGTATGCTGGAAATTTTACAAATGCTGCTTAGAAGAGAGATGGAATTGCAACTGCCATATAGAGAGCTAAATGAGACATCAATGGTCAGATTACCTGAAACAATCTTATTTAAAAAATAAAACTTAATAATCAAAATAATAAATTGATTTTAGATTGACAGTTTTAGATTTTATGATACTGAATAATGTAATCAAATACTGAAAGAGATTATGTGTTTTCAGAGGGGGTAATAGACCTCTTTATCCAAAACACTAAATAGTTTGAAAAAGGATTTTTGTAGTATGTACAAACCGAGTTTCAACATTAATAATAAATGTTTTTGGAGGGGCATTAACATCTGATAATATAGATCTTGTTGCCATTTTGAAAACATAAATAGAAAGGCACTATGTCACCCACTACTTTTTACTCCTATGAAGTTTCCAAAGAATCACATAAGCCATCTCCGAGAAAAACTCCGTTTTGGGGAAATAATAATAATAAAAACAATAATATTATAATGATAATCATCATCATCAAAACTCTGTGATGGCGCGACATCTCATTCAAAGCGTATTCGAGTTTAAAATCAGTTTTAAAATCCACTTAGGTTAAACAGGAATTTGATGGCATTAAACAGGAATTTGATGGCAGTACATCACGTGTCACAGTCTACTTTAGTTTAACTCCATTTATAGTCAATTTTCCGGTTTATTTTCGACAACTTACGTTTGATATTATTTTCTTTTTATAAATTGTGGCTTTCATTTTGATAAATAACGGTCTTATAATTTTTTAAATTCATTCAACAGTCTTGTTACATTTTCAGTTTCATTTCCGTCATCCGTGGTCGTACTCGATTTGGTCATTTATGATTTGATTTTGTTCAGATACCGAACTGTAGTCTTTTCGTTGGCTGTTATATTTCTAAAGAATCACGCTATATAAAGTCGGCTAATTGTAACCGCCAAATTTGTTTTTACAACAACCCACTAAACATGATTAGGAGTGTTAAGAATCAAAGTTTAATAGTAGTGTGTGATAGATATTGCTGTCAATAAAAAAGTTGACCTAGCTTACAGTAAGAAATGCATCATGGTTTTCAGCTATGCTTAAATATGATGTAAAAATAACACTCAATTAGCTGTTTTTGTGAATGGTTTGAATTGCTGGAATGATAGAAAGATAATTGAGGACTGGAAAATGTGAGTGATTTATACCAAAGTCACAATTTTTCAACTTATATTGATGCAGCCAGTTCTGGGATACTGGAAAAAACTGGAGTTCCCAGAAAAAACTAACAACTTATGTTAAGAAAACTTACAAACTATAACACATTAAGGTCTTCCCAATAAGTATTGAAATTAGAGAGTAGAAGGAACTGTGATAAATAAGTGTACACATGCACTTTAGACCACCCAGTACTCAAATATAGGGGTTAAATTGATAATTTGTGATACAGTTTAAAATATATTTTTGTATAGTGACATTTCTTATAACCTGATTTATTCACTTCAGATTTTTTTAAGTGAATAAGACTATTACATTCATTGATGGCTGTTACTGTCTTGGGGGTTCAGTGGTAGAGGGTCTGTCTTAAGAGTGGGGTGGAATTTGTACCAAGCTTACTTAGACAGTTTTTACGGTATTACATCAGACTTAACAACAATGCTTCCATATGAGAGGATAGAGTATAGACTTATTTACCGAGTGTGAAACATGTGACTTATAGAGTCATATGCTTATCTGTAGGATACTGACTTAGTGATCTAGCACCTTAACAAAAAGTCAGCCTGAGTGCCAGATCGTACAAGACAGAACAAGTTAGATGAAGAATTGCTGATGTGACATTACACATTTTCACAAACTAATGTGTACTGAAATGGGCGGGAAGTGGAAGACTTTAATTATTGTGTTTGCCACAATTACAATTCTAGTTTTCTACTTATGTTTGGCAAAACGTACCACGGTTTGACACAACACTTGAATCTGGAACAGGTGTCTGACAAATTACCAAGTCTAGTTAATTGCCGGGTTAAGTCGGCATCAGTTGGACTGCTGGCCAAGGGCAGATAATTTCTGAGAGATTGCACTGCTGGTCAAAAATCAAAATTGCGGGCCCTACCACATGCTCCCATTAATATGACTGTGTACCAAGTTTCATCCTAAATGAAGATTACTTCCTGACAATTTTGGTGCAGACAATATTTGTCTGGAAAAAAGAAGAAACTAGAAGGATGATAAAGATTATATTAAAATATGGAACAATAAAAAAACAAACCACATCATGTCTTTCAAATTGGGAATAAATACATTTGTATTTAATTTTTTAATGATTCAACTAGAGATCTTAAAATATCATTCTTTTCTTTTTGCATATTTAAAAATTTCATTTGAAACACTTGAAATTCTTTTCTTTGCCTCTCTCTTTCCTCCTGTTGACTTCTTCCAACCATAAAGGTGCTGACCTTTTTCTGGAAGTTTTAGACTCCTTCCCTTTTGCTAGTTTTACATTTTTTCTGCTGCTGAAATGTATCACATAAAACTAAAATGAAATGCATTGAATAACTAAACAAGTATGCATGCTACTAGAAAATTGACTTCCAGAAAGTGTAGTCACATCGAAAATTCTAAATATTTTTTAAATGTTAAATTTGTTCATAAAAATACCAGATATAATAATTCAAAAAGCACTAACCTAACTAATTTATATTTTTTTTATCATTAAACTTTACCAGTCTTTGATGTACATTAGAAAAAATTTGAACATCTCAATAAACCGAAAGAAATTTATTAACCTACTCACATCAGGATATTTAGAGGCATATAAGGTAAATTGTATTGATATGCAAAAAAAAAAAACTTCATTACTACTGGCAGTGTTTTCTTAGGTGAAAGTATCTCAAAAGATGAACTCATTACATCACATTTGATGTATGTCAATATTCAAAAGGCAAAAGGGATTGTTTGAATATAGTCAGATTAGTGTTAGTAAAATTATTTAAAAAATTTGCTCATAAACAGAATAAGTCTAAATTTTTTATGAAGTCTCATTATTTTTCTCAATTAGGTCAGGAGATATTAAACTTTTTTTTCATAATATCTAATACTTTCAAAGCTTGATTTTTAACCAAACATTTTCTTTGTGCCTACAATTTCTGGAAAGAGATTAGTTTATATTTTAAATCATTGATATAGCAAATTATGTTTTTATTGAATAATACTCAAAATTTGTAACATTCCCATATATACTTCCTAAAATGAGAATCACAAGCAAGCTAGTTTTTCCCTTAATGGAAAATGTAAATTGGTTAATATATTTACTTCATGAAATTGTAGCTAAGGGCTCAGTAGATAGTTCCTTTTTTAAAAGATTATCCATAACCTCAAAGTAGGCCCAATTTGTTCTTTCTGCCCCGTTTTTATACTATTGTCTTTTATTGTCCTGTATCTACAAATATATATGAAACAAAGCAATTTGTTTTAAATTGAAAACAGGACGCCCCTAAAGGTAAATGTAACACACTGTGGAATTGAGAGAAAACTTCCGGTTTAAATCCATAAAATTTATCCATTTTACATCTTGTTCATATTAAAAACCTCAAACTTTGTAAATAACTTTTCAATGTTGGTTTTAAATCAATCTTCGTACAAATCAGTTTATAAATTTTCCCTTTGTTGAAAACAAATATTACTATTTTACTACATATATATATTTCCAAAAGTAACTTTCTAGCTCAATTGGTAGAGTGCTCGCTCTGTACGTGGAAGGTCGTGGGTTCGAACCCCGGCCAGGATAACCTAAGGATTAAAGTGACCGTTCTTTCGACAAGCACTCGGCATTAGGAAGGAAATGAAAGGCAGGTTTTTTCGAATGGGAACTCAAAACAAACGAGGTTCTGTGCTGTTTAATGCCACCAGCGCAACGCACAGGCAAAATTTCTGCACTTTCACCTATAACTGGCAACATCTCGATATAAGTGAAATATTCTTGACTGGGATGTTAACCACATTACTCAACTCAAGTAACTTTATACAACAAAAACATTGACCATCATATTTTTATACCAAATTTTTAAATTGCACCATTTTTTCACATAAACTCCCTCACTGTGTGACCAATAAAAACAAGAGACTTCAGGGCCTTAATGCTCACCTGAAGATATGTCCCGAATTTTTTACAGAAGTAAAATGAAAATTACAATAAAAACAGAAACTATCAAAATTTCTCCCCAGTTTGGACCCCATTGCCCCAATTTTTGTAATTTAAACATAAAATATCTTAAGGTATTTTAAATATCTAAGGTCTAGTCACAATATGCTTATAGATAGCTAAAATACTTGTAGTGGCTAAAAAACAATGGGAGATAGACTAAATCATGAACTTAATTTTGACCTTAAGCTTATTCAAAAGTTTATATTAGGGAAACATCAAAACTAAACGTCAAAATGTTAAGAAAAAATGTAGATAAAAAAATTTAATACTTATTGAACCTGTAAATTGGTCAGGTTTTAAACGTTATACTACAAAGCATAAAAAACTTAAAATCTTCATTGAAACGCCATCAAGGTGGAAAAAAGCACAAAAAAGAAGGTCATTATGATATTGACCTCATTTTCCAGGTAAGTAAGCATATTTTATGGAGCTATGACCTTGACATATAAAGCGGTGACCTTGAACCATACAGCGCAGGTGAGATAAAAAATAATCCTATTTAAAAACAGCTTAGCATTGCAAAATAGACCTTTGGCTTTGATAAAACTTTGATTAGGTATTTTAAAAGACGTTCATTGCTTGAGAAAATTTAAATTTGTTATTGTCCAGAAGACTAAACAATTCGGTATGAGTTAACCCAATCTCTTGCAGGTATTTCATCTGGCACATCGAAATTTAGCAGGTATTTGTTATGTATTTGGTAAACTGACAGTTGTGAACATAGTGCTTTGCTTAAGAATTAAGCACATCATTTTTCTATGGATAAATTTCAAAATGTTAGATTTTATCAATTTTCTATGAATAATCTCAAATTTGAAAATATGAAAGTCTATCATAGATTTTATTGCGCACAACACCAATATCATAAAATTTTGTAAGTACATTTATAGATAAATAGATTTATAGATAAAAGTACTTGAGTGAAACTTACTTGATGACTTTTCTTCACTCCTGACTTTTATATTCTTGGAACTGTCAAATGCTACTATAATATAAACAAAAACACTTCTAAATGGCATGTATTTTATATATGTCAAGGATTTAATATTTTTCTGAGTAAAGATGTGTAAATATATATATATACTTGTTGTATTTTATGACAAATACTGAAGGATACTGATACTAAATAAATATCATATTGGACAGAGGCCATGTCTCATTTAAAAATAGGTTTCCTTTAACACTATGTGGACTAAAGATACAACAACCTGAGATTTGGATTGAAACATTATAAAATATTGTTAATACATATAATAGGTTCTGGATTCACTTTTTGGTTTAAAAGACATGCACAAAAATTTAGAATATTTTGGAGTTAATCCATTAATAACTTATAATATTTTATAAATGTTAAATTACCATCTTTTTCTTTCGGCAAGGCACTTTGGTTATTTCTTTTTTTTTTAGCTCGATATCTGAAATAAATTTTTAAAAATTATATAAAAGTCTTTTCATAAAATGATATTGAAATATACTGGATATGATATAGCAATTATGATATCTGTGGAATTAACTATTTCAAATATACAAAAGAACTCAAACAAATATAATTTTTACAAAAGGTTTACACTTTTTTAGAATAAATATAACACAAACTAACATGTGTCTACAATCATCAATATAATTATCAAACGTTTAACCATAAAGAGTCTTTATTCATAGTACAATTTTTTTAAATTTAAATTTCCATTTATTCAAACAAATTTACTTATTTGTGTGAATGTTTGAAAAAAATTAAAAGTTTAATATCAAGTAAAGTACAACCTCCTGATCTCACACGGTCTATTGTTGGCTTATCCAGGGAAACAGTAATGTTAGGGGTACCATCATCAAAGTTGAGGATGACCTCTTCATAATAGCTGAAATTTTGCATTATCAAAGTGAATGTGCATGACATATAAATGAATAAATATTGGAAGGCTGATAATACTTTTTCTATTCCAATGCAATTGGATATATATCCATCTTTATTTACATACTGAAATTTTTGAAGCAAAATAACCTCATTCTGTTCTAAATAAAAGTTAAGCAAATTTTTGTCCAGCCATATAAATGAGTAAAAAAAAAAGTGAGAACCATTCTATCTTTACTATCTTTCCAGCGAAAGTGTGACTTTCTGGTCTCCCCTTTGTTTTTTTTTTTTTTTTTTTTTTTTTTTTTTTTTTTTTTTGTCTGAGTTCATTATAAAATTATAAATAAAAACCGAGTTCTTAATTTGGAATTCCGGATTACATTCAACTAATCAAACAAACTCGGAAAAAAGAAAGAAAAAGAAAAAATCGTTTTTTAATTGACAGTTATCGCCATATTGAAATCTGAAGCTAGCATATCTTTTTACGCTAGAAATTTCTACCTAGCTGCTAACCTAGCTAACCGTTCAATAGCAAAACTCTACCTAGCGCTACCTAGCCCCTACGCTCCTGAACGCAACCCAGGCCCCGGTTTCACAATCATTCCCTAAGAGTTTCCTTAACTTAAATATTTATTTTCCATCCTTTGTTTAACTGCGTTTCACAATGTTTTCTTCAAATTTTTATTTTCCGTCCTTTGTTTAACTGCGTTTCACAATGTTTTCTTTAAATATTTAAAAAGAGAATCTTAACTAAGGAATATTTTCTATCACAAGAGCGGCCTCTTCAGAAATCTTTTGTAGTGACAACGTAAAAAAGTATAGTATTACCAGCGTAAATAATCCGCGAATGTACGCGTAACTGCGTTGCAAAAATATCTGTCTTCTGCTAGACCCGAGTGAAATAAATAAATTATGGAGAACGAAGGTTTGAAAATAGGACGAGATCGGCCAACTGGATCGAAATTGAAACTATCTCCTTAATTGAGCAGATGTTAAAAAATGAAGAGATCATTTTGGTAATGGTTTCCATTCACGGTTTTTTTTTTTTTTTTGTCTACAAGAACGGCGACACTGTTCTAGAGGTGTTTAGTAAAACGTTTGGTCACGTAGACGCTTGCATGTTGACCTCTAAATTTTTCGAAGCTCGTGTAACTTTAATAATTAATCATACCTAGAAGATGTTGTGTTCCAGGGTGCGGAAATTACATTGGTCATAAATTTCCTCTTGACAGCAGCCTGAATATGAAGTGGCGAGTTGCCGTGAAAAGACTGGACATGAAAACGAAGAAGTTGTGGCGACCTCGACAATCAGACGTAGTTTGTAACTGGCACTTTACCGAGAGTGATTACAGGACTACATTATTAGGTTTGTTCCACACTGCTGACAGTGCTGTCAAGATAGCATTTTTTGTTGTTTTAGTTGTTCTTGTTACATAGATTTTAAAGATATTTCTTCTTTAGATATTCTATATTAAATTTTGAATGGGAGCATGTTAGAAGTCCCTATTTTCAGTTTTAATGTTGATTATCATAATTAATCGTGAATTTATTTTCATTGTTAAATCTTGATGTTCAATTGACTTTTGTTTAATTTGTCTGCCTATATAGTCCAATAATTTTCATGGTTATTCAGTCTCTTGTTTCTTTTGAATGTACATTTAAAAATTGTGTTGCTTTGTGGTTAATTTGTTTCTTTCAGGTTGAAATGTTTAGTTATAATGTACTTTATGAAGAACAGATAATATGGTTGAAATCAGGTTCTGAGGGATTTAGCCAAGTTGCTGGCTTTTGTGCACATATACTGAATATTGTGTCATGTGGTAGGTTCCTGTCTTGTCTGTGTGTGAGATACTAAATGACATCTACCAGTGAAAGTTAGACAGGGGTTAGGTATGTGCAGAAATTACTGGTAAAGTATGTAAATTGTGCTTAAGATAGTGTCAGATTATCATTGTAATATTGTTGAAACTTTTCCATTCCAATAAATATGCCATTATGGTTATGTATGCATCTCCTCTATACTAAGGGATCTGTTATGATATCTCTGGATAGTCCAGTACCTATGTTTATGTCATTTTTGTCTTGTTTTAGGTGAAAGGTCTATTTCGAAATTTGATGCGGTACTATCTGTATTTAGCTTCAGAAAACCACAGACTAGATATGAATCTGCTAGGGATTTGCGAATGAAAATTAAGGAAGAGAGAGTTCAAGAAAAAAAAAAATCATCTAACATTAGTAATCTTGACATCCAATATGAAGTTGAAATAGAGTGTTCTAGTGCTTCTTCCGACAAGACTCCAACTGAAGAGGAAAGTGACAGTATCGGTCAACATGACCAGGGAATTCAGTGTGAACTACTTTGTAAATTTACAATTGAAAACTTCCATGAAATTTCAAAAGGAATGCAATATAATACTGGTTTTACAGACTTTAATTATTTTATGTATTTCTTACATTGTCTGGGCCCTGCTGCTTTTAACCTGAACAACCAGTTCTCAAGTCTACCACATATTGATCAACTATTTTTGACTTTAATGAAATTGCGCCAAGCAAAAGATGATATTGAACTTTCTTTCCTTTTTAATATTTCAGAGTCAACAGTTTCATGTATAGAGACAACTTGGATAATTTTTTGTATTTTCAGTTGAAGGAGATCACTATTTGGCCTTCTAGGGATTTAATTGACAAGTATATGTCAGCTGATTTTAAACACAAATTTCCATCTTCACGGGTAATTCTTGACGCTACAGTGATACCACTAAAAACCACTAGATGTGAATTGTCAGAGCATTACATGGTCTAGTTATCAACATAAAAATACAACCAAAACAATGGTAGACTGCACACCAAAAGGTTTTGTTTCGTATGTTTCTCCTTCATATGGAGGGTCAGCCAGTGACCGACAAATTATTGACAGGTCTGAATTTTTAGATACAACAAATAAATTATTCATTATTTTTTTAACTGTTTGGCTATGTTTTTTTTATCAATCAAACTTTTCGGCCCCTAGTGTCACTGATGAGGAATGATTTTCCGAAATGTGCACACATGGCACTTCAAAATTTAACTGGTATTTGTGCTATATATTTATTTGATTCTGGAGATAGCATAACGGCTGACAGGGGGCTTATGGTTCAGGACTTATTTGCTAATCAAGATGTGCATGTTAACACTCCTACTATGTTAAAGGGTAAAACACAGCTTGAATCTCACGAAGTAATCCATCATAAAGCAGTTGCATTAAAACGCATACATGTTGAGCGTGTAATCGGTGTCAGTAAAAGGTATAAGATCTTAAAATCTGATCTTCCAACAAGCAAACTGCCTTTAAGTAGTAAAATATTCTTTGTTTGTGTGGTGCTTTTAAATTTTAAATTTTATTGTTGGAAAATTTGCTTAGATATGATTAGCAAGACCTTTTTGCATGAACTGCATCTGTTGACTGGGGAATAAAATGTGGGTTCAGTTCTTGCCTGGGCTAACCTGTCATAGGCCTGTACTGGTTGGCTCGTTGTCAGTATAATGTGACCTAGTGGTATAAAGTATGTAACTGTGTATCAGTGTTCTATCAGTTATATTTCAGTCAAATAGATTCAGCAATATACTTCCTAAAGTGTTTGTAAAAACATAACTCAAGTTTTGGAAGTAAACACCCTGTGCAGTATTCCATATCTATGTCTATTTTTTGGACAAACAGGTCAAAAATGTATTTACAATAACATAACAAACACTGGATTTGGTAATGTATAACTTGCCCCTGAATTTGATCATAATATGCGCTGTTTATGTTAAGAATTATGCTTTTGCTTTCATCACATTTAAGGTATGAAAACATTTTCCTTGGGCAAATGGTACTACATGTATTTCTGCGATCGTAAGGATACTTCACTTCCACTATAGTAAAGGAATCAATAATACCATCTGGAGATGCTCCAAGATAAAGCAAATCTTCACTTACAAAAATCCACAAGGTTTCACTTTGAATGTGTTCTGACTCTCAGAACTGATCAGGGCTTTTTTTAAACATTTTCTTATGATGGGCAGAGGAGACATTAACCTTTTTATGATTTAAAATTTCATAACTTTGTAATATTTTTTCTGTTAGTAAATTTACAAATTTCACCAAATTTCAACAAATCTTGAAGCCGTTATTTGCCATCTTCTGTCTTCATACCACTTTTTATTGTCTGCCTGACCCCTCCCTTGTTTTTATTTCCAATTCTTTGACATCTTCAGATGTTATCTAAATAAATAAACAAACAAAAACTTATGAGAATGCTGATTATTTCAATTTTACAAGCAAATTTCTGAAAAGCAAATGCACAAAAACCCTCTTTCGTTTTATTGATTGATTGATTGATTGTTATTGTTTAACGTCGTTTCAACATTATTGCAGTCATTTAATCAATCTTTCATTAAGTATGGTCCATGAGTGCGTGTAGGTTCTGCCTGACAAGTACGGACTGATATAATCTTTATAGTCCTAGTACACTGATACACAGTATGGCAGTTCCATACTATATACCTCTCGGTCACATTTTACTAAATCCAAGTATACCAGTAAAGGCCAACAGCAAGTGAAAAAAAAAACACATTCTCACAAATAAATCCCGACTTTCAGTCGATCAAACGTCTTAACCGCTAGGCCACCGCTGCCCCTAATTCTAAACCACATCACTTGTATGTGATAATATTTAGGGCTTGTCCAAAGTCATGGATTAGAGCGTTATGATTAATAATCAGTCTGTGTTTATCTCCTTTTGTTGTATTTTTGATTGCATCGGCTAAAATGCATTAACAATATATATATATATATATTTTTTTTTTTTGAAAAAATGATCTAGCTTTTATGCTCAATGATTTTGTACCATTACTATTTTGTTTAATTCCTGTTATGCTTTGTTCCAGTGAAAAAAGAGATTTAGCATATAAAGGCACATATTATGACATTAACAATCTAAATGACCTGATAGCATGATTTTTATAATATTTGTTGCTATTTGCAATTCTAAAACACTCAAACTTGTCGCAGAGAGTAAGGTTGCTCTTGCAAGTATACTATACATAAAAAATTGCTACAAAGTTGCTTGGTCAACCCAGTATTCTGCAAATGGACTCTCAAAATAACCATGATCTCTCTGTGCATTCTGAAATTCAAAAGAGATAATTTCTAATTAGTTTGTTAAATTTGTCTCATACTCGTGAACTGAATGCCTCTATTTGGCAAATGATTCCTGACCAAGTGCTTATAAATATGTACTGCTGGAAAGATGTCTTTGTTGATAATTTCAATTTTCTTAACATGCTTCAACTAATCTGTCTTATTAGTCTTCATAAGCATTTCAGTATAACACTTGGGCACTGGAAAGGAAGTGAGACCAGATGTTTTTTTTAAGATTAAACACTTTGTCTGTTAGACAGTAGTATACTGACCACGGTGTAATAGTTGGCCCTCTGTGCTCATTCACTCAAGGTAACAGAAGACACAGATGCAGAGTGTACCACAAAAGATAAAGCATAGTTTCTAATAATCTAGTTATGGTTAGTATACATCAATGTTGACAGATCACATGCAAATGGTCATTTAGACAGTCAAAGTTTCAAAACACATGCTTATAAGAATTTTTACCTTTAAATCAGCTTGTTCATAAAGGTATCTCAATACAATATCCATAGACGTTGATGCAGAAAAGTTCATTGCTGCATTTCTTACATAGTCATTGTACCCGTCTAAGTTTCTATATTGTAATGGACGAGAATCATCTAACAAGCTTTCTGTTAACTTCTTTTTTGAAGGAATATTTTCTACCTGAACTGGTTCTTCTATAACAATATAATTGAATTTAACGGATTTGTAATATTTTGATCGGTTGTTCCGATTTCGTCATTTCTTAATAAAGAAATCGATCAACTGGCGTCTTTGACATCACAATAAGATGTTGTTGAACTGCTTTTTCTTCCGGGAAATAGGTGCATGTTTGAAAGTGGTATTATTAATTGTTGTTGTTCTATATGTAGCACTCGTTATCTCCAGGATTTGTTTTAAATTCTGCTTTCTGAAATTGCATATTCAACATATTACAGTGAGTAAAAAAAACTTGATTTAAATTGTTGATAGGTTGTAACTTTCAAAAGTGAAATCTGATTAGCTCCCTATAGTCGCTATGTAGACTGAAAGTAGCAAATTGATGCATTCATGTACACTATTGCACCATATCATTAATTTTATTAAAATATCAAATAACAAGCATTGACTGTGATTTTCTTTAGATTCATTGGAAAATGACAGAATGGAGCCTAATTACAAGTTGTGCAATTCGCTACACAAATTACACCGTGTGATCAAGCTTCAATTCCGTCATTTTCCAATGAACCAAAAGAAAATCACAGTCAATACATAAATAAGTAACACTTTGTGTGTTTGTTTTTTCAAATGTTTGCTAATTCCCTAACAGCATATAGGCAAATCAACATGAGTAAATGAGTAAGGCCGTTAATTTTATTAATCAACATAATTGATTCATTTTAAACTTTTAATTGTATCTGTACAAGTCTGAAGATCAATCAGTATAATACTATTTTGTATTACAAATACATGTAGCATATTTTGCTAACATTGCTTAAAATATTTCCTATTTTCACAAATTTAAAAAACATAAATTTATCATAAAAATAATATACATGTATTTAGTTAATACCAGTAATACCAAACAAATATAATTTCAAACTTATCAGAAATTTGCAAAGTAATTTCACAGTATTTTTAAATTCATTGTATCGATCTGTCTTTCTTACGAAAAAGAAAAAATGAAGCTAATAAGTATCGGACTACCTCGGTAATATGGTTTTGGACAAGGACTGGTGTGTTTGTTTGGTTTTTTTTTTTTTTTTTTTTTTTTTTTTTTTTGGCTGATTAAAAGTTTGCAAATTTTCTGTACAAGATTTTCTTACAGACACATTGCTGTATCATTAGCAGTACAGCAGCAACATGTTTACAAGTAGCATGGGGGCCTTTTCCTACAGGACATTCACACTGTGTGTTGATTACATTGCCAGAGAACTTGTGGATTTTTATTTTGTAGTTATATGTTACCTGAAAAATAGCAACAAATAAACAGTTAACCCTAGGCAATATTTATTGTTAAAAGACACATTTATTTTCTGAAAACTAAAAAAACAAAAATTAAATATCATTGTGGAACGAGAGAAGACCCAATATTATTGGTGACTGAGTAGTTAGTACAGTGCTCCACAAGTATTTGGCAAGGTGCTTGGCTTCAGTTTGATTTAGCACTTGCATTTTTTCATTTCCTGTTACAAATTGAGGATTTATCCTACTCTAGGAAATGGCTTACCAACAGATCAATTCCAAGGAAAAATATGGTAGAATTGTAGTTGAATCCAAAAAAGGAAGAAAAAATGTGGTAGGGAAGAACTCAGTAGGTGGTCAGGTAGCTAATAGTCAGCTTATAGAGCTTAACTAAAAATCATTTAACATGCCCTGTTTTTCATTGCAGCTCCTACAACTCCACACAAAATCCGATGATATTTGAAGGGAACATGCCAGCATTCTTCCAGCTTAATACATAGTTTTCCCCTTTTCTAATGCTTTTAAATCGCCTGTTATCTGTTTGTCACCTGTTTAATGAAAAGTATTCACATAAATGGTTGATTGTTATAACACCTGCGAGTCTATAAATAAAATAGCCATATATTTGTCCTTTTGTTAGTTTACTAAAAATCAACGGGTGTTCTGGCAGCAACTGGCGATAACCTGTAACTGGCCTTATAGCAATACCTGGCTGTGGAATTTCAATGGCTGGGATCTTGAACTTACAATTACTGTCATAGGCAAATATTCTGAAATCGCGAAAAAATTAAACATTTTGTAAGAATTGATAATATTATAATACTAGTAATTCACTAGGCCTTATAGCTACACAACAGAATTAAACAGACGGAAGGTGCACTTCCGTGTTGGTACGATTTGTAACACGTAACTGACTGTCCTGAATAACAAATTGTCCAGTATAATTTTTTCATTATTTAAACTACGTAATAAAACAACTATCTTACATTCTACTAAATCTATTTTTCTACCCTTAGTAACAACTCCTCTTGTGTTAAGCTCGCTCTTCAGGTTCGAAGTCGTCCAACTGCGATAATTTGCCGCTATGTTGTTTACATTATATTTTAACAACAAGCGTCTGAGTGATCAAACGTTCCACAAACCACCTTTGGAACAGTGGCGACGCCTAACGCTAATTTTGTGAATGGAAACCATTCGTTTACACACGAAAAATATATACATTGTATGTGTTAGAAATATAACACGGTACGAATTGGTAGCATAGTGTTTAAACATAAGAAAAATCATACTTAGAGTTAGCAGTACACCATGGCACGAAATTGTTAAACAAGATGGTACGAAATCGTTATGGGACGAAGTTGTCATGGTTCGAAATGACTATAATGGTTTATAATTTAAGATGTTATTATTATTTAATTTCACTAATTGCATTAGACTACGTAAAGATGCCAAATGCTAATAAAAGACAAAGTAGAAATGTTTAACTTATTGAAATCCCCAAGCAAATAAATTTGACTGATAATTTCCTGAAGAATTCTTCCGAACCAGAACTTCTGATGAGATTCAATCCTAGCCTGTTCACGAAAGGAACTGTAAACTATAAATTGGCGTATTCAGCAACTGATAGTTTCATATAGATTAGAAAGTCCAAAAAATAAAATTGAATAAATTCTATTATAATAAAATGAATATATTAGATAGAGAATGTTTATAGTTATTAAAAGCATATTCATGATGGTCCTTAGGTCTTTGATAAATTGTTCCTCTTGCGAAAGGTCCTTGGCGAAAATTAAACTTGTATGGTTTTCTTCTTTCATGGACATTTAAAGTCTGCCAATTTGTCCCTAGCCATCGGGTTAACTAGAAAATCAACTATGGTTGCTTATTGATAGTTGGTGCTTCAGTCTTGGAATATTTTCCATCCCAGAATTTATGTATTGTGTTTGACACTGTCAGTGGTTTTGTCTTAAGCAAACAACCTGTTCTATGGTTAAAGTACCAAAGATGTGATTTTCTGATGTAAAGGATGTCTCATACAGAAGAGGCATACTGTAGTATAAGCAAGACGATTTTCAGTAAATGCTGTTAACTCAGACAGAAAAAACACATTCTGGTCTGTGTTTCTTTGAAGAACTGAGACAATCGCTGCTTCCGTGTCGAGTATTTTAATATAAAATCGGAACAACACTATCTAATTCAGTTTAGTTAAAATCGCTGAACAAATAAATCGCATGCTTAGGTTATAGGTTACAGAAGTTGCAACTGTTTACAATTTAATGATCAATCGTGCCGCTGTTGTGTGACACAATATTATCAAATTACTAAGCTATTGTTTAAATACCTTGTAAGTTTTGATCTTTTGCAACGAAATAAGCTTACTTGTTTTTGAAATTAGTTTTACGTATCACTGCAGTTATACGACAAAAAAATATACTTTGATATCTAAGCACTTTTTAAAATTTTCACAAATAGTAGGGGAAAAAGATTTATTCCGTGTTTGCAGTAAGTCATATTGCTGTGTTACTCGGTTTGAATTGTCCCGGGTGGTACAATAAAACGTCTGGGAATTTTTTCACAAAAAACTAAATACAGAATGTACATTTTCATCTTTACTCAGGTGCAATCTGGTAGCAAAAAACTAAAGTTTGTTATACGTTCGTATCCTTTTAATCTGCTTCATTGTATCTCGTTACATGTCATAAACTTCTAATTATTGCCCCCCCCCCCAAAAAAAAAAAAAAATAAAATAAAATAAAAATTAAAAAAAAAAAATTAAAAACGAGGAAAATGAAAGTAACATGAATTTGAGGAAATAAAAGTGCATTAAAAATAAATAGGTACACCTGTCTCGAAATGAGGAAATATAGTATTGTTGTTTTAATATTTTGTTTAATAATTCAAAACATTTGAACTTTGTTAACCAAAGACGAAAAATTATAAAACAAAAAAATATATTAGTAAAATATTTCGATAACTCCTTAAGCATCTTCTCAAAAAAAATATGTGTTGACTTAACATAATGCATGTAAACTGTATAAGTATGTCATGGTCTGGAACTCTTTTTAAGTTTTGGGTTTTTAATGGTGTAGTATTTCTTACGAATCTGTAGATGTTACAACATTATTATTAAAGCTTACATCTTAAAAAAATAACCCATGTGTTTAACTTTATTCACTTATATTCTCATTTTTCATTCATTAAAAAAATATTGCAAATTCTCTTCTGGATTTGGATTTATATAATTTTGGAACTTTAGATTCATTATTTTCAACTGTTTGGCTTATGTTTTTTATGTATCAAACTTTTCGGTCTTAGTGTCACTGATGGGGAATACATTTCCGAAATGTGCACATCTGGCACATCAAAATATACCTGGTATTTGTGTTATATATTTACAGAATGATTAATATGTAGTTATGAAAATTTATGTTTATATTTATTGGATATCTCTCCGTTCTTTTGTAATGTGTTTGACACACATTTGTAAGCGTGCTCTTTAAACAATTTCGATTAAAAGATTTCTGAAAAAAGATTGTCTAAATTGAAATGATAAAATAAGTATACTTAGTAGCATACCTTCAAACAATTCTATTAAATTAATTTCAAATATGTTTTACTGGATACATTTAATCTTTCATAGTTCCATGTTCCTTTTATTTTCAAATTTAATTTTCCACTTGGCAGATATAGGTAGCGACAGAAGTAGCTTACTCTCAAAGAGCGCCCGGCCTAATTGTCTTGATTAAAGTACAAGTGTGAAATTGGCAAGTTTTTACGCTTGATAGGTGAAGCTAGCTAGACAAGTCTTAAATACCTTTCAGAAGCACCCGGCCTTACCGAAACCGTTTTCTGATGAAACAATATGAGAAAATAATAAAATACGACATATCATTCTTCTATTTTTAAAGTTCATAATTTATAAACATATATTACCGTGGCTCTTCTAACTTTAAAATCCTTTACAACTGTCATTGCATTTTTTAAAAATAATAATGAAAAATTTTGTTTTAATAAAACAAAAAAGAAGCTGCAGACGATTTACAGTTAAAATAAAAAGCACAACCGAAAAACGTTTCAACACTGTTCATATTTACTCATGTTCTGATAAAGAAATTCGGGCTCAATAAGCCTATGATTATAATATAAAGAAAAAACAAGTTGTTGTCTTGTATGTTTGGGTTACTTTTATAGCGCGAGGGTTAATGCTATTTATATTAACAAGGCGGTAAGGTTTACATTTTTTATTAATTGAATTTTCTGGTTATTATTTTTATATCTTGTTCCATTTATAAAAGTGTTTTCAAACTTTTACTAATTATAAAAAAAAATGAAATGCCACATTTTATTATTTTCTTATATTGTTTCTCTAAACTTAAAGTTGCACTATCCAAAAGCCAGCGCAAACTTTACCGTTTAAAATCCAGATGCTGGAATAGCCGAATAAAACGTGAACATGTTAAGTGGTTTCTGTATTCGTCATATCCCTTTTATTCCGTATAACAATTTTGGAAATTATAAATGTTTTATTTACACAGGGAAGTAATTTATTTCAAATGTATAAGAAAAATGAAAAGCTTTAGTTAGGAGTTTTATAAATATACTAGGAAAAGTTCACAAAAAATTGACAATTTTTTAAAATAAGAATGAAAATTATATGGATTGTTGTTTTTCTATTATGTAATAAAACAGGTAAGACAATGCAGCATGAATTTAATATTTTCTTTTTTTCTTTAAGCAATTCATATTTTTACTTTTGTTATTGGATCTTTTAATTACGACTTAAAAATCGTTGATACATTAAAAACTAAACACTTTAGATGTTTTTTGTAGAAAGCCTGGTGCTAAGATATGGATTTGAAAATCAAAAGGAGGAACTTTGTTACGGTTTTCCGATAAACGCATCTTTTAGTCAAATTATTTTAAGAAATTCTAATGAGTTAACAATATGGAATGTCATAAAACCTGGATCATCAAGTCATAAAAACAACAAAAGCAATTCACTAATCAACTTAAGGCATTATTTTGTGAATAATTTCTTACAATTGTGTTTTTCGAACTTATCAAAGTCAGATATTGGAAATTACAGTTTGGAGGAAGTTCTATATAAAACTTGTTTCAATTTTTCCATCGACGTTGAATGTGAGTATAATTGTTTTATGATGACCGAAATATATATTATACAAAAGTCTTAATTATGCATCGAGTGTTATAGATATTATTATTTAATAATTGCATAAGAGAATTAAAATGTTTCATACTAATTTTCGATTTATCTATTTGATATACAACTTTTTATACGCCCGTCAAAGACGAAGCGTATAATGGGATCACCCTTGGCGGGCGGGCGTACTGGCGGCGAGTTTGTCCGGATCATAACTTTGACATCTATGGTCAGAATGACTTGAAACTTGGTATGCTTACATACCACGATAATGCGAAGTGCAGTGCACAGGAACCGTAACTCTAGCTTCCTAAATTTTTGAGTTATTCCCCTTTCAATGCTGTTATCATGTTTGGCCGGATCATAACTTTGACATCTATGGTCAGAATAACTTGAAACTTGGTATGCTTACTTACCACGATGATGCCAAGTGCAGTGCACAGAAACCGTAACTCTAGCTTCCTTAATTTTTGAGTTATTCCCCTTTGTGTGCTGCCAGAGTGTTTGTCTGCATTATAACTTTGACACCCATGATTGGAATGTTTTGAAACTTGGTATGTTTACTTATCACAATAATGAGAAGTGCAGTGCACAAGAACAGTAACTCAAGCTTCCTTAACTTTTGAGTTATCTCCCTTTGAATACTACCCGCATGTTTGTCACCAGCAATTACCAGTTTCTCCGCTTGTGACTGACTAATAATCTGGAATGATTTCTCTAATCAGGGGTGAGAGACAAATGACCATTTAGCTCAATATCCAAGATCATTTATCACAGAGAAGTTCGCCTCACCCAAGGATTGAACCTGTGACCTCTGGACTACTTATCCAAAGCTTTCCTTATTCTGGTGGATACTTCTACTTATTCTACCAGGGAGCAGATACACATAGAGTTGTAGGCTGAAGAACTTGCTGTCTTTGAAACAACCCAGTATACTAGAGATTACCTCAATTTTGTGATGAAGGTTACAAGAACATGATGGTAAAACTATATAAATGGTGTGGCTGGTGGTAAGTCTATTTTGTTACTGAAAATAATACCAAAATCTCAATAATTACTATTGTTTTTTATTGTACTTGTTGACTTGTGCACTGCATTTTGTATCGTTGTGATGAATAATTGAATTGACTTATTGATTATGAACAGCTTATATGAACTGTATAAGTCCCTTTACAGTTCATAATAAACAAAATATCCACATAAATGACTTGCAGATTTGACGGGCGTATCATGCTCTGCCATGCGGAGCTCTTGTTTATGGTTTTTAGGTTTATTATTTTTCAAATGCGTATAAATATACCTCTATTTTATAGGGGGCTAGTTAAGACCACCAATAATTATATACCCACAACACATGCTATTATTTTCAGATCTTTTCCTTTCTTTTTCTTGTTTATCATATCCTCTTTTTATTGGCCATTGCGTTTGCAATTTCTTTCGACTATTCAAGATATTTCAGCTAATTCTTCTGAATTTATTCTTTAACATATGTTTCAATTCTTTCTTTTTATTATTTTTCTCAGTCAAATATGACGTTATGTTTTTGCAGAGTTAAATTTAAAAATAAAATTCTGTCGAGCCTGCAAAAAAGTATTAAAAGTCAATATATTTGCATAAGGCAACGATGATATCATTTATTGGTTTATAAAGTAATTATAATAAATTTTGTACGTATATGGCAAACTAACATGTACATACGAATAAAAGAAACACAGGTTGAAGATATGACACAAAAACCAGTTAAATTTTGATGTGCCAGATGTGCACGATGTGCACATTTCGGAAATTTTAATCCTCATCAGCGACACTAAGACCAAAAGGTTTGATAGAGAAAAAACCTAAGCCAAAAAGTTGAAAATTAATGAATCTTAGGTTCCAAAATTAATATGACATAATTTTATAGCGGTATCAATTAATTCTAGGAGCAGTTGTAATTTGGTTATAACATTTGTTCAAAAAACTGTGTCTATGCATTTTAAGAACCTTTAGGTAACATTTTACTGTCTGAAAATGGAAGACAACACATTGATATCGACATTTTTCATTTTGTAAAATGGCTTTAGAGTTTGTATGAGTATTTTATTTTTAATATGTTTCCAGATGAGGCGAAAATACTTAAAATAGAAGTTGACTCAAATGTAAAGGAATATGATGATGTCAATTTGACTTGTGAAGTTGACAGCAATCCTCTTGCAAATATAACATGGATTTTGTTTAATGAAATTAATCATAGAACTGCTAGCGATGGAAGAAACAGCATACTTAGTATTGTTAATTGTACTTGCGAGCACACTGGAAATTATACATGTATAGCGTCAAATAATGAGGACAACGTTGACAAAGAAGATCTATTCCTTAATATCAGTTGTAAGTTTATAACTTTAAGTTGTTTTATTAAAAATATTGTAAAGTACAGCCGACAAAAATATTACCTTTTTAAGTTAAAAAATATTGTGTTATACGGCCACATACAGTGACGCCCCTATAATAACTCGAACTCAAATATTTCCTTAAAGAATTTACATTCAAAATAAGAAGCTTTTTACATAGCACATTTCTTTTTTTATTTATATTAAATGAACTTTAACATAATAATTTAAATTAAAAAAATTAGAAGTATTTCATCAAGCATATTTCTTTTTTCTTTATTGAATGAACTATAACATATGTTTTAGGTGGTCCAAAATTTAAAAACACAGACAATTTTCACGACGCTGTTATCAACATCAATGTTGGGGAAATTCTGGAATACAGCATCAATTTTACAGCAAATCCTTCTCCGGAAATATTTACAGATCTAAAATCTAAAATTGTTTCTTTCGATGCAGTTAATTATGCATTGTTCCTACAAAAACAGATACTTAATGAAGGAGATTTCAAAGCATATACAATTAGCATTAGAAATAATTTTGGCATCGCAAATCTTACTCTAAATGTGTTGCAGCAAAAGTTTAATACATCAGGTAAGCACTGACTTATAATAATTTAAATTATATTTATTGTGAAAAAAAAGATTTAAAATGTTCAGATTTAAACACAGGCATGTGAATGCATGTATCGTTTTATCTAAAAAGAGGCCATTAGAAAGGCCAGATTATCCAAAATATAAAATTAAGATTTTTTAGAACATTAATTTATTCTTTTTTTTTCTTTGACTTGTCTCCGATGTAAAACTGAAATAAAAAATACGTTTTGTCATAAATTGCAATATAAAAGTTGATGTCAACTCATGCTAAATACTACACCTGTAATCAAAATGGTAACCGTGAGTAGACGATACCTTTCTACGCAATAGATAAATGGTTAGCAAAATTAAATCACTGGTCCATTTACAAAACACAGTCCTCCCCCCTAAAATACTTTGCTTTGACAAGAAATTTGAAAATTTTATTGTTTTTTACTGCGTTCAATATTCTTCTCTTATCAAACTTAAGAACAACTAAAAGCTGGCAATATATTTCAAAACAAATTAAACAAGTAAAAACCTTACATAACATTTATCGTATAAATCAATAGATTATGAAGATTGTGATAGAAACAGACCATAAAAAACGAACTACTCTTTTTTATTACAGTTAAACGACTTATCATTTTAATCGTCACAGTTAGTACAGTTGTTCTGGTTACTGTATCAGTTAGTATGGTAATGATTGTGAAGAAGAAAAAGAAAAGGAAAAAAAGAAAAAAGGTTTATAACGGTAATTTACCGTATACTTGTATGTTTTCTGTCGTTGGATAAATCTAAATGTATATATCGGAAACTGAAAATTATATACATGTGAATTCACAAAAAGGCTAATATCTTGTCAGTATTCCAACCGGAATAGTTATCCCAAGAAAAAGTTTGAATTTTAAAGTTTTTATGAGTTTTACTTCTTTATTATTTATGAATTTGATCTTGCTTCACGGTGAAATTTTTTTCTTTCTTTGAAAAAATTAGATAATACCCATAACTATTATCGCTTTTTGTTTTTTTTATTAGACAAAATGCTGTACACTTCAAGGAGAATAACTACTTCTTAAAATAACGATTTATAAACATTAATCCTTTGGCATTTAAAATATATTTAAATTTGCTTTTTTGTGTCGATATATTAATATATTTTTTTTAAAAATATAACACTTACAATAGCCTAAATTTTAATTTATCGTTGACCACATTTGTTATTGTTTTTATCACAGGAGAGTACAGGGAGAATGTCTTGTATGAACCAGCTCCAATGGATTTTTTTTCTGGAATTCAGCAACGTGAAATAGACACTATGCCAGTAAAGAGCAATGAGGTTGCAAAACGTAGAACAACTAAGATTGAAGAGGAAGATCTATTAAAAAATGACAATACAGCGACAAATTCCTCCCGAGAAGGTATGCAATAGGTCGAAACTGAAAATAATTATATATATAAAAATACTGAATACAAGAAACAATAGGGTAATCTATAATTAATATTTTTATCTATTCATAGTATATATTTATTTAGAGATGTAATCGTCAACTTTCATTATAATGTCATTACAAATAATACTAGTTCTTTCCGACGTTTTCTTGTTTTAACTATTATTTTATTTTAAAATATTTCTAAACAATCACTAGTGGGAGAAAGCAAAAGAAATTGTAGCGCGATATTTCAATAATATATTTATATTTTCAGCAGTATAATATTAAATTATGTAATTATCTAACATGCATTTTGTTGACAATGTACTTTTTGTTCCTACCCAGTTTCCATTGATACTAATTCACTGCATATTCAATTTTAGAATTTATTTTTAAAAACACACTTTTATTTCTGCCATTTTGTTATGAATTGTTATAAGTCCATATCCAAGTACATATTCACTTTTTTGTAATAATTTTTGTAGATCAGCGATCAACGCAAAGAAGAAAACCGGTACCAACATCAAGGATGAATAAACGAGTTTTGGATACAGTAAGTATCCTTTTTAGATGTCCGATTGAGGTTTGGTACACCTTTACAAACATCCTGCTACTGTAAACCCCAATATCACGCAATTCTTTTACTTACTCGCATTAATGGGGACTTGCAGGAACAAAACAGTTGCACATTTATTTATTGAAATAAAAAAACATCAGCTTAAAATATAAATTCAAAATTAGACGTTTAGTAATGTTGTGCGTATTATGCTCCGAATGAATTTTTTTCCTCGACCGAAAAAAATTAGAACAAGGCAGTTACATCCATATTATAAATGTCACAAGCTTATCTATCGTATTGTTGTGATTATGTAATCAAAGATCGGACATTGAAAAAAATTCTTAGAAATCAATAAAATAAACAGACCCTTGTAACGGTTGAATAAATTTTCAAAATTTTGAAATTAGTAGATGCTAATCTGGCACATTGATTGATCAAGCTTGGAGGAATAAATAATTGTCTGACTCAAGGTCATTTTGGATGAGAGCGTATATTGACTTATAATTTTCAGTGTGTAACATTCTGATTCAAAAATCCCTGAATTTGTTTCTCTGAAGTAAAATATGTAAACTTTGTTATTATCTGACATACGTTGTAACGACATCAATGTTACTTTATATTTCAGGATTCATGAAAGTGTTTTTGTTTATTATTTCGAAATGAATTTTTTAATGTGCTTTTTTAATCAATTAATTTATTTTTAGAGTTATATGTGAGTGATTTTTTGTCAGATGTTTGTCTATGTTTCTTGTTGCACATTCTTTCTTGATTGTGAACATACTTAAATATTTATGTAACCTTGACATTGATTCACATGTTTTTTTATTTCTTATAATCTCATGATCATTTATAGAAGAATTTTCAACTATTTATCTTTTCTTATTATTATTTAGGGTTTTCAAAATGCGAGATACTGCCATGAAAAAACAAATGCCTTAAAGGAGACCAACGCAAATCAAAGTTTGCAACAAGTTAGCCTAAGCAGTTTGGCTAAACATAATGTATCTTTATCATCTGGAGATTTACAGAGTGAGGATTGTTCTCTCACCCAGTTTGGAGTTCAGCAGGATCGTGAAAGGATGGAAATTGTTAGCGCAGGTACTAATGCCGACGATAGAGATGAGTTGTTTCAAAGTTTTTCAGCTGCAACAAAAAACAATAATAGATTAAAGAAATATAATGAAAAAGCAAACCAGCTTAATTACATCGAAGTTGAATGTTCAGTTCAAAGAAAAGCTTTGATAGACTTTCATGGCTTGAAACAGAGATCAGATTATCACATTATATTAAATGACAGTGGCGTTATTGGTCCAATGACATCAGAAGATAACACCAGTTTTGATCATGATTATATAGATAACCAAGATGACTGTTCACATATTGCTGAATTAGATCACACTTATGAAAACACTCAAGGGAATTTAATTGAACCGGAAGATAAAGGTATTAATGATCAAAATCCGTTGGAATTTGCAATGGAAAATAGCGATGAGCAAACTGGTTTCGAGAGCGGTACATTGCCCGATTCATCTTAGCTTGGATATACTTATCGGTGGAGGATAAGATGAAATAGATTGAGTTTGAATGAGTTGACGGCAAATTAAGTAACGAAAATTATGTAAATAGTGCATAAATAAAAAGCTGATTGTTGATTAATATATGTTGCACATATTCCATTTAAACACTACTTCATGACATTGTCGACAAAAATGAGTATGATTACTTCAATCTTCAATAGACATTGATAATATTGTATTGAATTACATTTGAATTCGATATAGAACAGAACAATAAATACAGACACATAATCCTCAGCTTTAACATAGGAATACAAACATGCAGTTGTATTTTTGTGACAACATTAATCAATTCGGTCAATCAAATGAAAAGTATTTACGATACAAATATATATATATATATATATATATATCTATATATATATATATATATATATATATAATATTGTTTTACTGTATTTAAAGATATAACTCCAAATTATTGTTCATTGTTATATGTTTGTGTGTGTGTGTGTGTGTTCGTGTGTTTAAGATAAAAATACTTAAATATTAATATTTTTGTATGTTTTAATGATAAATTATTTCTTTAAAGTTTTGCAACTGACGATCTTTAATATTATTTTAGTGGTCAAATCCTGTAGCCCATTTCACACAATTTTAGTGTTAAAATAGGTCTGAAGCGAATCTACAGTTCTTGACCAAATTAAAACAAAAATAATAGTTCTGTTGATCTTTATAGTCATATTTTTGTATAAAAAGAACTAACCATATGGTTACAATTTCAAACAAAAAAGCTGATCTTGCTTACACTTTGAAACAGTTGACTGAGTACGGGTAGAGCAGCTCGAGAGTGTACATGTACGTATGTTCATCGTTTACAAATGTTTTGTCACAAAATTTATTCTCAAATTCTTTTATATGTTTCAATAAAGCTTGAATATAGATAAATACAACATAGTTTTGTCCTAATTTTACTAGACATTGACATAGTGACTAAACATAAGTCAATGTGATCCAGAGGTGCAAATGTCTTCTAATAAACGTTAGAAAATATTATAATTAGATATATGAAGGCAAAATTGATTAAAAATATATCAGGTCTGTATTTGCTATTAGTCTCCACTTATTTTCGCAATATGCAGAAACTAGGTTAAGGTCGAAAAAATACAGTTAGCGAAAAATGTTGGAAAGCTGCCATTTGAAACGAATGTCAAGTGAACACTGAAATATCAGACGAAAATCAGGAATTAGCCCAAGGCTACATGTCAGAATATTAATTTATAACAAAGACCTGCTAAATTTTGATGTACCAGATTTGCACATGTCGGAAAATCATTCTTCATCAGTGACACCAGGGGCCGAAAAGTTTAATAGATTAAAAAACATTAGCCAAACAGTTGATATTTGATGAATCTAAAGTTCCAAAATTATATGAATCCAAATCCAGCTAAGGAATGCTTGGCATGAGGGAACAGACCTTAGTTTTAAATACATTTAAAAATTAAGACGCCTGAACATTTTGCTAAATGATATATTTTCTGACAGCACAAAGTACTGCCTACTAATCTAATACACAGAAAGAACATCGACACGTGTCAAAGCTGATAACACAAGAAGCTATTAATTATCTCATTTGAAAGTTATAAAAGCAGGATAAAGTCTTACAAAAGTGAATAAAAAATTTGCGAATAAGTCACATTTCGATTAGTTTTGAATAATGGCCATTTAAATTTGCATATGTATCACTGGGGTAAGAGTTGTTTTAATAATTCTATTACGATAAAAGGGAGTTAACCTGTCTTCATTTATTGACTTTTGGTTAAAATGATTTCAATGAATCGACCCTTAATTTTCATTAGCTTTCTTTGTTTATTGTTAATAGATACAAATTGGTAAACAAACACAAATCTAGCATTCCATTAACAAATCACAATAATACCGAACTGACAACTAAGATATTCAGTAGAATACGTGAAAGAAATCATCGTCGATTTGTATTCTGAGGAATAATCAATAGTCTACATCAGTAAAATGTTAGAAAAACAAAATTCTACAATTTGGAATATTTACGCCGACTCGGAAACAGTGGTTCAATTGACAACAAACCTCGAAGTGACCGCTGCCCTGTTTCTGTTACACCTCGCGATTATCACACTTTAGAAAGATGAGTTAAATTCAACACAAGGGGCAATTAAGATGATTTGTGTAGAGGGTAAAAAATTTTGACGTATAATAACTGGGAAAAGGTATTTTTTCGGATGAAAGGAAGGTTACAATTAGATCATACGTGAGGATTTATGTGTGGAAAAAGTGACGAGGGGTTGGGATCCGATTTGGTACCTCCGCGTATTACACGCAGTTCGGGTGCTGTTGACGGAAATATTAATTAAAAAATACCAACAAGTGTTAGAAGACAATTAATGGTTTGTTATTGCCAGTCATTTTCCAACAGGAAAATACATTTTCCATGAAGACAATGCTCCGGTATATCGTGCAAGATCTACACAAGATTATATCAATACAAACCACATAAGTACGATGGGTTGGCCTACACAGTCGCCTGACATAAACATTATTAAAAATTTGATTATCTGTCAAGTGGTAGTATGTTTGGCTTATGTTTTTATCGATCAAACTTTTCGGTCTTAGTGTCACTGATGAGGAATGAATTTCCGAAAAGTGCACATCTGGCACATCAAAATTTAACTGGTTTTTGTGTTATATATTGTTATTCAAAATCACAAAAAAGTAAATTTCAAAATTTAAATCTTTATATAGCAAAAATGATACCATTTGTGTTCCCAAAAACTAATAATAAGCAAATCACGAACGAGCCAAGCTATTTATACAAAATGGATGGAAAGCAATATAACATATTAAAGAGGGACAGCAACATAAAATAAAATGTACTGTATACTGTATATGTATCTACAGGCATATAATAATGTTTTCAGTCTGTACATATTGTTGACTTTTGTTCAAATTTATTAATTTATTTACTGGGGTTTTATATCCCAGTAAAGAATATTTCACTTATACCAAGATGTCACAAGGTGTGACCTTTGCAATGTGCTAAGGGATATGTGCAGGCAGGATTCCTTAGTGTTCCACGTCTGTCGTGACCCGCAGAATTGGATTCGTTTATAAGGTCTTATCCGAAGGACCCTGAGGCATTTATTTCTTAATGCTTGGTGGAAGAACAGTGACCACCAATTTTGAAGTCTTGGTCAGATCCAGTTGGAGCGAGTGCACCACAAACTGTTTTATAACTATAGAAATGGTCTGTCTTTAAATGCATGAAAACTGAATTTACTGGATTTATTTTTTCAACCCATTGCAGAGTTCTCACACAAGTGCCAAAAAGGAGGAAAGCATTTTATGCCATTCATATCTTTGTATCAGTTGTCTGGTTCTGTAAGCACTTTTCCAGAAGCTCTTGTTCTCTCGGTGTCGAAAATATACAAAGATAATAACTACATATTTTTCATTTGCCTGTTTTTGTTCAAACATCTTACATTTGTTATATATCTATGTGTAGAAATTATGTTTACATGAGCTGCGCCAAGTGGGGCAAAGATTGACCGTCTTGAACTAGCTTGATATAGAACTAGCACCACATAAAACAGACGAAAAGAATTGAAATATAATTCAGACAAGACAGCATAATAACATAATATTTTAAAATATAATAAACATGTATTCTAAATTTCATTTGAGTCTATATATATTTGTATACGCACAAAGTCCAAAATTGGCCTTAAAGGAACTTATTTCGGTAAAAATAAGATGTTACCATGGTAAAACTAAACTTCAGAGTAATAATGACATTGTTTCACATTAATGCAAACAATCTTAAATCATTAAATACACAGGCACTAACTTTTTCATTTATTTGTGACCTAGTGACATGATTTGCAATCCTATTCAATGATTTGTCATGGGATTTAAATTAACCAACTTTGAGATCATTCAGACAAATCATGTATTTAAATGCACGGAAACCAAATTTCTATTTTTACTAACTGTGTCTGTGACGTTTGATGAGTGTATGATAAGCAAACAATTGGAAATTAGATATGTGATGCTTACATTATTTTTCAAAACCAACTGCCAATTGCAAGTAGTACATTTCTTTGTTGCATGGTAATTATGAATATTATAACTTACTTCATAACACAACTAGACCTTGAGCGTAGACCTGCTGACCTGGTTTGTAAAACCTTGCAATATTTGTGTTTGCTTGTAATACGTTTTAACAAGACAAGTACAACCTGGTGAGACTCTTGGTTGTAACTTGTAACGCTGAACATTGAAATGTATGGTAGCATTGATCAATTGGAGAAAACTAAATAGTTGAGATTTTCAAATTAAGAGCATATTATAAATAAACATCATAGAAAAGATGTCCACTTTAAACTGACAAAAAAAAAACCAAAAACATATTGGAATGAAAAAAAGCTTACCATATCTGACATTCCATAACATTACCTTTACATATGTTTTTCATGTTTTTTATCAATATTTGATTTTGTTACCATATTTCGTAAACAATAGTTCAATTCACCTTTACCCATACTTATTTGAATTTACCAATAGCCTTCCTTCTGTATATGATATAAAAAATAAAACAAACATACTAGTTCTTGTCCAAACCATAATCCAAAAAACAAAGCAAAAAACTTTGAAAGCTGGCAAAATTGGTTACACACGTGAACTTCCATCAAGGAAGTGAGGCCGGGTGCTCCGGAAGGGTAAGCACCTCCTGTCTAGCTAGCTACACCCGTCACATGCAAGTCAATTTTGAGAATGAAAGGAACAAAGAACTATGGTAAGTCAAATATATCCAGTATAAGTTTGGACACAGTGACTACATACTTATCAACTAGACTAGAATCAACTCGAGAACTACTACTAAAACAACGAGCCTTTAATAACTTCTGAGGTTTGCTGATTCATTTCCCCATTCATAGATATAAAAGGTGTTGTACTTTCTTTATTACTAAAAAAAAGTTTGTAAGTTTAAAACAAACCTTAAACATATAACATGGAAAACATGTTGATTTTTCAATTGATAGGGGACATATCAATTAAATGCTAAGTGTTCTACAAGCAATGTATGCAAAACAATTGTTTTAAAACAATAAAAAACAATACACATTAAAAAAGGATGCTCAGTTCCAATAAATTCATATTTTTTTTTCAATATTGATTTTTATTTGTTAAAAAGGACACATATTACCGTTTAAGTAATTCTACGTAACAAAATTTACACAGTCTGCTTCATATCAGTTACATCATGCTCCCCAACATATATAACATACAGTGCACATTAAGCAATTAAATCGCAGATATTATACACCCAAATCAACACATTTAACAGTCTTCCATTTGATGGTTGTGTGTTTATGAATAATATGACGAACTTTTCGGTTCAAAAAAAAGGATAATAGCAAAACATACAACATAAGATTGACAGAGAAAATGAAATGGACTTTAATATTTAAATTGACTGATAGAGATATTCCAAGAGTAGGCTAATCAAGGTTCTTCAAAAAATTTATGGCAGTCATCACAATATTGTTTATAAGTATGTACGCAGTACTTTTAGGATATTGCGAGCTGATGGAAGTTGTCTTGCAGTGGGCAGATGGACACATCATTTTATCGGATAAACAGCATGTAATTTAACCTAGTATCCATATGTAATAAGCATTTTTTTCCCTTGCTCTGGGACTCTGTAATAATAAACAAAATATCTAAGAGCATTAATTACTAAGCTCACAAATAAAAAAGTAGATTAAGTTTAACTAATTGCTATCTTGTAACTTGTTTTATAAACTATCCAGTGAACTGCTATAACAAGTGGCCCAAAAGGGCCTGTGGAGCTAAACTGACAAAAATGGTTCTTGAAAAGGCATTTAGCTACTTTTTCCAACTTCTCATTTGCTTTATTAGTTGATATTAGATCAGCAAATAAGAAAATGTGTTAAGAAGGCAGGAAATTACTTGTATAAATGATTAAATAAGCTTGGTGAGCAGGGTTAAATATTGAATGTATTGAAAATTTTTTGTTTCAATAGGACATTTAGAAAAATTTGTCAAAAGGGACATCATCCAAAAAATCTAGTAGATTTGAAGTTTTGGTCGATTTGCACCTGTATGTTTTGTGTTCTTCATTCTTACATGTATGCAGTTTAAGAGATGTGCTTACAATTTATTGCAATAGCTCTTTTTTTGCGCAGGGAACACAATTTTACTAAACATGATAATGGGCCTTAACCTGAAGATAACTGCAAAATTATGAAGCTTTAGTCCTAGCTTTATTCAGGTGACAATATTTTCAAAGTTGATTTCCAATATAAAGCTATGTAAATATACTGACCCTAGGGTGGGGCAAAAAGTGAGGACCTCCATTTATGTAAACTCGGTACAGGGACTTGAGCTGATGTTAAATGCTTAATATAAAAGCTGTAGGCCTTACAGTTTCAGAGAAGAAGAATTTTAAATTTGACTTCCCATATAAATATATGTAGATATATGGGCTTCCGGATGAGAACAAAAAATGTCCCAGGGGCCTTTATTTGTACAAACCCGGTAAAGGGACTTGAGCTGATTATTAAAGCTTTAAGCCTTACAATTTTAGAGAAAAATATTTTTGATCTTGATTTCCAATATATGCATATGAAGACATATGGGCCCCTGTGGTGGGGCCAAAAATGGCCCAGGGGCCTTTATTTGTACAAACCTGGTAAAGAGACTTGAGCTGATGTTAAATACCAAATATGAAAGCTTTGTGCCTGACAGTTTCAGAGAAGAAGATTTTTAAATTTCATTTCCAATATATGCATATGCAGATATATGAACCCCTGGGGTGGGGTCAAAAATGGCCCAGGTCCCTTTATTTGAATAAACCCGGTAAAGGGACTTGAGCTGATTATGAAAGCTTTAAGCCTTATAGTTTTAGAGAAGATTTTTAAATTTGATTTCCAATATATGCATATGCAGATATATGGACCCCTGGGGTGGGGCCAAAATGTTCCAGGGCCACCATTTGTACAAACTTGGTAAAGGGGCTCAAGCTGATATTAACTGCCAAATATGAAAGCTAAAGGCTTCATGGTTTCAGAGAAGAAGATTTTCAAAGTATATATCCCATTATAAGCCTTATTTGCCTCAGTTGTTTTCCGTTTTTGAAATCCTATTTTTTGACGCACAACAGCCTCCTGAAAGGCCAGTATTTCAATTCATTTCAAGTATTGTTATGAATGAAATCGATCTATTTAATATTTTGGACACTTTACAACCTTATTCTGTATGCTTATACACATTTTATCGTCGAAATTTGTCGCTATCCTCTGTCAGTTAAACAGGAGAACCGTGTGTCCATCCAGTACTGGCCGGTCGGATCAGAGGTAAACCATATGCCTATCTATTCTTTCTTTTTGCACAAAAGCGATATAACCTATTGAATATTATGTCCAAAATGAATGTAGATAATTTACGAAAACCCATAGACCCACGATCCTAAATGATTAAAATAAATAAAATAATGCAATAATAATTTAAAACAGAAAATAATGATATATCGACTGTAAACTTGACAGGAAAGTTTTATAATTTTTTTACATTTATTATTACAGATCGGTTGTTTTATTCTGTTGAACAGGGTTACTTCTCTTGATGTCGGCACTTACCTTACCTTACTTAGCTCTTGTATAGTTTGTTCCGTTTTCCTTCTCCTATGTACCGAGCCCCGTTAGTACCACAGACAAATAAATATAATGAAATCGAGAGCACGACTTTGAAATTGAGCGCACTTTTTTGAAATCGATCGCAAGACTTTGGAAATCGAGCGCAAGACTATTGAAATGGAGCGCATGACTTTTGAAAATCGAGCGCAAGATTTATAGCAGTATAAAAGGAAGCACATATACATAAGACGGATTTGAAAGCAAAGAGTGCTTCATGTGATCATCTGATTTTTTTTTTTTTTCATTATTTTCAAATTGCTTTATATTAACTTGAAATTCTTTTCAGTTCTTGCAAACAACATGGATTTTTTTTATCCCCAACTAATTTAAAAAGGAAAATTTAAATGGGTTTTCAACTATTATTATGTTTATAATGATAATCCTCGTTTAAAAATAGAGTTTTATTGTGATTTAAATCTTATTTTTGTACTTAATTAAACCTAACGCAATATGCAACTTTAACATAAACCAGAGAGAGTTTTTGTTGTTAACTTGTTAATCCTGTGGTGAATTTAAAAAAAATTATCTTCGCCGGAAAAAGGCTCGAACACGTGCTTACATAAGAATTACAGTCCTTAACTTTTTTACGAAAACAACAAAACTTTTCTGAACAACTATACATTTTTAAACAACAACAACAAATTTCCTGTGGGTACAACTTGTCCACAGTTTAAGACTGATTGTTGTGAAATTTGCATTTGTTATCCTGATGATTTAAAGATGTGCGTATAGTGAAATAAAGATATTTTAAAGGATATTTCAACCGCGTTGATGAAACTATGATGGCATGATGGTACATTACAACGAATTACATAATGCCTTGCAATCTTATTAGCTGATAAAGAAACGACATTACTGTGACAATTTCTTTCTTTACAACATCACTGTAAGCAGTTCTGCCTCTTGGATGTATCTTTGCATTGCATTACTGCATGTGTCTGGTTCGGTTTGGTTTAGTTTGTTTCGGTCGTGTGTTTAATAAATCTATACAGTTCTGCATGGTAACTGTTGGCAATTGAAAGAAGAGATTTAGTTCTATAATAGTAAATATCTCCTACCTCACATGTGACACTTGAAGTGTCAGAAAAACATACCACGATATATCGCTGATGAGATCACGTACTGTGTAACACTTAACACCCTGCCTCATATGTGACATATATTGTATGTATAGATATGGCAAATTAGTGTAAATGTTTTGGCTAAATATTCATTTTTGTTGTACGCATTTCCTGTTTTACTTTATACTCTTTGTCAAATACAACTATTTAATATGAAACTTGCGTATAATGTCCCACTCTTGATTTAGATATTGTTATTACCATTACACTTATAACTTTAAATGAACACTGATACAATGAAAATTAAGAAAAAGTACATTTGCAATAGCATTTACATATTATCTACTGTAACACTAGGCCACTTTCCACCCTATGTGCATGGTGAATACTTCACCCGGGTATGAGATAATAACTAAATATGCAAAGGCAAGTGCTGCTACGCAGCCGAGCGGATCTTCAGAGTACATTATGATATAATCATTGTTATATTTATTAAAATAGAGCTGCCACCACCTCACAATATGAGGAAAAATTTACACATAATGTGTGGGTCCGTAAAACCAAAATAGTTTTGTTGTAAGAGTTGTAGGTAAGTCAAAGTTTGGTTTGGGGATTAAAGGTAAAGAATAGTAACCCATATAGTTGGTTACATTATCTGCATGGGATGTTGATCTTCTGGCTGAATGACTTCTCTGGACAGTAAGTCTGGTGAGCTGAACTTGTTGTAATATTCTGGTGGTGTGGTTAAACAAGTATAAATAAGAAGGCACACATAAACCCTAAACCAGTATGTAGCCTATTTAACATACAAGCCTGAGTTTAAGATGCAATATCAAGTTGAAAATACCTGACCAATGAAATCATAAAGTCAACTGAAATAAGTAATAAACTAAACCTTGGTGGTTGTACAAAAACCAAACATGGTATAAACAGCAACTATACTTGCATGGTATCTACAAGTATTCTTGGTATATAGAAGGTACAATTTCAGTGATCAGGTGGTCTCACCTTTACCCTAATGAACTGAAATAACTTACTTCCACAACAACTGACTTTAAAAATGGAGTTTTAATTGTTTATACAATATTTAATTTGGAAAATAATAAATAACAATATTTACAAGAAATGCACCTCACTACACTACCTTTGACTCCCAAACTAATATAATAACTGAAATTGACTAGATAAATTGACTAAAAATAATGGTCCAAATATACTTTAAAATCTCTTTTCCAATTGAAAGTAATACATGAATCCCTAGTTTAAAATAAAATGTCCTAAGACCAAAATGAATATAGTATTTATGGTTCTCCTAAAATAGGTTGGATTTACAAAACAAAAACGCCCCGTGTGACACCTGTATCAGGTATGCACAAAAATAATATGTCCCCAATCTGAGCAGCATTTCAGTAATTAAAATTCAATAATTAAAATACTCTAAAATTTAGAAAAATACCCCCAAGAAATAATTCTATATAACCCAAAAACATCGTAAACCTATAGATTAACCCCCCCCCCCCCCATCTTTGATAGAGAACATCAGTTGTCAAATGTTAATGACAAGGGATTGGCTGGGTAAAAGACTGTCTCAGGTCGTGGCAACTGGTATGCTTGCTCATCGTGGAAATTCGATGAGAGCTAAAGACCTGGGTATGAACTTCACTTGGATTAATTTGGCTACTTAGTACTGGATGGTGCGCATTTTATTGGAAGTATGTACCTCCAAAGGCAAGTTGCTCGGTCAGGTGAAAAACCAAAATGGAACGGTTGCTGGCGTTTTGGATGCAGACGAAGGCAAAAAGGAACTCCCGACCGAACTTTGGACCGCTTTATAACTGGGCGTGGTCGACCAAAAAAATACGGTCGACCGGAATGACCAGCCAATCCCTTAAGGCCATTTCGACCGTCGTGACCCCTAAAAAGGGTCAAGAAAAAGGGACGACCGAAATGGTAAGTTTCAAGATGGCGGCGATTCTTGTAGATCCCTCATAGAAAATAATTCTCTCCTCCAGTAGTTGTACAACTTCAATCAAAGTTTTTATGACTGAAATAATGTTCTCTATAGTTTCTTAACTAATGTCCCCTGCTAATTTGAGCAACAAATAATGTGCATATAACAATTAAAATATTCTGACCCCCTTCACTTGATGTGTGAATATTAACATGAATTAATCGAATATACAGTTTACAACATAGATTAAATTAGCAGTAATATTTTAGTTAGATTACTGCTTGCTTAGATATAATAGTGATGAAACACCCATCCCCATTACACACCATACATGATACAACCTATAAACATGCTGCCCCATATTCCCCGCTAGTTTACAAAGTGAACATTTTTTTTAAAATGTAACACTACTTATAAAAGAAAATTGTTTTATCCCTAATAGGATTGTTTTATTAAGGCTGTTGTTTCTGAAAAATAGTCCATGCTTTCCTAATAAACATCTTGCATCTTCTTTTACATGCAAATCATCTGTAGAAGTAATGAATTGTTGTTGATTTACAAAGTCGTGCGCTCGATTTGCAAAATCGTGCGATCGATATTTAAAAGTCTTGTTTCCACTATCATAGAATTCCATAATCTACCGAGTTTTGTGCTTTCATTATGATATGATTACTTACAATATCGGTCAGTAATTCAATCATCTATGTAACCATTCATCGTATGGTCAAGTTATTTAGGTGTCTGTGTGCATATTAAGGATAAAATGTATTTCGTTTTCAAAAATCATCACGGAAGACATTTTTTCTGCCGGTGGAAAATTTACTGTCAACCACTGCAGAAATATTCCCAATCCCTTTTTTCCTGATTCGCGCTGAACCGCGGTGGGTCACGGTGGACGGCAGTGGAAATTAAATTTAATCAACATAGAAAGCATAAAATGTTCTTAAAATGGCTCATTTTGGTACTTAAAACTCAAAGGTTAAAAAAAGGTTGTTACCTTAACCTCATTTTGAAAGTCATTTGAACTTGACACTAAAGACTCAATGTCGTTATCTTTGCAAATAATCGATATATACCATTTTAAGGATAATTACGAAATTCTAAAAAAAAAAAAATGCGAAAACGTGTAACTCAGTTTTCAACCGAATTTCATAAAATGACAAAATTAAAGGTTTAAGAGCCCTAGAGAAAGCAAATATCACATCAGATTTTTTTCTCCCATCATTGATTTCGGAGAGAAGAGTTTTAAAGTTTTTGCACAACGGGTCATCGTGATCTAGTTTCAATAGACATTGCAACGGCATGAACAAATCTAGACATGCCTCTGACCAAGTCTCTTTGAAAGCTGTCAAGTACTTTCAGGTAAGTAGAAAATGTGTTTACGACGCATACACACATCTACACGACCTTCGTTCAAGTAAGGTACAGCTCACACTAATTGCCCTCGACTGTGCTTTAAAATATAAATGACTATGGCTTCAAGCTGAGGGAGTGGCAAGATATGTTTGGACAAAAATGAGGCATCCGAGTTCGTAGCGGAAATGTTAAGAATATTAATCAATAACATGTTGTTACCACTATCAACAATGTTTCAACTTAAAGAAGCCAAAAATAAATTGGTTCCAGCTGGTAGCAAACCGTTGATGTTTCTGTACTTGAGTGGGGAAATTAAAAAATTTAATTATCACAAATTAACAAAAACCAAAAACAGGCAAAATGTAGGTGTTAGAAGACATCACTCATCCAATGATTTCAGCTTCTCTTATTTCAATGGTTTTTCATCCATTGCAAAATTATTAAACCAGTTCAGGATGGAGTAAAACATTTATGCCATTTAAACCTTTGTATCATCTGTTTGGTTCTGTAAGCAACTTTCTCCTTGTTCTTCGTCTTTTGCTGTCTAAAATATACAAAGATAAAAACTACATATGTTTCATCTGTTTTTGTCATTTACATTTCATCTATCTATGTTGTTTTATGTCTTTGTTATGCAAATCGAAAATCGATGCTAAATGATTAAAAAAACTAATAACCTTGAAAGTTCATTTTTTGTTCCAAAATAATCATAAATATTATGAGTTATTTCATTATACAACTATATTGTGTGTTTGTGATACAGTAAAAACATTTTGAAATAGAAAAAGCTTACCACATCTTGTACTGATAGCATAAATTTGACATATGCTTTCATATTTTTTAACTATGTTGCCATATTTTCCCAAAAGTAGTTAAATTCACTTATATCCATACCTCTTTCAATTTATAAATAAGATTATTTCTGTCTTTGATGATTTTGACTTGAATAAAAACGACAACCAGTAAAACAAAGATCACAATTACAAGGCCAATGATAACTCCAATGTTTTGTTGATCCATTTCCCCATTCTTAGATGTAAAAGCTAATGTTGTTTGTTCATTACTAAAATAAAGTTAAAGTTTAAAAATGCATCTTATAAATAACAAAGAAATTATTTTTAAAAAAAACATAATAACAAGACGCCCATGGGCCTTAACGCTGTGGTGTGAATGTAGTTAAAATCATTAGCAAAATAAAACTCAAAAAACTTTCCAAGTTTTCTAACAAGATGTAATCAGAAATATCTAGTCAAGATTTATTTATAAATAGCTAATATGCATGTAACAACTATAGTAAATAATTTCAAAATTATTACAATTTCAGTATACTATGTCTTTGACCTTTGAATGTATGACCTTGAACCATATATCAAAATAAATGTCAAATCAATACCTACAATATTCTAATATACATGCCCTTCAAAAAAAGTTAAAATTTTCAAGATAATTAACAATTTGAGTTGTCTTATGCAGCTATGACCTTGACCTTTGACTATATGGCCTTAAACTATATTTCAAAATGATCGTCATATCAATACCTACAATATTGTCATATACATGCCTATACAAAAAGTTCATAGTATTCAAGATAATTGACAATTTCAGTTGTATTTTGTAGCTATAACCTTGACCTTTGAAAATATGACCTTGAACCATATATCAAGAAGATTGTCATATTAATAGCTACAATATTCTAATATGCATACCTAAACAAAAAGTTGATAGTTTTCAAGATAATTGACAATTTCAGCTGTCTTATGTAAGAATGACCTTGACCTTTAAACTTATGATTTTAAAACATATATCAAAATGATTGTCAGATCAATACCTACAATATTCTAATATACATGCCTAAACAAAAAGTTGATAGTTTTCAAGATAATTGACAATTTCAGTTGTCTTATGTAAGAATGACCTTGACCTTTAAACTTATGATTTTAAAACATATATCAAAATGATCGTCAGATCAATACCTACAATATTTTAATATACATCCCTATACAATATTTTAAAAGTTTTCAAGATAATTAACAATTTCAGTTTTCTTATGTAGCTATGACCTTGACCTCTGACCCTATGACCTTAAACTGTATTTCAAAATGATTATCATATCAATACCTACAACATTCTGATATATATGCCTATACAAAAAGTTAATAGTTTTCAAGATATAGTGACAAATATATAAATTTTAGCAATTTTCCCACTAAGAGCCTTGCCACTTCTCCATTTATAGCCCAATCGCTTCCATTTGTGCAAATCTAAAACTAGATGACCTAAGAATGTTATAAATGAAATAACTAAGATATATCTCTTGTACATTCAGAGGAGAAGATTTTTAAAGTATTTCACTATTTCCCACTTATGGGGCCCCAAAGGGGCATAACTCCTTCATTTGTGCAAATCTGAAAGGCTTTCACCCAGACATCATCTTCACGAAGTTTTATCAAATTTGGGTTGGTAGTTTCAGAGTTGATTAAAATGTAAAATGTTAACGCATGATGCACGACAGACGACGGACGGTGAACCATCGCAATAGCTCATCTGAGCTTTCAACTCAGGTGAGCTAAAAATTTTGATTTTGATTGAGTTTTTTAAAATAAACGTAATGTGTTTAACTAGAAATGTATATAAAACAATTGTTTTAAAACAATAAAAAATAATGCATAATTTAACTGTTAAAGGTTTTTTCTTTGGTTGGTCATAGTTTTAGTAAACTAATAATTCATTTCCAATATTTATTTGCTTGTCTTTTTATTGGCCCGACATTGTGCCTTTAAACAAAAATTATCGTTTCAAATATTCTCTTAACCAAATTTACATAATCAGCCAAATTGCATGCTACGCCATGCTACATCCAACCATATTGCAGCTCTTTAACACATAATGTATTTCATATATATACATATAGCGTGCATTCAACAATTATTTTGCAAGTATTATACACTTTATTCAACACATACAACAATCTTCATTTTGACAATGGTTTTACCCGATTTTGTTATTTTGATGAATGAAATACTTAATTAAAACAAAAATGAGCTTTTTGGTAGATAATAGGGTTAAAAAAGAATGTGAATGAACTTTAACATTTTAGCAGATAAAAAACACACAAAAGATTTGTACGCTTACAATTCTGTTTCCAGAACAGTATATGTATCAGTAGGGTATGCCATGCTGACATTAATATACTTGCAATTGGCAGATGTACACATCATTGGATTTAAGAAACAACATGAATATCTCCCAGTTTCCATATGTGGTAAACATGTGTTGTTCTTTATTTCCTTTCCCCCAGGACCCTGTAATATTAAAGTATTAAATATCTAACACAACTACCTGGTAAATTTTGATGTGCCATATGTGCACATTTGCGAAAATCATTCCTCATCAGGGACACTAGGGGCTAAAAAGTTTGATGGATGAAATAAAACAAACATTTGAAAACTGATCAATCTAAATAATATGTTCCAGTATCCATGTATGATAAACAACTGTTGTTTTCTATTTCCTTTGCTTCAGGACTCTTTGGTAATAAAGTAGTAGTTTAAACTATTCAAGCTATTTGATAAACTTTATTCTTTTATCATTTCAACTTTTCATTAAATATTATGAATTTTCGAGTACATTTCACACATTTTGAAATAGAATAAATCGGATACCCAATATTTCTGATGGACTATTGATTTTTTGTTTATTGAAATTATTACCCAACAATATCCCACCATATCCGATAGTGTTTCGATGCATGATTTGCCACTTTTCGTTCCGCTAGCGACAAAACTGCCTTAATGTAAGTGTCGATATGGTGTTCATAGTATTTAGGGAGTGGGGATTTAGAACAGACTTGGAAGACCCATCAACTCTATTAAATTTTTATTCGCAATTAATTTGTGCTAATGTGTTTTTTAAGCTTCGATATATTTAAACTTGTTGTTACGAAACGACCTTTCCATCAAAAATCAATATCAACTTACCAGTATGGTCACATTATAATTAGAAACACAATTTACTGCCCTGCATTTATCATCTTCAGTTATGTATAAGTTAATGCCATCGCCTGGAACTGTCAAAAGAAAAAATATACTTCAATGTTATATTTCATCCTTATATACTGCAGAAATATATCAAATTTCATGTTCAAAATTTGTTAAAAGTACAAGAGAATTCCAGATTGGTTTTTGATAGAAATTATAAAATACAAAATGCTAGAGAAAAACACCCATTATTTATAAAACTGTTAACTCAAGGATATTGCAAGCCTTGTCTAATCAAGGCTAAAGAGTTTTATGGCCGTCATCACAATATTAATGATAAGTATGTAGTCACTGTATCCGAACTTATACCGGAAATATTTTTCTTACCATAGTTCTTTGTTCCTTTCCTTCTCAAATTTGACTTTGGATGTGATGGGTGTAGCTTGCTAGACAGGAGGTACTTACACTTCTGTAGCACCAGGCCTCATTTCCTTGATAAAGTTCACATGTATAACTAAATTGGCAAGTTTTTTGTTTTTGTTTGTTTTCTTTTTTTTTTTTTTTTTTTGGAGCGGGGAATTGAAAATCGGACACGGACTGGTATGTTTGTGTTTTATTATATCATATAAATTAATGATTAAACTGTTTTTGCATCTATTTTACAAGATTTATATTTATAATTAGTGCTTCTAAAATCGGTTGGTATATTATTATCGAGTCCTTTATTATCCTGTCTTTAATTTGTTTTTATTTGTTGTGTTCTTAGTAATGTTGATCATTGCAAAATTCATGTTTTAGTAACACCGGTGGTTAGATTTACATTGAATTTGACGTACACTTTTTTAACATCGAGGTAATTAACAAATAGTACAGGAAAGACATCTACTTTTATTTTTCCCCTTTTTCTTTTACATTTTAGAATAATGATTTTTTTTGTAATTACCTATGATAGTTAGGTCTCTTTTTATTTTAATGTCCTTTTTCCCAATAGATCCAACTGTACATGTGTATGTTCCATTGTCTCTATAGCTGATATTGAGTACAGTCATTACAATAAGCCATGTTTCTGTAACGCTCAGGTTCACCTTCTTCTTAAATCCCTCTTCTATCATAAAGTAATTTGGTGAACCTATAGATACAATTAATTCACCTTCCTGTTGTAGGTATACATAATCAATATCTTTATACTGCTGTAAATCCCATCTAATTACAGCATCATCATGTAAACACACAGTCCCAGCACTTACACAACCTAAAAATAAAGTAACCAATCATAAAAACAGTAACAGTAAAACTACAATTGAACAAATGAACTACATGATAACTTTCATCATATTTTCTTTAACGATTAGCACACAGATTAAATATAATTATCATAAGGGCTCAGTTGTTGTCCATTTTACCTGGTGACACAGTCTACTATCTTGTTTTATCATGTGACCAACCTGTTTCTCTGCAGTTTAATTCTGGGGTAAATAAAGTCCCAACAAGTAATGGGAATTGGAAATGCACCAAACAAGGCAGGATTTAAACAAAATACATCCCTTAATTCATATGTTAAAGAGCTTGAACAAGATGCAGCAGTTTAAAAAAGTTCTCCTTGTGACTGAAAATGAAAATGCGCATCTGGCACATCAAAATTTAACTGGTATTTGTATTATATATTATAAGCTTTAAGACATTAAAAGTTTTCTTTTCTGCCATCTTTATTCTTAAGCAATTTTAATAGTGATCATAATTTTTGAATTTCATAATTTGAACAAGTTAAAATTTGTTAAATTGTATTTTGCTGAAATGTAGATTTTTTTCTTAACTGCTTAGCCTGATAAAGAAATGAAAAAAAAGCAACTATACATTATAAGGGGATTTTTAGATACTTTTTTGTTTCACTCTTTACTAATCTTCTAAGTTCAAAAAATTCTTAATTTGTCCATGAAGATTTTTATGCTGTTTTTGGTAAGACTTATTCTACTGGCTTCATGCACTTGTTTGTTAGAGAGATATACAATTCTGTGAGATTACTACTTGTTTCTTGCACCCCTGTATTTATCGTGACTTCTGGACTGAAAAATGTCGCATATCTTCTCTTTATGATGAGCTGTTTAAAATGATACCGAAATTTGCTTTTGGTTTATTATCCCACTAACAAACTAGTAAGTTATGTATAAAATGTATCAGACTTTACAGTTTCAATATCAAAAAGTTATATAAAAATCCTCGTTAAATGACAAAATACAAGTCTGCAGATCAAGTAACATAAATTTTTCAAACAAGAGGGCCAAGAAGGCCCTTGACGCTCATCTGAAGATGATGTACACTCAACCTTATTTTGGCAAACTGAAGCTTCTATTTTTAAAAGATCTTTTTCCTATATTTCGAACAAGTGACCTAATTATTGACCCAACATGACCCATATATGAACTTGAGCTAGCTTTTGTCAGCAGGATCAATCTCGGCAAGTTTGGTGGAGATTGGTCTAAAATTGAGCCATCAGATGTGTTAACAAGGTTTTTCTATTATTTGACCTAGTGACCTACTTATTGACCCAACATGGATCATATACGAAATTGAGTTAGGTCTTGTCAAGGGGTTATTCTGACTAAGTTAAATAAATATTGGACTAAAATTGGTGCCTCGGGAGTGTTAACAAGGTTTTTTTTATTATTTGACCTAGTGACCTACTTATTAACCCAACATGGTCAATAAACAAACTTGAGCTAGCTTTTGGAAAGAGGATCATTCTGATCAAGTTTGAGAAGGATTAGAGTAAAATTGGGGCCTCAGGAGTATTAACACTGTTTTTTTCTGGAATTTGACCTAGTGACCTACTTATTGATCCAACATGGCCCATATATAAAATCGAGGTAGCCTTTGTCAAATGGAACAATCTGGTAATGTTTGATGAAGATTGCACTTAAATTGGGGCCTCGGGAGTGTTAACAAGGTTTTTCTATTATTTGACCTAGTGACCTACTTATTGACCCAACATGCATCATATACGAAATTGAGTTAGGTCTTGTCAAGTGGTTATTCTGACTTAGTTAAATAAATATTGGACTAAAATTGGCACAATCCATGTCTCACTGAATGACAGTATCATAAACCATGTGGCACTAAATGGATATATCACAAACACTGTAACTCCAAATAAACATAGCATAAATCATATGCATCATATACGAACGTATAATTTAGCGCCATTTTTTACCGATCTTAAGTAAAAGGAGATATTAGTTTGCACCTTTTGAACAATGATATCTGAAGTACTTTCGATTCGTCTTCGATTGACCTTTTGACCACGATACTGCAATAAGGAAGAGCTCATTTGCATACAAGAGTAAATTCGAATATCTCCCTGGGATACCTATAGTTAACAAGACCCGATAATTTTTAAAAATCAACCTTTCCTTCAGGGGACTTCAGTAATTAAAACAAACACTTATTTCCCCTCTTGGATGCATGCATACGATTTATTAGGCATGGATACATATGACAGAGATCTAGTCCTAAAAATCATGACTCTTAACGGCTTTGCTATATGGATATGTGATGTAACGGCACACGTCCATATAGCAAAGCCGTTAAGAGTCATGATTTTCAGGACTAGAGAGAAATCTATAAACAGGCGATCAAGGTGGGGGGTGTAGGGCGTGCCGTCATAAGAATAAAAACTGTCTTTAAATACAGAAAAATACCGCGTTCTGTTTCGATTCTTCAATTCATTTCTGACTAAATCAGTTTCAATCAATGGGCAGTCGCGATTTATCATGGAGTTTTAATCACGGAACCAGTAGATGCAAAAGCCGCCTTAATTTCGGTTATCTGTCCTTATTCAACTCCAATCAACAAACGAGAGAAAGCTGAATCTTGTAACGGACTCAAAAAACGGATAAGTGTTCACGTGTGTGATAGCTATATTCGAGAAAGCTTTGCATTTAGCCATCTAATCAAAGTTCTTACTGTGTGGAAATTAAACTTTTCAATTTTAAAATCAAATGTACAAGTTCAAAAATTGTAATTCTGTCGCGAAATGTCTCACCATTTCACTGTCACAGTTTAAAATCATTCTAAACATGTTCTAACGTATGTAAAATGTATCTAAATATCTAGCTACGCATCAAAAGAGATCAATACCTATCTCGCAAACATAAACCAAATACTAAAACTTGAAATAAATTTTGTCGTTAAGGGTCAACAAGATACGCTATAAACATATACGTTGTAAACATTTTGAATAGCAAACAGGAGAAACATAGGCCTAAACGCTCACCGGGTGATGTTTCCAAAATTGTTTGCAAAGTGCTATGGACACTATATTAATTACAGAAACTTTCTTAAGTCTAGAACTGCCACAATCAAAAATATATAGTCACATTTCGATCATAAGTAGCTAACATTCATATAGTAACTATAGTACAATAAATATTTTCCAAATCATTTACCATTTCACTATACTTATGCAGCTATGTCCTTGATCTTTGAATCTATGACCTTTAAACATATATCAAAATGATCATCATTTCAATACCTACAATATTCTAATATACATGTCTATATAAAAAGTATGTAGTTTTCAAGATAATTAACAATTCAAGCCTTCTTTTGAAGCTTTGACATTGAACTTTGAACATATGACCGTATGTAAATAATTATCTTGAAAATTGTTAACTATTAACCATTTGTTTAAGCATGTATATTAGAATATGGTAATAGGTATTGACACTGCCATTAATTTGTTATATGATTCAAGTTCTTTCATATATCAATTTGATCGTCATGTCAATACCTACAATATTCTAATACACATGCCTAAAGCAATGGTTAATAGTTTTCAAAATAAGTATTCTTTTGCAGCTATGACCTTGAACTCTGAACGAATAAGCTTAAACTATATATCAAAATTATTGACATTTCAATATCTACAATATTCTAATATACATGTCTATACAAAACGTTTATAGTTTTTTTTTTTAGCTAATTCAAAATTTGAGTGTGTTAAGTTTGCAAATAAAAAAAATTATGATCTTGACCCAATATTGAAGGTCATTTCAAGAAAATAACAAAACTCCAAACCCTATATCAATACCTGTTGAAATAGTCAGTTTATAACCATTTGAAGCTATTTTAAAATACTTTCTAATTTTAACGCAAAAACGCGTAATGTATTTGTAGCCGAATTTCACGATTTGTACAAACTATATACTTAAGACTATAGAGAAGTTGAAAATGAAAACAGTTTTTTCTAGTACTTTTGGTTTTGGAGAAGATTCTTTAAGTTTTTTTTAATGAAGATCACAGTTACCTACTTTTCACAACTACGGCAACCAATAGTGCAAATTTGAAAGGCGTCCTCCCAATAACCCTTCATGTGAAGTTTGACCAAAATATGGCCAGGTAGTTTTTGAGAAGGTATCGAAAATATGAGTTACAGATGAACACATGCACATACGGACATAAAGACACACTGCGCCATGCCATAAGCTTAAATGGCCTGTAGGCCAGGTGAGCTAAAAATGAAAACATTCACAGATAACACTGTGAGATAAAAAGCAAAATGAAGTTTAAATGCACTGTTTGGTTTGAATTTTTTAAGCTACATTTTAAATATTTGTTGTTTTGTTATCGATCGTTCAGTTTGAATAATGTACCAGAAAAAACTCATTTTATACGGTCTCGACACATACGTTACGAAAAAAAATATTTCTCAATTTTTTCCGATTAAGTGAATATTTGACAAAATGTGGATCGGAACGAATAGATTGTTGCTTTAAACAATGTGTACAACGTGTTGTCATGGTTAGTTGTATTCTTGATTACTTGTTGATTTTGTCGGATTTGGCAACATATACATGACGATAGTCTAACAGTTATTGAGTTGAGAAAACCCGATATATTGTTTGTGTGTTTCGTTGTTAAAAGCGATATTATGTTCGTACGAACACTAATTAACGAAAAAAAAATTGCGTTCGTGAAAGAAAACTAATAAATATTGTATCAAGAGGACCATGGGCCTTCATGCTCAACTGAGGATATCTCCAAAATTGTTTGAAAAATGCAATAGTCAATATATCAAGTACAGAAACTTTACAGAAAATAAAGTTGAGAACTCCCACAAAACTTGATCAGAAATATTCAGTCACATTTCATTAATAAGGAGCTAATATGGATAAAGTAACTGTAGTGGAATGAATAATTTCCAAATCATTAACCAATTTCAGTATATTTATGCGGCTATGTCCTTGACCTTTAAACATATGACCTTGACCATATATCAAAATGATCATCATGTCAATATCTACAATATTCTAATATACATGCCTATACAAAAATTAATAGTTCCCAAGATAATTAGCAATTTAAGTCTTCTTTTGCAGCAGCTGTGACCTTGACCTTTGAACATATGACCTTGAACCATATATCAAAATGATCGTCATGTCAATACCTACAATATTCTAGTATACATGCCTATACAAAAAGTTAATAGTTTTCAAGATAATTAGCAATTTAAGTCTTCTTTTGCAGCAGCTGTGACCTTGACCTTTGAACATATGACCTTGAACCATATATCAAAATGATCGTCATGTCAATACCTACAATATTCTAGTATACATGCCTATACAAAAAGTTAATAGTTTTCAAGATATAGTGACAAACATATTATTTTTAGCAATTTCCCCTCTAAGTAACTTGCTATTTCCCCATTTTTGGCCCCATGCTACCATTTGTGCAAATCTAAAACTTAAAAGTAAAATAACTAATGTATGTCTCTTGTACATTCAGAGGAGAAGATTTTTAAAGTTTTTCATTATCCCTCCTTTATGGGGCCCCTAGGGGACATAACTCCTTTATTTGTGCAAATCTAAAAGGGCTTTACCAGGGCATGATGGTTCCCAAGTCTCATTAAATTTGGCCCGGTGGTTTTGGAGGAGAAGATTAAAATGTAAAAAGTTTACGCACGACGCACGACGGACGACGGACGACAAACGACGGACGGCGATGGATAGCAACAGCTCATCTGAGCTTTTAGCTCATGTGCTCTAATAAAATAATAATTTATCATAATTTGAAAGAACCATAAATAATAGCATACTTATCAGTTATATAGAATCATACTGATCACGATATATGACTGGTATTCGAAATAGGGGTGCTGGATTGTTTTGTTCATTTAAACTGTGGGGGAAAACGGAACATTTTTGTTTAAAAGTGCCGGGTCACGTATATGTTAGGCTTAAAATATATGCTATGGAGATACTTTAATATTTTTCATACAGTTAACAATTAAACAAAGCCTTTCTGAATTTTAATCCTCAATATCTTGATCTTGTTAGAAATGAAAAGAATAATCATTTTCATTAAACTTCATTTTGGCTCTAACATCACATTCATTAGTATAAAATAACGGAGATTGAACGTACCGGTATATTTGAGTATCCATGCCGAATTTTAAAAAAATACAAGTAAATAAAACATGTAGAAAACGCAGATCTTCTTGAAATGTGTGTTTCATATAATAATGATAATAACAATAATAATATTGATAAGAATAATACCAATAGAACTTGCTTGCTTTTCCGTCGAAACAATATTTATAACTTGAATTGACAGTATTTTCAACAATAGTTTACTAAAACGATTTTAAAAATTAAAATTTGAAAATAAATAAATAAATAAATAAATAGATAAATAAATAAATAAATAAATAAAGGTGAATCAAAAATCGTTTGAATAGAACTTTTTAATTAGTTAAAATACGATAGAATCTTTGCAACAACTGTTCAAAATTTATTTCTCATAGAAAATTTTATCATTTTGATATTTTCTTTACATGGAATGCATTTACATAATACTCTAGCATACGAGTAATTAAGAAATTATCAATAATCTAAATCAATGAACATCCTGTTTATTAGACACATTCCATCACCTGAAATCATCAGGATCCTACCTTGCAATTTTCTAAATTGACTGACAGGTATCCATGTACAGAAATCATTCCTATACCGTATTCTGCGCATGCGCGAAATATGATAACATTACTTATCGTAATTTACCTGCGTGATCACAGGTCCATTACTTTACAATGGGACCTGAAATTACTGATTATATAACGTTAATTTTATTGTTTGTAATGACATTTATTAAAAATGTCTGGTTCTCAGTAGTTAGTATAAACCGTCAGCTAAATTCAGGTATAAAAAAAGTTTAAAATAATTTTAAAAAAAAAAACCTTTTCCACTTTTAATTTGAAAAATCGGTCCTTTTTCTCGCTGTTTCCCATAGGAAATCTTTCTAAAATTCGTTGATAATCGGAAAGGGTCAGTTATAAATTATTCTTTTTTCTAACTTAAATATAAAAATTTAAAAATGCCTGGTTTTCTTTAAAATCTACAGGGCGTGCAGAAAATTCAAGTATAAAATTTTTACGATAGCTTTGAAAAAACCTTTTCCATTTTAAATTTGGCTGAAATAGAAAAAATGAGATATAAATGGTGGTACGGACGTATAGGAGTATATTGTCGTTGTTTTAGCAGAGAGGTATAATTTTACTTGTAAAATACAAGTCTAATAAAATATCCAGTGTTTCTTTTATTTGCAAATTTTAAAGGATGATTATCAAAAAGCCGAGCTATCCGCCTATAGGAATAAATACGCAAAAAAAAAAAAACTATGTTACACCCTTTTCAGGCCTCTGTATGCGTCACTACCTCGAGGCCAAATATAAATAAGTCTCTGTAAATATATATATATATATATATATATATATATATATATATATATATATATATATTTATAACATTTTTCTTTTTTATAACAGAAGCTTACTTTACTGATTGGTTCGCTGTATATATTAGCCGTCACGATGCACAAATAGAAAAACACACGTGCCACAATGACTTGTTTTTGTTTCGCGCCGTAAAGCGTATACATTGTCTATTCACAGCATGTGAGTGTGATTTCATAGCAGAATACCTTCGGTTTAGGTCAGAATATTTGTATGTAGATGAAATCAGTGATAGAAGACATTCAAGGAAAGTTGGTTTGTTTTACACGGACACAAGAGAAACAAAAATTGGTACTTTAAGTTACATTTAGATCTTCGTTATTTACAGTTTAACTGAAATGTAAAGTATTTTGTTTTAGACAGAATGTTACTTTTTATTCAGTGTTTTTGAGAAGAATGTTGGTTAGTTATAGAATTCGTAAAATAAAGTGTTCATAAAATTTATTTATACAATTTTATATAAATCCAGCGGCATCAACGAGGTTATTTGTAATGTTTTGGCATATTTTTTTTACCAGAACGTGTTTCACGTACACAAAACACATGGGAAATGACAAGTGGCCTTAAAGTGTACTGTAATGTCGTTATATACATTATATGTTGTAGTATAATAATAATTTATTAAAGTGTCTCATACCAACATACAGATGTCACATATAAGAATAAATATTATGTACATCATATGAAATGCATGTTACCCCGCCTATAAGTGTAACACAAATATGTGTGCATGTCTATCTCTATTATTTTTGGCAGAAATAAATAATACTTTATTTAAATTCTAAAACAAAGTAAGATAAAAAAAAAAGAAAGAAAGACAGCCGTAAAATATACCTTTTATTAAAATAAATTAAGATGAAAAATAAAATGTTTATTTAAGGATTCGAACCTACAACGTGAGACATAATAGCTCCTACGTATATCGACTACACCACGCAGGCAATTGTTGACAACGTTCGATTTTTACTATCAAGTACGAGTATAATACGGTATAGTAAGAGGTTATATTGGGGTAAACATTTATTTTTGCAAAATTCAGTATCAGCGCATATCTCTCCATTGACCAAACTTTTATATATCTAACAATAAAATAAGGTAGTTTTTGTATTCAACATATCTTTAATGTGCTCTATGTGTATTAATTATAAAACGTGTTGATTTTCACCGACTTGTTCCATGATTGTATAGAGTTATACGGAGACAAACCTAATAAATTAAATGTGTTAAACATATAATGGAATGTTTTACTGAGATTTTAACCATATAAACTTTTACAAAATTATAGTAGCTTTAGGTTTTATCACTATAATATGTATATAACATACTTTTTAATTTTGAATCCTATACGCGAATCCCTCATTTTGTTGAAAATCATTCTTTTAAACAATATTTATATTCTAAGAACAAATGTCAATATATTTTATAATTAATTAAAAATTGCGGTGTAATATCCAAAATCACAATTCTGATTCAATACAAAAACACTAAATATATGGAAAAAATATCATTCGATGATATTTAATTAAATAAATATAAAATAAACCGTTTTGTTTTTAATGAGAAAGTAAGTCCTATATTGCTATGTATCGAATGTGTACTCGGTTAATTGTAAAATAAGAGAAATAATCATCGGAGACATTCACAGATGGATGGCAAATTTAATATTAAAATCGTAAATAAATTTTTAGAATGCGAGTTCTTTACAATCGGAGAAGTGGACAAAATTAAACAAACACTATAGTTTAAACCCACAAAAGAGACGTCTTCATGTATGAAAATATATTATCATCATTTAAATGTTCTAAATCACCGAAATGTCTTGGAAACTGTTAACTTTCGAACCGAATAACATTTCCTCCGTAGATGCCGTACAGTTTTTTGTTCATTGATTTTTTTTCTGTCTATCATAGTTTTTAATTTTTAATCCCAGAGACTTTGTAAAGTCACCTCTACACGGTATTTCACTGATAAACACGTCCTCCACACCTCCACACCTTGTCAGTAATGCAACAAGCGAGCGTAGATCATCGACGATGTTTTTATAATCTCGAGCCATAATTCTTTTTTTATTTTGTTAATTTTTTAAACTGCATCTACTGAACCTACCGAAGGCAAAATATGTTAATTAACTTCTCTATAACTTCTCTATAATTTCTCCCTTTTACTTCTGTCTAACACGTATTGGTGTACAGTATCGTACATATGCATACATATTTTCGCCGTTACATCGTTAAAAATCATCCTAGAGTTATTTTTTTTTTTAATTTGTTCATTTTTTAAACTGCATCTACTGAACCTACCATAGGAAAAATATGTGAATTAACTTTTTTTTTTTTTCTCGTTTACTCCCGTTTGTTCGCGTTTACTCTTTATACCTACCGTAATTGTTGTGTTCCAGGCTGTTCACATCAGAGACATTCCAATTTGTATTCAAAATGATTGACAATCTTAAGACTTAAATTTGATATGTTATTCATGTATGATCATATTTTAAATTTTCCACTGAAAGGATTATTTATAAAATAATTTTCCACTGAAAGGATAATTTATAAAAATAATTCCCCACTGAAAGGATGATTCATAAACATTATGTTGCTTATTTTACTTCTGAAACAGCTATTGTTTTCGTTCAAAATTTCAAATGTATCTCAAACAAATTCAGAAAAATATCGATTTAATTTCTTTCGGACAGTCTTTTTACATCTGATACTCATAAGAATTGTGCCTCACAAATTAAGATAGTTTGTTTCATAATATGAAATTTAGAGGCTGCAGTGGCCAAGTGGTTAAGATGCAAGTCTAAAAAATGTATTTACATAATAATCTAACTTATGATTAATTAAAATATTATCAATAACCTAAGTCGGTGGACATCCTGTTTATTAGGCACATTCCATCACCCGTAATCATCAGGATCTTATCTTGCAATTTGCTAAATTGATTGACAGGTATCCATACAGCGATAAACTAGTAAATGCTATTTGTAAAGACAAAATATGTGTGAAGAACGAATGAAAATTATATTATGTAATTTTAATAAATTAATTTCAGATTAATTTGAAATGATTAATCGAAGAAGCGACTGGTTGGCGGAATAAAATTACTTTTGGTAAATTCAAATTGATTTAAATCTACTACATTACCTTATCTGACAATATTATTATAAAATCCTTTAAATTATTTAATAAATTTAATTTTCTTCACGTCTCTAGTGCCATTTATACGACTGAAAAAGTTTTAACAAATTTTGAACGCTGACGGACCGACATGTCTTTAAAATATAAATAAATTTTTCATTAAAATGATTTTTTGTAATTAATTTCAGTCATGAAATCAAATTTTAGAAATAGATATTACAATTAATTTCATTAAAACTGATATCGCACTACACTAGATAAACGTAATTCGCTCATTAACTGACATTTATTAATTTTTTTTGTTAAGTTAAGAGAAGTGAATAAGATTTAAATGAGAAAAGACTTGTTCGTTTGTTGGTTCACTAACTTTATTAACAATACAATTTATTCAATAAAAACCATTGAACTAAACAAAATCGAGAGAGAGAGAGAGAGAGAGAGAGAGAGAGAGAGAGAGAGAGAGAGAGAGAGTATTGTTATCTAACACATTTACTCAGTAGTACGGTGTTAAATGCAAAACTAGGCTCTTATCCCGGGGTACCCATCTTACAGCTAGGTGCCCCCTCTCCCTATGCCTCCTCCCGCTTTGCCTCAGTGCTGCGAATGAGTATAACGTCGCATCAGTTAAAACCAAAAATCATTTTTAAATAAATTAAATAGTCTGCACAATGGCCACAAGGCCCAATGTAGACTTTAAACTCAAACAACACACTGTTGGTGATAAGATAAAAACTATTTAATGTATATTCTGCCAAACATTCAGAATAGGAAATTAATTAATTAGGGACCTTAAATTCAAATAAAAAACAATGAGAGTGAGAGGTTATTTCCTTGAAAAAAAATTAACGACTTTATCATCTATAAAATCTCTGATATTATTTTGGAATTTAGTTATTTCAAATATTTATGACATTAAGTGCAAATGTTTCGCTAAAATGCATAAACAACGTCTTTTTTCTTATCGCTATCATATGGTAATTTTGAATTTTATAACATTACATGATGGTTATAAAAACTGTTTGATAGCATATTTCCTCTTTTCTTTTCTTTTTTCCATCTTTAATTAAAACATAACGTCTCCGTTGTTGAACAAATTATTTAAAATATTTTTTTTTCATAGGAGCAGCATAAAAAACTCTTTGTTAAGTACAAAACATGATCTTGATTTTCTATATTTAATTGAAAATATTACATTTTCTTACATTTGTATATATTTTTTTAGAATTTGTTTAAATTTGTATCGAATTGTAGGTGATTCAATTTTTTTAGTCTCATTTAATACGTTTTTATGGTTTATACAAAATTTGACATAATTTTTAAATTATTCGTTTTTGATTTTTTTTTCAAATGTATCCATAGAAAGTTATAAATAATTATTATTTGACAATTGAATTTTTTAATACATGTATGACATGTTTATATTTTTTAGAAGAAAAGATGATGTGTTTAAATGCTTTACTCCAGGTTTATTAAAACAATTATAATGTCAAGTAAATTAACTTAATGTGGATTTTTGATTAAATTCTTTTCATATTTAAATAATTTGAATAAAGATTTGAATATTTTTAAACGTGTTTTCGTTGTCATATTTGATTTTTAGTGAAAATATTATAATATAAAATTTCTGAAAAAATGAATTTTGTAAAATATCGAGGGTTAAATGTCAAATTAAAGAATACAAAAGTGTTTTATTAATTTTATGTAAGAAAGCAACTATCAACAATCCGATCTTAACGCTATTTCAGTCAGATTGGCGAGCACAGCGAAATTACACAGAATCTCTGACTCAGCACTATACCAAGGGAAGATAACTAGGTAAACCCGCCTTTCATTTATCGGCTTGCATACAGCGATAAAATTGTAAATGTTATTTAAATTAATTTGGTTTTACAAAATGTGTGGGAAGCATAGATGTAAATCAATTCCCAATTCATATAAAATGATAAACCGAAAAACCGTCTAACTGGTGAAATAAAATTACTTTTGTTTGAATTAAAATCGATTTAATTTAACGAGATTTTCTTAACATTTTTTTATTAAACCATTTAAATAGGCCCGTCCGCAAATTATAGTAAGAGTTATCTACCTTAAACCGCCAGGTGCGCTAGTAGAAATCTACGGTTTATAGTCATTTCGTACCAAAAGCGTTCGTACCATGACCATTTCGTACCATAACCGGTTCGTACTATCTTGTTTGACCATTTCGTACCATAGTGTACAGCTAACGTTAAGTTTTATTTTTCTTATGTTTAAACACTATGCTACCAATTCGTACCATGTTATTTTTCTTACATGTATTTTTCGTGTAAATGTTTTATTTTAAATAATTGCCGCATAATATATTCATTGTTCACGATTTTGTGACACACACACACACACACGCACACAATTAAATAAATTTGCGTCTTTTTATAATGACATTTCATAGTTATTAGTTTAAAACAAATATTTGTTTTACTTGTCATCTGCTTCAGACGGTGATCTAAAATTCCCGTTACACTCGGACGCGCTGTGTCTTAGGTCTTCTGGTAAGAAAACCAAGCGGTAAACATGTATTAGCGACAATAAGTTTAATATAAAAAAACACCCTGAAAAAAGAAGAGAGCGCGTATTGTTAAAAAAATCGTTATTACGTTTTAATGTTTTTTTTAATTTTAAAAAACGAAAAAGAAAAAAGATGCCGTTTAATTTAAATTATAACATTTTCAGTAAAAGTACATATTTTTAATCAAACTAACAACCTTAAAAGTAAATTCCCCAACAGAAGTATAGAAATTTGTTTTAATTATATAAAAGTTTTTTTTATTATTATTATTTACTTTAATTTTTGGTTTTTTTTTTAATAAGTCGTTTCGCGGATGTATTCATTCCTTTACAATTCGGATTTTAGTATTGACCTGAATCATGTGACCAGCCTCGAATTTAGGGCATAACAAAAATGTCAACAATGACTGACTGCATGGTGATAGGAAAGGGTCGTTATTTTACTATTTAACATATATTTTCGAGCTTATAAAGATTTTTTGGTTATTAGCTCACCTGAGCTGAAAGCTCAGATGAGCTATTGCTACCCATCTTCGTCCGTCGTGAGTCATCCGTCGTGCGTCGTGCGTAAACTTTTTACATTTTACTTCTCCTCAAAAACCAATAAAGCCAATTTTAATGAAACTTGGTAACCATCATGCCCGTGTGAAGCCCTTTCAGATTTGCACAAATAGAGGGGTTATGTCCCCTTGGGGCCTCATAAGGGGGGAAATAGTAAAACATTTTAAAAATCTTCTCCCCTGAATGTACAAGAGATATACCTTAGTTATTTCATTTATAACATTCGTTGGTCATCTAGTTTTAGATTTGCATAAATGGTAGCCATGGGGCTCAAAATGGGGAAATGGCAAGTCACTTAGAGGGGAAATTGCAAAAAATTATATAATGGTCACTATATCTTGACAACTATTAACTTTTTGTATAGGCATGTATATTAGTAACTTTAGGTATTGATATGACGATCATTTTGATATATGACACAAGGTCATATGTTCAAAAGTCAAGGTCACAGCTGCAAAAGAAGACTTAAATTGCTAATTATCTTGAAAACTATTAACTTTTTGTATAGGCATGTATAGTCGAATATTGTAGGTATTGCGACAATGATCATTTTGATATATGGTTCAAGGTCATATGTTGAAAGGTCAAGGTCACAGCTGCAAAAGAAGACTTAAATTGCTAATTATCTTGAAAGCTATTAACTTTTTGTATAGACATGTATATTAGAGTATTGTAGGTAATGCGACAACGATTATTTTGATATATGGTTGAAGGTCATATGTTCAAAGTATATTAGAATATTGTAGGTATTGACATGACGATCATTTTGATGTGGTTCAAGGTCATATGTTTAAAGGCCAAGGACACAGCCACAAAAGCATACTGAAATTGGTTGATGATTTGGAAATTATTCATTGCACTACAGTTACTTCATGGATATTAGATGCTAATTAATGAGATGTGACTGAATATTTCTGATTAAGATTTGTGGGAGTTCTTGAGTTTCTGAAAAGTTTCTGGACTTGATATATTGTCTATTGCACTTTGCAAACAATTTTGGAGATATCGTCAGGTGAGCGTTAAGGCCAATGCGCCTTTTGTTTTAGTCGGGAGCAATAACGAGAAGCCTCTTTATTTCGGGGGAACATAAAATGGAATATTCGTCTTTAACTATCTTTAGACTGCTTGATTTTAATTTTATTTGAATTTTTTATTTTATATTATACTAAATATACAAAAAATGAATCTTATAAATGTTGAAAATCTTGAACTTCGGTCAAGCAGATTCACTGTGCAGTCATCACAACAGCGATGTTTCTGGCGATTTTTTAATTGAATAAAATAAATTTATCTTGTTTTTTAATCGTCTATATGATTGAAAGTCCTAAAAAGAAGCTAAAATAACATTTTTGGTGGAAAACTTTTCAATTTATTATCAAAAAAGAGACCTAGCAGTTCGTTGTATATATATTTATAAAGAAGGCGGTAAACAGAGTGAACTAAATTTAGTCATGTGGTGATGAAAGTCACGTGACACTTCGTACGGAACACTGTATCTGAGAAACGCCGTATGTCTGAAGTCATTGGTATGAAATGGTAGTATCACTGAATACTGTATGATATTAAATGGCCATATGGCATGATACGAATTGGGCCGATTTGGGTACGAAGTTGTAAGTTTGGGTACGAAATTGTCTGGTACAACGACTAGCTACGAAATCTACTTCCGGGGAGATCGAATATGTAAACAAACGTGTGACAGCTTGACAACACAATATGACAAGGTTAACGAAGTTTATATCTGATTTTCTGTTATGTATTGTTATCTGTCACTTTCTGAAATTATAGCAGTGGATTAATGTAAGTACTTAATAAATATTAATTCATTCACATTTTAGTGCCATTCAAACGAAAAAGAAAAGTTTCAACATATGTATGGGAAATTCACAAAAGTTTATGACTTTTTCAGAACCAGTAAACCGTTGAAAAGAAATAAAGCAAGAAATGTTACCAAACAAGAGCATATTGAAGTTGCAAAGCTGTCTGATCAAAGACTGTGAATTCAGGTCACAATGACATCAACTAATGCAAACTACATAAAAACAGCATTAGGACATAAAATTGACTGTCATTCAAGGTCATGGTGACCATAATAAACAAATATTTTAAGCATCAACATGTTCTCTTAGCTTGACCGATAAAACTTCATATTATTTAACAAGCTATAAACCTCTAAATCAATATTGGGAAGATGGCTAACTTGATAAACATTCAAGGTCATGGTGACCTTAAAGTAAAAAACTTTAAAACTATCCCCAGTATCTGGTTTTGTAAAACGTTCACTACTCACTAAAATGTATAAAAGTATACATACCATATATGATACAAACTAGTGTATAGTATCCAATGAATTTGCATAGTAGATTTACCATTTTTCCAATATTTGAAGTAATATACTTGAAAAGGTCCTAGGGTTTCAACAGCCCCTGTGCCTTTTTTATTTTTCTGAAATTTTAAATGGAATAGAATGTCATTTGATAAAAATGGCTGAAAGACATGCATATTTAAACATCATGACATGCAGATTTAAAAAAAAAATACCCCACTGGCACTTATGGGCATGTTATGTACTGATTAGCAGTATTCTTGTTGCAAATAGTTGACATGGGTACTGTTTGATAGAATAACTGCTATTTCAGGAAACCTTTTAGGCATTTGTGAGACAATTTTGAGTTTTATTTTAGTTTATCACTTGATAAAAAATTTCACACACACACACACACACACACACACACACGTAATATCAGTAAATCAACGATTCAACAACTTGAAATGTACAGTAATGAGATTTTCATGTGCTAAATTTATTTTAATAGATGATGAGAACTAATAAGAAGCTTTTGTTCAATAATGCTCCTACTCTTTTTTATCTCAGCCATTGTAAGTAGTAATATTATGTATGAAACCAAGATCACTATTGCCACTGAGATTCTGGGTTATTTCGAGATCAATATATTTCTTTGCTTGAGCTGCAGCGAGGCACTTTGTTGACTCATCTAGATCCAATTCCCCTTTTTCAGTTGACTCTCCCTATTGTTGAACTCCCTCTTATTGATCTTCAACTTTCGTTCCAATTTATAGAACAGGTTGATTTCAGCAAAGGTGTTAGTTGATCCATATTATTGTTTGCTGCCAATAGTATTACTGTGTTGGCATCATATATCAAAATGATCATCATATCAATACCTACAGTATTCCAATGCACATGCCTATACAAAAAGTTATTAGTTTTCAAAATTATTGACTATTTCAGTCCTTGTATGCAGCTATGACCTTGACCTTTATATATATGACCTTGAATCATATAAAAATTATTATTATCATAACAATACCTACAATATTCCTATATATATGCCTATACAAAAAGTTTATAGTTTTCAGGATATATTGACAAATTATAATTTTAGCAACTTCCCACTAAGTGCTTGCCATTTCTCCATTTTGAGCCCCATGGCTATCATTTGTGAAAATCTGAAACTAAATGTCCAAAGAATGTTATTGATGAAATAACTAAGGTATTCCTTGGGTACAAGAAGATTTTATAAGTTTTTCACTATTTTCCTCCTATTGGGTCCAAAGGGGTATAACTCCATTTCAAATCTGAAAGGCCTTCAACCAGGCATGGTGATAGCCAAGTTTCATTGAATTTGGTCCAGTGGTTTTTGGAGAAGATTAAAATGTTAAAAGTTTATGGAAGATAGACGAAGGACGACACACGGCACACAAAGATATATAGGTGAGCTAAAAAGCATCAGATTTAGCTGAGAATCAACCTATTTTAAGTGACTATGATATTTCAGTTGTAAATATATCAACTATTGGCCATAGCCAAAATTTAAACTGGCATTAGTTAAGACATGGAAAATTGACAGCATCTAACTTTTATATATCTTTACTCTAGTAAATACACATTTTGAAAATCCAAATGCACACGGCATCATTAGTGTCAAATTAGAGTCTGAACCCATCATATGTAAAAATATAACACAAATACCAGTTAAATTTTGATGTGCCAGATGCGCTGAAATTTTGTTAAATGGTACATTTTCTGACAGCACAATGTACTGCCTACTGAGTTATGGATACCCTCGGGGAGTTTCACTCCACCAGCAGCGGTACCCGCTCAGGGGTAGTAAATATATAATACAAATACCAGTTAAATTTTGATGTGCCAGATGCGCACATTTCGAAAATTCATTCCTCATCAGTGACAGTTAGACCGAAAAGTTTGATACATAAAAATATAAGCCAAACAGTTGAAAAAAATGAATCTAAAGTTTCAAAATTATATAAATCCAAATCCAGCTAAGGAATGCTTTGCATGAGGGAACAAACCTTAGTTTTCAATAAATTTTAAATTTTAAACTACTGAAAATTTTGTTAAATGGTACATTTTCTGACAGCACAATGTACTGCCTAATGAGTTATGGATACCCTCGGGGAGTTTCACTCCACCAGCAGCGGTACCCGCTCAGGGGTAGTAAATATATAATACAAATACCAGTTAAATTTTGATGTGCCAGATGCGCACATTTCGGAAATTCATTCCTCATCAGTGACACTAAGACCGAAAAGTTTGATACATAAAAATATAAGCCAAACAGTTGAAAAAAATGAATCTAAAGTTTCAAAATTATCGAAGAGAATATGAGAAACTTTTTCCCCATAGTGATTTTGACATTTTTCTTCATGCCAGTAACTCATTCTTTACAGCAAATTCTGAAACATGTATGCTATTGTCATGTAGCTGCTGTGGTAATGGCTATTACAAGTGAAGCAACATGACTCAATAGTGTGATACTTGTTTTGCATTTTGCTACTTTTTAATCCCTGTCAAGAATATTTCACTTATTATAGACACATTGTCAGTAAGAGACTAAGTTGAAGAAATCTATATCCATACCAAATGCCAATGGTGTGTACTTAAAGCACTTTTAGGATTCTGTTTGTGTCAATCTCAGTTTTAAGGTATCAATAACATTTACATATATATAATAATGCTACCACAAGAGGCGGCTGACTTTCCAAGGCAATATATACTGCCTTCTTTTTTCCTACACTGGCCAACTGATTTTGCCACTTAATGAGCATGATCAACAACAGCAGTGTAAAAAATAATAAATGAAAGGTTAAAAGCAGGATAACAACTGTTGACACTGGCTTTATATCAGGTGGCCATGCACTCAAACTCAGAATGACTCGAGTGACCGTGCAGTTGGTATATCGGGTTGTAGTCTGTTCCATTCACTTCCTGTCTGGCAAAGGAAGAGCTTTTACAGTGTTGTGTGATCCATTCACTTGCTGTCTGGCAAAGGAAGAACTTTTACGGTGTTGTGTGCTGACATGGGAAATGTCTAGAGTGTGTTGGTGGACATGTCTAAATATCTTTGTAATTGGTTTAGTGTTTGGGTCTATGGCAATCTGACCATGAAAAATTTTATACAGCATGGTCACTCGTCTGTAATGTGTGGTGAAAAAATAAGCTGCTATATACCATCTCTAATTGTCTATATGGCCTGTTGGTATGGGTCCCATACAGATGCTGCATTTTTGGCCTGTGGTTTTTGAAGGTACACTTTTTGTTTTCTTGGCCGATATGTATTTAAATTCCTTTATAGGAAGCCAATACTTCTATTTGCTTTCATTGTGATGTTTGAGATGTGTTTTTTGCCCAGATTAAGAGCCTTGTTGGAAGCTTGGAAGATCTTGGGGTGGGGGGGGTGGTGGTTCGAGATTTTTATTTGGCTTGCTTTATGATCCGGGCACAGAAACTTGTAATTGTCTCTATAACTTTTAAAAATCTTTTAACCATACACCCTATCCAAAAAAAAAAAACAATCTTTTTTGGTGGGTTGTATGATTAAAATATTTTTTTCTAAAATATTATAAAAACAATTGCAAGTTCCTGCGATCCGGGGTCCCATAGATATGACGATAGCGTTTTCCCGTTCTTTTACATTTATAAAGCTAAATGCAATAACCCATGCCTGATATTATAATTATTCATAAGAAACAAAAAATGACACAATAAAAGAGTATTTACTCAATTTTAGTACTTCTTTTCAAGAATGATGCAACCTCGGATGTCTCGCACACTCAACAACTCACATCTGGGTATCTTCCTTATTTTGTAATGACCACGCTGTTACGATCCTTCCTTTCATTCATTAAAATTCCATTTGCTCGCCTCGGGTGCGCACTGACTCTATCTAAATATAGCAGCGAATCAATGTCTGCCATATTTTTTTACTCGCTTCACATCGGGTCCGTCTCAGTAGTGTAAAAAAAAAATTAGAAAATTGACAAAGTTGCAGATAGGGGAAAGTCGGCATATTTCGATCACGAAAGTTTGTAGGAACAACTCCATCTATATTACGAGGAGTGAAAATAGTTGGTTTTTTAAAATACAGATCGAATATCCCTCTTTATTACTAAAATTTGTGTAATCCTCATGATAAAAATCTATTTTTATACAAAAAAAAAAAAAAAATATTCACAGACACAAAATCTGAAGTCGGCTTATTTCGATTAAATTCCAGGTAAAATCCATTATTGCCTTATTCATACTTTCGATCACATGCAATAGCTACATACGTTTATTTATCTTTCTTAAAATATGTTTTTCAAGATTTGAGTTTGTTAGGACTAGGACCCAGCTGAAGTACTCAACACATGTAAATGTCATATGCTTATTCATAGTGGCTCTCTCTCTCTCGGTACCCGTGTGGTCTAAGGAGCGCGCTTACGGATAATTGTGCCTCTCAACCGCTAAGGTTCGAATCCCGCCCCGCTGATCCTTATATATATATATAAATATATATATATATATATATATATATATATATATATAAATATATATATATATATATATATATGTGTGTGTGTGTGTGTGTGTGTGTGTGTGTGTGTGAGGGGCATAGATAGGAACCATTTATCAACCGAGGCAAACAAAAAAAAATTAAAGAAAAAAAAATAAAAAGAAAAGAAAGGAAAAAGGGGGAGGCGGTCAAAGACGCTTCTAATCTAGGGGATCAAGAGGCATGCTTCCCGGAAAAAAAGAAAAATGGCGTTTACTTAATTGGTGCATTCTGGCGACACATGAACCTGATATTTGCTAAAGCCGTTTAAATAATAAAATCTGTATGGCTTAGGACAAAACATAATTTCATTTTTGTTCACTATGAATGATCTTTTCATTCTTTTCTTAATTTTTCGTTTTTCTGTAAAAAGAAATTAAAAAAAGATATAATTCTTACCAAACAATTGCCTGTGTTGCTTCAAATCAAGCTACGTCCAGGGATACATATATGTACAACTTATTGTTTAGTTTCAAAATTATTCAATTATTCAATTTTTGTTAATTATATGTTTTAAAAATGTCGGTTTCTGGTATAAAATGTTGAAAAATTACTATTTTTCCTAAATTATTCCGTGATCAAAATTACCCCTTTAAATAAAAAAAATTCGCTCACTTGGCTTTTGCTGAAAAAAGAAAATATGCCAGAAAATGAATTTTAAAATTGTTCTTTTTTTACACATATTTATTTAACTCTAGAAATAAAACAAACATACCAATTATTTAACTCTAGAATTTAGTCTTACAAACGCATAGAATATACTTACTTAATGTTGAATTTTTTTCAATAATCTGGGGGAAGTTGTATCTTGGGAGTTTCGAAAACTACCGCCTATATGAAGATGGTTGTCGTTCACCAGCTATCGACTAATCAAAACAGAATAAATGCAGCCACCCAGTTCTTTACATTTAAAATAAAAAAAAAAAAAAAAAAAAAAAAAAAAAAAAAAAAAAAAAAACGACATTCACCCATGTCGAGAACTAGCTAAAACTCGTGAATGTTGAATGGGAACCTTCCGAATAAATAACTTAACATAAAACAAAAATCATGATTTTTAATCAAATCGATGCTCATAGAAAACTGCATTTTAGACAAACCTTGCACCAGAAAAGAACGAGAAGTTGTCTTAAAAGGTAAGCCAATCAACTGACATAGACTAAACAGGTGAAGGGTATGTACAGGGTATGTACAATATGAATATAAAGCGGTTAAACCCAGTAGCTAAAAATTCTTCCCACTACAGAATGAACTTGATTATAATGCACCGTTTAAACTTGTGTTAAATATACTCGGTGAGGAGTTTAAAAAATTCTATGTCGTCTGCTACAGGTAGATATTATCAAGTCTTTATGTTATATGATTAAGAATACAGGTAAATGAAAGACATAGCTTACTCTTTCTCTACCTGTTAGATGTACTGTCCTTTATAAAACATCTTTCTTTGAACTCAGTGAGAGTCATCTCACCAGGTTATCGCCTCACAGTCTGGGCGCAATGTTGAAATTAACGGGGAAAATCGACAAGATGTGAGGAACTACTAACATTTTTTACTCTCGATCACAGTTTGGTAATCCTCACATATTCACTTTATATATGATGAAGGTAAGAAAATATATATAGTTTAAATGATATTTAAATTTACCTCGCTGAAATTTGGTATATGGAATTTAATAGGCTTGTGGTAATGGCACTCCGATAAAATTATCATAATAACCCAGTTAGGGTCTTTTTTCACTACATTTGCAATAATTAAAAAGGTAATAGAATACATACCATACAGGACAAAAACAATAGTGTATTATCGATGAGCCTGCATAGTGGATTTTTCCCGATCTATTGAAGAGTGAAGATGAAAGGTCCAAGGTACGTGTACGTATTTTTATATTTTAAATACCGCGCTTTTTTGCGCCAAGTCGTGTTGTATTCCGGTTCCGGTGACTTTCAGGTAGCAAAATTTGTAAGTGTAGATTTATTATTCAGCGATATATATCGTTCTTATAACGGAATTTGGAAAAAGATTTGAATTAACTCTTTACCACCTAATGACTACAATTCAATTCAATTCTTTATTCACTGAGCCACATATGTGGTACATCAGGTGATAATACAACATACATAAAATAAGCATGACAATGACATACTGACAAACCGAGCATGATAAAGATTACGTATTAAGGTTCTATATAATATTGGATTATCTATGGTTATTTAAAGTTTTATATATGATTTTCAAAAACACTGAAATATTTTCTAATACTCTTTTGTTATAATACGTCAGTAAACCTTGAAGTTTTTCTATATTTGGGTACTTTATATAGTACATTGGTATATATTTAATCCGATAGGTTGAAAAAAAATCGCATTGAAATAAATAATGCATTTCATCTCCAATTCCAGAGGTGCATAGAGGACATTTTCTTTCATTTCTGTTTAACCCAGACCATCTTCCAGTTTCGACCGGAAAGTTCATATTGCTAGTTCTCAATTTACAAATCCAAAAGACAGAAGAGGTATTAAGCTTAAGAAAATAATCTTCACATTTAAAATCCCTTTGAAATCATATGATAAAATTGACCTTTAGAAGAGTTTTGTAAACTGCTTGACCAAGATTGTACAAACTGATCACATAGAGACTGTTTAACAATAGACTTTAACCAATCATTAGGTACAACGTCCTGCGAGTTCCATATATATCCTAAACCTGTTTTATTAAATACATCCCTAATACTTTCAAGCCATGGAAAAGTGTATGAATTATTCTTACACATATTAAACATAAGTTGATATAAACAATATGACAATTTATCTTGCGATGAAATAAGCTTATTCCAAAAACATACCATTTTTACATTAATTTCTATCTCTATTGGGTACCTTCCAAGTTCACCATATACCATATAATTTGGAGTACTATTTCTTAATCTCATAATTTTCTTACAGAACTGCACATGTAATTTTTCAATAATTTTGACATTTTCAAAGCCCCAAACTTCTGATCCATAGGTAACAATAGGTAAAAATCATAGTATCAAATAGTTTTAATTTCAAGTCAACAGGAAGTGAAATGTTTCTAATTTTTCTTAGTATAGCATACATTGCTTTCTGTGCCTGATCAACTAATTTTTTTCTTGCAACTGTAAATTTTCCATTGTAATTAAAACATACACCAAGATAACAGTAGTTTTCAACAATATCTAACATTAAACCATTGAAATAAAAAACATGTGGTGTTTTACTTTTCCTTTTACAAAATACAACCACTTTTGTTTTTTTAGTATTTACCTTCAATTTCCATATGTTACAATACTCAGAAAAAATATCTAATGCTTTTTGTAAACCCTCAGCTGATTCAGACAGTAATACTGTGTCATCTGCATACAGCAGAACAAAAAACACAATATGAAAATACAAATCCTGATGAAAAATATCAGTAATAGTACATAAACCATCTGCACCATTTTCAATCAAAAAATTTTCAAGGTCATTTAAATACAAAGAGAATAAGAAGGGAGACAAATTCTCCCCTTGTCTAACTCCGACATTACATGTAAAAAATTCTGATGAGTCACATCCAATTCTGACACAAGATTTTATATTATTATACATATTAAATAGGACATTAAAGCATTTGCCCTTAATATTGTATTTTAAAACTTTACGCCATAATCCAACTCTCCAAACATTATCAAATGCTGCCTTGAAATCTACAAATGTACAATATAATTTCTTTCCTAACGAAAAATATATTGAAATTAAAGCATACAATACAAAGATGTTATCTGTTGTTGAATAACCTTTCCTAAAATCTGCCTGATTCCCTGACAAAATATTATTTTGATCAGCAAAATCATTTAACCTATTATTTAAAATTGCAGTAAAAACTTTTCCTAAGCAACTTAAGAGAGTGATTGCTCTATAGTTTTCTGGATCTGTAACACAACCTTTGTTCTTATATATGGGTTTAATAATACCTTTTAACCATACATCAGGCAAAATGCCTGTGCTGAATATAACATTAAATAGTTTAACATACAAAGGTAAGAATATGTGTAAAGTACACTTAAAATATTCATTTAGCAAATTATCTATCCCAGATGCCTTATTATTTTTAAGGTTTATTATAACCTTTTTTATTTCATCTTCTGTAATATCGTCATTAAGACAAGAACAATCAGTAATGTCAATATTATCAAAAAATCTATTTTTCTGACAGCTCAACTTCATTTACAGACTTAAAATATTCGTAAAAATCTGACAGAGATACTTCACATGTGTTGTTACCCTTTGAACCCGAGTTCAGTATGTTCCAAAACGCTTTTGTATCATGCTTTGAAAGTTTTCTTAATTTGTTACATAGATTATTTTGATACTCATTAAAACAATGGTTAATTGTTTTTCGATACTCTTTTGCACACTTTTTGACATGTTGTTTGTTATTTAAATTCTTAACATAATTATATTTCTTTCTCACTACATATGACGCCCCTGCTATTTCCCCAAAAGGACAGCTAGGGAAAGCCCTAGAGAAATCAAAAAGTCTATTCAAATTTTAATTATTACTAACTTTTAATTACTGTAAAAAACATTAGTAATTGATGTAGAAATAATTATCATAACTCAAATTAATCACAAACGTCTCCATAACAAGATTCTATTTTGCAAATTAAAATACAGAGTCCAAAATCTACTTCAATTAACAGGTAAATCTACAATTCAAGTAATAAATTCGAACTATTGTTTTGTACAGTTGTTATTTACACACAAACTATCAATATTTATTGGTGAGTTTTCCTAAAGCAAATTTCACACTTGTGATGGTTACATATTTGGCAACCATAGACAGTATCGCAACATAATTTCTCCGTCCAGCATACTTTTCATACCTGCGTTTATTACATTTATCCTGATATAGATGTGTGGAGCAATGTGACAATAGATTTTCTCTAACTGCTGTCCTTTTTCTTCTGGTATAACCCAAATACGTTCAGAAACAAGTTCAAGAAGAATAAAATCAAAACATAAAGATAAGAAGTCTTAACAACTCTTTGATTAGTCAAAATTTATGAAAGTATAGTGGGATAGAGAGATTCTAAGTCATACTTCGTCATTGGAGGTATGGGGAAGGGCGTCATATGTAGTCATTAGGTGGTAAGATATGGGGAATACTAAGTGGTAAAGATTTAAAGGTCGTTTTTAAATCATTTCAGTTTAAGAACGATGACCTTGGTCCCTTTATTATGAATATAGTTTTTTAATGTGGTTTTTGTTTAAAATACATTATGAATTTCATTAAGTTCATCCCTTTAAGTGAAATGATATATTTTTCTAAACCCAGGAATATGAAACCCCTTCCGACTATGGTCCACAAGTGAAGTAATTTCAGTTTTCAGATCATGTCTATGATTGTCATATGACATTTATAATTTTGATGACTTCACTTAAGAAATGGTTTTGTCATTATTTTTTCACAATGGTCATCAATGCTGTTTGAATTTGTATTCACGTAATTAACGAAATATCGGTAGGCTCTTTTCACTGAACAGAGATAAGGAAAAACTAAGTGGTAGACTCGCCTCGACTCAGCCTCGGATCACAATTCTTTTTTTTTAAATTAATTGGTATAAAATTGTGCATGACAAATGAACTCAACGTTGAACTAGAAGTACAGAAGAAAAAACCCATATATTCCAAATAAATATAACAATGCCTAGAGCAGTAACACAAAATATAAGTATAAAATTAAATAATAATAAAATTAAAATGCAATAAATATATATACTGAAAGTGACAAAAATATTTATAAATGAGATAAATACCATTGTTTAAAATATTATTTACAGAAAAACCCTTTAGTACATCAGATTTGGATAAAACATTGCCACCATCATCTTTCCAGTCACTGACTACATATCAACAGTTTGACATTTTATTGAGTCTTTTTAGTTAGCAGTTAAGCTTGCCATTGGACAATGAGTGAATAATCCTCTCCTGCCAACACTGAAGAGACAAATAAGGTTTATATTACTTTTATCTTGACTTATACATTGTCAACATCACCTGCCTGTTTTATGATGTGGTTCAATTATTCATTTACCTAAAGTTATTGTTAATGTCATTTTATTCTCTTAAATAAATTTAAGAGGTTAATACATGTGTGTAATATTTATTACCTGGTTGCTAAATTCACATTTTATATTTACTTTGAAAATGTCAGTCACCATTTAGATGCTTCAGATTTTGCTGTTGACAAGACAAAGCGATGTGACAGCCTTAGAAAAAGCTGATAACAAGAAACTGAACTTTTTAATTATGTAGGATTTTATTAGTTCTAAAAACTGAAATAAATTTCGTTTGACCTTAAATGTAAATTTCAAATATTATAACCTGGAATCATGTTTTCAATCATTTTAGCAGGGAAGATATTTAGCTTTGTTTATATTACTTTGCAATTCGTTATTTGCTACCTATGAAATATTTCATAGGTTATTTGCATGATTGACAAATGATCAGTCACATAATTTTCAAATTTTTAGTCATGTCTGACCTGACTCTGGATCTAACCTATAATCTCTAACTTAAAAAAATGAAACTACAGGTAAAGATAATTCATATTGCTGTTGACAAGATAAAGCGTTGGCACAACCTTAAAAATAGCTGATTTTCAGACACTGAATTCTTTACCCCCATATCATTACTACTCTTTTAAGAAATTCAATAGAAGAAAAAGCAAAACAATAATTGAGCCAGACCTACGGCATCAGCCTGATCTCGAGTTGAGAAATACAAGAATAAAATGACTGAATAGTTGGTATGTTTCATTCTGGTCTCAGAAATCTGCAACAAACGAATAGAAAAACATCAAATATAGGAAAAACTGCAACCTATCATTCGATCCTCTCCACCTGTCATCTTCGTTATCTCGTCTTTGGTTTCTGATGATGTTCAAGTTTTTCTGTACTATTATATTAGATTTATGACTATCTAGCTTTACTAGTGAATATCAGAAAAGTCTTAATGCACAAACAAAATAAGTTCTATATACAACAAGTCGTAGTAAGTAGTTATGTAATATGACAACCGACAATAATTGTAAGCTTTCAGAATAGTCTCAATGCACCCTAAATAACCAGTTAGAATTCTGTTATTGATCAATGTTTTATATAAGAAATTGGCAAAATCTTATCAAAATGAACAAAATATATAACACAAATCATGTTAAACTTTGATGTGCCGTATGTGCACATTTCATCAAAACGCTTAAGAAGAGGCAAACACTTGAATATTTTATCCATTTGAAAATCTGAAAAGTCTAAACGATCAAATTCCGATTTCGAGTCAATGACACTAAATTGCAGCAAATGTAACGGAACATATCCCATGTATTATCACAAGATTTAAACTCGAATTATGAAATTGGTAAATGCCATCAGAACCTGAAAGTAATATATAAAACTGGCTATATGAAATTGAATTTTATTCATCTCATTTTTACAAGCTAGTGAACCATTTACAATCACCAGTTAAAGGTCATAAACTAGTAATATCATACTGAATTTTTAAACATGGTTTCTGTCTCGGGTAGATTTCATTCTTTCTAAAACAGCTGAAACTGCAGTGGTGGTGTAATCTGTTTTTGTAATGGATAACACAGTCTTGCAAAAGTTAAGATTTTAGAAACGTTATCCAGATGAAACCAGAGTTAATAAAGTTTCGGTCTTATATTTTTTTTGCAGTTTCTAATAAAATTATTTTTCAGAAGCTTCTCATTTATTTTATTAAACTACATACATGCAGTTGGAAGGGTTTTCAGGTTTGCAGATTTTTATTCTTAATAAAGCTTATGGTTTTTTGTTATTTTAGCATGTCTTTCATGGAGAGCCAACTGATGGAAATCTAGACTCACTGTCTGCATAACCTACCAAAGATAGACATCATACTGCTATGAAAATACCACCAACAAGACAACAAGTATATTCTGAAGCACAAAAAAGCGACACAGAGCCTTAATTGATGCGTCTGATCTTTTAGATCTTGACACATTAACTATAATGCAAATTTAGATTACGGCAATGCACAATGCACTTCATTACAGTGGTCACTTTGTATCCAGGTGACTATTCTTTTTAAAACCTAGACTGAGTTGATCCAAGACTTAAAATATGTATCCGTATATGTACCTAATGTCATCTGCTAAAAATTCACATTTAGAAATGAGTCATGTGTCCTTAAAGAGTAACATCCTCTGCAATGACAGACCATAAAAAACCCACATAGCCCACTCCATCTTTTATTTGTAAGGATTAAACATAGCTTTTAATGTCACAAAATGTTTGAAATAATCTTGACGGATATGTTAGATATCATTCAATCAAATCGATATCAATTACAAAATGAAATTTCAGTATCAGAAGATTTTAATATATGTTTATAGATTTATTTTACAGGATTGAAAACAGAAACTGTGGCTGTCAACAGTGGTAAGATGAGGTTAAATATTTCCAGTTCAGAATTACCGTTTACAGAGTCATGCGCCAGGTAACTACGTCAATCAAAACAACATAACTCAACTTTGCTCTCATCAATAATGTCGGTGTCAAGAAATGGTTTTTACATAAGTCATTTGCTAACGTTTGCATTTTTGGTTTAAATCTCTGAGGGTGCAGATCTTTTCTTGTGTAGATTATAAAGTCGCAGAAAGGTGCGCCTGTAATTAAAAATCTGATAAAAATATTCATGATTAACATCTGATTTTATTTCATTGTATTCTGAAAAACAACGTTCCTTGATATGTCTTCTTTGTAAGTGTTTATTGGAGTCAGGCGGTTTCGACGAAAAATACTCCATGACAGCCAAATTTAAGGGACATTCAAATATTCCCAACCATATTAGTTTTATATTTATTCACTTTACTTTCGATTTAAGTCAGTAAGCAAGAAGCTAAAGCTTTAGTTGATGTCAGGTACGTTTTATTTCTTGTTCAGTGTTGTTGAAATTATCATAGAGCATTATTACTATGTTACTGTAGGCAAGTAAGAAGAATGGAATTAGCATATCGTAGTTTATAATTTCATCAAATTAGAATACATTCTCAATGTCGCATAGTTTTAGCATTTTATAGAGCATGTAGTTGTTGAGGCACATTCTTAATTGAAAACACACGCACAGTCACACTGATTGGTAAATAGTTGGCTATCATCTTATACTTTTAATATTCTATCTTTTTCTGAATAGCAGTTAACTATAGCTGGTAATAAATTTGTTTCAAAATAATAAAAGTCTAAAAATTTAAAAATTAGCGCGCGCTAACAATAACAGGTAAAAGTTCCAGTCTTACCTTCCACTTCAAACTTTTTTTTTCAGAAACATTGACAATATCACGGTAGGCCTGGTCGTATTTGCCAGACTCTTGGTTTATTAATTAAAAATAAAATGACTTTTGAATTAAGATATTTAAAATATAGTTAATATTTGTTTTTATTTGAAGAGTTCTATATACAACATGTATCAAACTTTCTGTTCTGTTCATATTAATCATGGAATGATAGCATCTAAATAGATTTATGGTAGAACGTATAAAAAAAACCTGTCGAATTTTTGTGAAGTTCTAGATGTCGGTTATAAAGGGATTCATGGGGTTATGGATGGTACCATAATATCCAAAAAAGAATTCAAAAGTGGAATGGGAAAATTAAAAAAATATATTCAAATTTGTTAAGTTAGTTTGATCCCTTGAAATTCAGTAACTTCATTTTTCAACCAGTTTAGTTACTTGTCAATTAGATTATATAGATTATTTTTATTGTTTACAATATCTGGTCTGACTATATATACAAAGTCTTAAAAGTTTGAAATTGACCATATTATTTGAGATGCCTTTGTAGTTGATAATAAGTTTGAATATATTATGAAAAATATACTTGTATTCACTAATTAGTTGACAATATTATGCGAAATGTACTTGTATTTGATGTAGATTTTAGCTTCTATTTTGACGTAACATTATAAAAAATATTATGTTTATTTTTCTTTCCAAAGAAAATTGATAATATCACAGAATTTCATAATTTATTAATTACTGATTTATTTATTAAATACCTAAAGTTTTTTCAACTACCAGATATATATATATCGCTGCAGTTTTGTTTTGAATTGTCAGATTTCTATTGTCAATTAAGTACATTCTCTAAAAAGGTTCAGTGGGGTCAGACCCACCCTGGTTGCTTATTTTACCTAAAATGTAGACTGAAGGAAATTACCCAGGCCTTCACCTGTTGCATGATATAGATTTTTGTAATTAATTTATTATATTTTATGTTATATATGTAACATATATATTTGATATGTTTATGAAAGTTTTAAAAAAAACATGGTGAACATCCAAATTTGTAAACCACATAATATTTTGAAACAGTTATTGAAAAATAATTGTTAAATTGAACAAATGAGCATCTAGAGCCCTGGAAATATTTTGCTCTTAATTCAAAACATATTCTTACGTCCGTAAAACCTCAACCTAGCTTTGAATTCAACTTCTCAAGATCTTAGTGTGAGATATTTTTTTTAAAAAAAGATTGCGAGTCTCTTTGGACCATTTTAGTCTCTTTCAATATCCTGAAACTAAATCAATCAACAGAACTGAACACGTTGGCAAACTGGTAAAAACTCTGGAATAAATCACACTTGCTTTATCTCAAATAACTTTTTTTCATTCGGTGGCTTTCATATTTAAATGATATTAACCCCACTGATCAAATTGTTTTAAATACTGTGGAGATGTTTTTCGTAATGGAAAATTCCTTTTAGAGTTATTTATTCACCTTACTTTATATACACTGTCGTCAATCTAATATTTTTCCTCTTTATTCGCTCCAATTACATCATACATTTCACTCAGCCTTGTTCAAACAGTTGAAATAAAGAAAAAAGCTTTAGATCTGGTTGTGGTCGAAGGGACATAATTAAATTCTCAACAGATGGATTTTGTTTGGGTTGTCTTTCTTTTTCAAAACCACAACTGTCTGGTTTTAGAAATAACATTTTTATGAATTTTATTACTATCTTCACATATATATATATATAAACACATGTATTATATAACTATGTTCTATTGCATCATGCATTTTATATGTACAAGTTTCTTTTTAAATGTTTAATCGAGTTTGTTTACTTCATATCATACCTATTGTATCTGTTGTTGATAAGTTCACTTGTTTGCTTTATGTTAGATCATCAATCGTATACTAAGTATTTCTTTTAAATGAAACAGGTTTTTCATATTGATCGAACAAATTACATTGTATTTGAAACACCAAGTTTACATTTTGCCCACTGCTAGTTTCTATCGTAACCAGATTGAATGCATTAAGGATACTTATTATTGTACATGTTGTATTAGTTTATAATTTCATCAAATTCGAATACATTGTCAATGTTGCATATTACAGAGCATGTAGTTGTTGGGGCACATTCTTAATTGAACAGACAAGGCCAGTCTCACTGTTTGGTAAATAGTTGGCTATAATGTTATACTTTTAATATTCTATCTTTTTCTGAGTAGCAGTTAACTATGGGCGGTAAAAAAAAATTGTATTTTAAAAATAATAAAAGTTGAAAATTTAAAAATCAGCTTGTGATAACAATAACAGGTAAAGATTCCATTCTTACCTTTCACTTCAATTTTAACTTCGAAAAATGGATTTTTTGATTATAAAATTAAGTTGAAATTCATGTAACCAAGGTAGCATGGCGGAAATTATGAGTTTTACTGTACATAGTAGTTTGATATCATTAGACATCAAAACTTTTTTTTCAAAAAGATTGACAAGATCACGGTAGGTCTGGTCGTATTTGCCAGGCATTTGGTTTATTATTAAAAAATAAAATGACTTTTGAATTAAGCTATTTAAAATATAGTTAATATTTTTTTGTTTTTTTTTTTGAAGAGTTCTATATACAACATGTATCAAGCTTTCTTTGCTGTTCATATTGATCATGTAATGATGGCATCGAAACTTATTTATGGTAGAACTTATCAAGAAAAACCTGTCGAATTTTTGTGAAGTTCTAGATGTGGAACACTGTACCCATATGTCTGAAGTCATTGGTATGAAATGGTAGTATCACTGAATACTGTATGATACTAATATGGTCATATGGCATGATACGAATTGGGCCGATTTGGGCACGAAATGGTAAATTTGGGTACGAAATTGTCATGGTACGAAACGACTAGCTACGGGATCTACTTCCGGGGAGATCGATTGTAAACAAACGTGTGACAGCTTGACAATACGATATGACAAGGTTAACAAAGTTTATATCCGCGGATTTTCTGTTCTTGTTATGTCACTTTCCGATATTATACCAGCGGATTAATGTTAAGTATTTAACAAATATTAATTCCTTCATATTTCAAGTGCCATTCAAACGAAAAAGAAAAGTTTTAACATATGTTTGAGAAATTTTGTACGCTGGCGGATAGACATGTCTATTTTAATACAAATAATACGGTCGGCTTTTTGCAGAAAATCTGATATCAGTTATTTGAAGACATCGCCTCAAAATAGCAATGCAAGCCTGTTTTCAAAACAGTTCTGTTCTAGTATCCGGATTTCGGTCCGGTTCTGTTTGCTTTTTAATATCATCAGAGTGTTTTATGGTCTGTACCTATTTTAACCATCTCTAAGAGTGTTTTATGGATTTTAACTCTCTTGAAAGTCTCCAGTGTTGATTTTATTGATCTTACTTGTTTTAACCCTCTGCACTGGTGTTTTAATGGAATTTCCTTGTTTTAATCATCTCCAAAGAAGGGGTCAATTTTAATCCCTAGTAAAGACATAAAGAATGCAAGATGATGGCAGTGCGGTGCTCCAGGAAATAGAGGAAGATCCACCAAGTAACATGTGACATGTGTTCGGTGTTAAAGAATGAAATGTGTTCTTCAGAATCGGACGCTGTCTGCTATTTATCCATGCTGGAACAGCATTATTACTTAACCATCCAGAGTTAAACATGGTGTCAGAAGTAACTAGAACATTTTAACTTCGTTTTGCAAGGTATATTTTTTTGTGATTGACAATCATGCATAAATTTAATTCCGCCAGTATTGCAACAAAGTTAGTGAAAGAAAATGATGATATACAGATAAACACTTTAATTTATGCGATGGTAAAGGCGGCAGAACACGTATTTAATTTTTTCATCTTCGATGAAGAGGGACACTTGACGCTGGCAAGATGGCCAAAGTCCTACAAAGGTTAGACGAATATTTCGTTCCCAAGAAGAATACAATTCACGAAAGAATGAGATTTCACGATTGGTTCCACCGGAGAATCTGTGAAATCATTGATCAGATGTTTGTTCGAGTTAGCAAAACATTGCGACTTTAAAGACAAAAGACAAATATTAATTGGCATTCTGGACCATAAGATATCAGAAAAGTTACGATTGCGCTCGAAATTGACTCTTGTGGCAATTAGTGAGGCCAACAGAAAGTCAAACCTTTGAAGAGGTCAAATTTCATTCTAATAGAGAAAGCAACACACCAGGGCATATTCAGCGAGGGAATTCATATACTGGAAATTGTCAACCATATACATATAATATGTCAAAACACATAGGACGTTCTGGACAAGGTCAAGGTCATTTCAGGCAAGCAGAACAATGTGGTTGATGTAACAGAAGACATGACAAAGGGTTATGTCCAGCTAATAGGTCAAAGATGCTGAGCGTGTCATAAACTTGATCATTTTGAAATCTGTTGTAGGAGTAAAAACATTCATGAAATTAATGTACAGCCTGAGCAGATAATAGTTCTTTCTTGATGCTATCACACAAGAAACAAATGGCATGACATTGCTTATAGTGGTCACTATTTGTAACAAACCTATAGAATTTAAAATGGACACATGGGCTGATATCTCAGTTATTTTCGTCCAGGTTTATAATACACTCAAACCCAAACCGGACTTAATAAATGTTAAGGCAACACTCTCTAGTCCTGGGGTAAACATAACTGTATGGGCAAGTTCCAGACCACAGTAATATTTAAGGGTATTAATTATGTTTTAAAAATATATGTTGTTTCTGGTTGTGAAACGAGTAGCTTGCTTGCGCGTGATGATGCCTGCAAATTGAATCTGGTACAACGCATTGATGAAGTAAATTACCTTCGTGCATATGGTTTACTCAAATGCGAACCAGTTGAAATTGCACTGTATAAACTTAACGTTCCCAGACGGGTTCCGTTTCCACTAGTCAAGAAGGTAAACAAAGAATTGCATGGAAACTGAGGGAATTATAGAGTCGGTAGTTGAACTTACAGATCGGTGCGTGCCAATGGTCCCCGTGATTAAGAAACCGGGCGATATACGCATTTGTGTTGATCTCAAGAGACTCAACGAAGAAGTCAAACGCGAAAACTTTATGCTCTCTACACTTGAAGGCATTTCACCGAAACTCGTTGTCTCAATTTACTTTTCAAAGCTGGATGCAACCAGTGGATTTTACCAGTAACCTTTCATAAAAGGGGGGGGGGAGATGTTATAATATCCGGAATTTCGGTCCGGTTCTGTATGTTAGTTTTGTGACATGTGTTCATGGCGATCAGATGCTGTCTGTTATTTATCCATGCTGGCTCAGCATTATTACTTAACCATCCAGGGTTAGGCAAGTTCTGTTATACCATATCTATATACAGCCACAAAAAGTCTTGGTGGGATGTATGGTTATATTATATATTTATAAAGTAACAATGTACAAATTCCTGTGATACAGCCAAAGCATGGCCGCTTGTTTCGATATTAAAAAAATAATGAAACCTTTAACTCTCGCTACTTTCGCTACATGAATGTTGTAACTCGCAAGAGTTTAGATAAATTGACCTGATTTTAATCCAAAGTAACAAAACTGTAAAAAAAATATGAATGATTTGTTGATTTTATTTCCATGTGCCTAAGCAGATATTGAAAATACCTGTCAGTGTTGAAAAATCAGATTAAAAAATCAATAAAAGTGTTTTCAGGATTTTACCTGTTATTTATAATGGTGATTTTTTTTATAACTTGTTGAATATATGCTAAATAATTTGCAAGTGAAAGATTGATTACTGAGCCACGGAAAATGTTCAACAAATGATCTTTTGACCTAAAGATCATAAAAATGTATGATAACGTAAGGAAACACAGTAGAGGTCAACAAATTTTAAAAACGGTTCAAGCCACAGTTGTCAGTGTCTTGATTACACAACATCATCTAATTCGAAGCAGAAAAGGTAAAATTGCTAATTCATTGTCACGAAGTTAAAAAAAGTTTGTGGAAAACATTAGTTATTATTTAATTGTCAAGTGGATTTTTTTTATAAAATCTAACAAGAATAATTGTAGAAACATGTTAACAATGCTTAAACCAATCATTGGAGACAAAATACAAAATTATTTGCTCTGATGTCTGTGATATTTTCACCAAGAAATAACGTCTTGTTTATACTACGAGCATATTCAAATTAGATTTTAGTTTGTAGATTTAAAATAAGTTCAATTATGCAGGTTGCATGCTGCCATTTGTCTATTGAAATTTTCAAAAAAAAAAAAAAAAAAAAAAAAAAAAAAAATGGATGCAAAGAATGTGCTTGAAGTTTTTCAACCAATGGAATATTTCAACTAGAATTATTCATTAAAAAACACAAGAGACAAGCTTTTTTATAATGTGCAAATTGTGCATTGTTATCTCACCAAAGTAATTTGTGTATTGCTACATTATTGAAAGGGATGTAAATTCTCTATAGTTCACTTGAGGAAGTATTTAAGGTAAGCTTTTCCAATCATTTTTATTCGTACATTTTGTATATTGTTTGAACAGTTTACAAAACTTAATTACTTTTTCAGAACCAGTGAAAAGAAACAAAACAAGAAATGTTACCAATCAAGAGCATATTGAAGTTGCAAAGCTTTCGGATCAAAGACTGTGCATTCAGGTCACAATGACATCAACTAACGCAAACTACATCAAAACAGCATTAGGACATAAAATTGACTGTCATTCAAGGTCATGGTGACCATAATAAACAAATATTTTAAGCATCAACATGTTCTCTTAGCTTGACAGATAAAACTTTGTATTATTTAACAAGCTATAAAACTCTAAATTAATATTGGAAAGATGGATAACTTGATTAACATTTAAGAACACAGTGACCTTTAATTGTAAAAACCTTTAAAACCTGTCCCCAGTGTCTGGTTTTGCAAAACATTTACTACTCAATAAAATGTATAAAAGTATACATACCATATATGATACAAGCTAGTTTATAGTATGAATTTGCATAGTTGATTTACCATTTTTCCAGATATTTAGACGAATGTACTATAAAAAGTCCTAATGTTTTAACAGCCTTTGTATCTTTCTTCTTTTTCTGAAATTTTGAATGAAATATATTTGAATATTATATGCTAGCTCAAGTTTGTATACAGGCCATGTTGGTTCAATAAGTATGTCACTAGGTCAAATAATACAAAAACTTTGTTAACACTCGTGAGGCCCTAATTGTAGTCCAATCTTCATCAAACTTGATCAGAATGATTCTCTGTACACAAGCTAGGCCAAATTCGTATATGAGCGATGTTGAATCAATAAGTAGGTCACTAGGTCAAATTCCAGAAAAACTTTGTTCACACTCCTGAGGCACCAATTGTAGTCTAATTTTTTTTAATTTAATCAGAATGATCCTCTTGACAAAAGCTAGCTCAATTTTGTATATGACCCATTTTGGGTCAATGAGTAGGTCACAAGGTCAAATAATACAAAAACACATCTGATGGCTTAATTTTAGTCTAATCTACCTCAAACTTAGAATGATACTCTTGACATGAGCTAGCTGAAGTTTTTTTCTGGTTATGTTGTGTCAATAAGTAGGTCACTAGGTCAAATTATATAAAAACCCTGTTAACATATCTGAGGGCTCAATTTTAGACCAGTCTCCACCAAACTTGCCGAGATTGATCCTCCTGACAAAAGCTAGCTAAAGTTCATATACGGGTTATGTTGGGTCAATAAGTAGGTCACTAGTTTGAAATATAGGAAAAATCTCTTTTAAAAATAGAAGCTACAGTTTGCCAAAATCAAGCTGAGTGTACATCAATTTCAGGTGAGCGTCCTGGGTCTTCATGGCCCTCTTGTTCATACCACATTCTTGAACAAGAGGCCCATGGGTCTTAACGCTCACCTGAGAATATCTCCAAAATTGTTTACAAAGTGCAACAGACAATATATCAAGTACAGAAAATTTAAAGAAACTCAAGAACTCCCAAAAAAATTAATCAGAAATACTCAGTCACATTTCATTAATAAGCAGCTAATATGCATAAAGTGACTGTAGTCTTCTTTTGCAGCTGTCACCTTGACCTTTCAACATATGACCTTGAATCATATATCAAAATGATTGCCACGTCAATATCTACAATATTCCAATATGCATGCTTATACAAAAAGTTAATAGTTTACAAGATAATTAGCAATTTAAGTCTTCTTTTGCAGCTGTGACCTTGATCTTTTGACATATGACCTTGAACTATATATTAAAATCATCGTCATGTCAATACCTACAATATTCTAAAATACATGCCCATACAAAAAGTTAATAGTTTTCAAGATAATTAGCAATTTAAGTCTTCTTTTGCAGTTGTGACCTTGACCTTTCAACATATGACCTTGAACCATATATCAAAATGATCATCATGTCAATACCTACAATATTCTAATATACACGCCTATACAAAAAGTTAATAGTTTTCAAGATAATTAGCAATTTAAGTCTTCTTTTGCAGCTGTGACCTTGACCTTTCAACATATGACCTTGAACTATATATCAAAATGATTGTTGTCGCAATACCTACAATATTCTAATATACATGCCTATACAAAAAGTTAATAGTTTTCAAGATAATTAGCAATTTAAGTGTTCTTTTGCAGCTGTGACCTTGACCTTTCAACATATGACCTTGAACTATATATCAAAATGATGGTCATGTCAATACCTACAATATTCTAAAATACATGCCTATACAAAAAGTTAATAGTTTTCAAGATAATTAGCAATTTAACTTTTCTTTTGCAGCTTCGACCTTGACCTTTCAACATATGACCTTGAACAATATATCAAAATGAGTGTCATGTCAATACCTACAATATTCTAATATACATGCCTATACAAAAAGTTAATAGTTTTCAAGGTAATTAGCAATTTAAGTTTTCTTTTGCAGCTTCGACCTTGACTTTTCAACATATGACCTTGAACCATATATCAAAATGATCATCATGTCAATACCTACAATATTCTAATATACACGCCTATACAAAAAGTTAATAGTTTTCAAGATAATTAGCAATTTAGCTTTTCTTTTGCAGCTGTGACCTTGACCTTTCAACATATGACCTTGAACCATATATCAAAATGATCGTTGTCCAAATACCTACAATATTCTAATATACATGCCTATACAAAAAGTTAATAGTTTTCAAGATAATTAGCGATTTAATTCTATTTTTGCAGCTGTGACCTTGACCTTTCAACATATGACCTTGAACCATATATCAAAATGAGTGTCATGTCAAAACTTACAATATTCTAATATACATGCCTATACAAAAAGTAAATAGTTTTCAAGATAATTAGCAATTTAACTTTTCTTTTGCAGCTGTGACCTTGACCTTTCAACATATGACCTTGAACCATATATCAAAATGATCGTTGTCCAAATACCTACAATATTCTAATATACATGCCTATACAAAAAGTTAATAGTTTTCAAGATAATTAGCAATTTAATTCTATTTTTGCAGCTGTGACCTTGACTTTTCAACATATGACCTTGAACCATATATCAAAATGATTGTCATGTCAATACCTACAATATTCTAATATACATGCCTATACAAAAAGTTAATAGTTTTCAAGATAATTAGCAATTTAAGTTTTCTTTTGCAGTTGTGACCTTGACCTTTGAACATATGACCTTGAATTATATATCAAAATGATCGTTGTCGCAATACCTACAATATTCTACTATAAATGCCTATACAAAAAGTTAATAGTTTTCAAGATATAGTGACAAACAAATAATTTTAGAAATTTTCCCACTAAGTTCCTTACCATTTCCCCATTTTGAGCCCCATCGCTTCCATTTGTGCAAATCTAAAACTAGATAACCTAAGAATGTTATAAGTGAAATAACTAAGGTATATCACTTGTACATTCAGAGGAGAAGATTTTTAAATTTTTTCACTATTTCCCCCCTTATGGGGCCCCAAGAGGACATAACTCCTTCATATGTGCAAATCCGAAAAGCCTACACCCAGACATCATCATCATCAAGTTTCATCAAATTTGGGTTGGAAGTTTTAGAGGAGTTGATTAAAATGTAAAATGTAAACGGACGACGCACGACGCACGACGCACGACAGACGACGGACGGTGAACCATCGCAATAGCTCATCTGAGCTTTCAGCTCAGGTGAGCTAAAAATTGATTCGACTGAGCTAATCCACTTAGTTTTAACACTTTTTTGATTAGTAATTAAATAACAATTCGTAAATAATTATTCTGGTTTCGACATAAACATATAATGGTACCCTGCCTAATTTGACATATACAATAAAATTTGTCGTACTCTTTCTAACTTTTAAAATAAGTTTACAACAATTTAAATGGACTCTTTCTAATATATCTTATTTTTCAAAACCCCATATCTCTGAACCAAACAGCAAAATTGTAAAATCATTTTAAAAAACATATCTATTTGACAGTCAATTGATAAATTTGAAGTTCTAGCTTTCTTAATAATTCCATACATAGCTTTTGTAACTCTTTCAGCTATATACTTTTTTGTACATAAAAAAAACACACATAAATAACTTATTCCCTTTACTATTTCTAAATCTACACCATTAAAAAAACATAATTTTTGTTTTTATTATATTAAAGCTTTTTCAATTTTCTGATTCTTTTTTTTTTTCTGAATATATTTTTTTAAAAAAAATAGATATTCTCTAACCACGATCCGAAAGATTCATTTTCTAAAATTTCATTTCTTTTAGCTATAAATAAACGGAATCCTCTGACCGGTTGTTCAATGTTTAACGATGATTATTATGAGCTTGGAGCATGCACACGGTGTACGGAAAAACCCATGAATCGAAGGTGAAACATGACAAATTGCATTAATTGTCCGTCATAAATATCCAGATGTATTCGCAATGGTGTTATTTGTCCCTTATTAAGTCACAAATGACAAATTCAACGAAGTTCTGTGTTTTATTTATTGTAATTCACCGTTTTGAAAGTTATTTTTAAATAACCCGGGTTTTGATGACGTAACCATGTTCTAATATTAGTTCCCAAATGCTGCATCTCGCTGGTTAATTATTGTAATTTCTGTATTTATTCGAGTTTTTATCGTTGAACTAAATGTAACATTGTTCATTAGGAACATCATTAATTAGATTAGCATTGTTTTAATTTTTTCTTTGGAAAAACTTAATGCAGCTTTAACAGTTAATTTCCACATTTTTACAATAAACAGAAAAATATCTAATTGACACTGGAGGTCAGTCATAGATTCGGACATTAAAACAGTATCGTCCGCGTACAAAAGTAAAAATATCTTTAAATAAATATTAAATTCATCTGCTAATTCTTCACTTATACCTGATATATTACTATCCATGAAAAATTGTTTAAGATCATTCATAAACAATGCAAATAAGAGAGGAGATAAATTTTCTCCTTGTCGTACCCCAATAGTATATGAAAAGAACTCAGAAACGTCTACCTACAGATATCCTAGATTTTGTATTTCTATAAATATTAACAATAATGTTATAACTTTTTGCCACAAACCATAACGCTATACTTTATCAAAAACAGATTGAAAATCTGTTAAAGCACAATAACGCTTTCTTTTCTTGAATTGTATAACTCAATTAAGGAATGTAAAATAAAAATATTGTTAACAGTTAAATAATTCTTGCTAAATCCCGATTGAGTGGAGTGGAGTGGAGTAATAGTCTTTTACGTCCCAGTCAAGATTTTTTCACTTATTTCGAGGTGGTAAGTTCTGAAATGGTGGAGGAAACCGGAATTCCCGGAGAAAAACCACCGACCTTCGGCAAGCAAACTGACAAACTTTCTCACACTAGGATCTGTCCTGAGTGGGATTCGAACCCAGGCGGTGAGAGGCACTGTGATCCGTAAGCGTGAGCTTTAGACCCCTTATTTAATATAATATTCTTTTGTAAATAGTAACCAATTAATACAGAATGATTATTTGTTGTAAATATGTCAATTTCTTATACCGTTTCCATGAACATTGCCAAATATTATATTATATTGTGATATGCACTTATAAGTTGTAAAACTTTCAGTGTTAATAAAACATATATAGGACAAAGACAAGGTTTGTGTTCAATGAAGTATAACGGACAATTCAATACCGTATTATTATAAATCAAACGATACAAAAAAAATAAAAATAAATAAATAAATAAATAAATAAAAAGGTACTTAATTAATAAAATAATAAAAACAATTTACTTTTAAAGAGAATGATTAAAACGATAAATAAAATAATATCTAATAGAATTTCATTGGTACATCAAATCATACATGTCACATATCCATGTCATTGTGAACAGAATACTGAACATGACTTCATACACAAAAACAGTCCCATGTGTATGTCTTGAACAATGAACATAGAGCTATAAAGGTAACTGGTGACTCATTTTTAATTCCATCTAAAATGGCCACAAAATTAATTATATACAAATTGGACAGTAATTATTGTGAATTCCGATGATTTATTCATGTTAATATGTAAACAAGCATTTTAATGTTTAGCATATGAAAAAGCAGACAACTTGGGTGTTATATACACCTGCATGCATACAGGTTTATAAAGCCTAAATCGAAGGAATTTTCCTTTCTGAATAAAGAGAACAAAATTACATATAACCATGTGTTGAATTTTAATTATAAAAAATGGTAAAATTTTCATATATATTTAAATATTTCAGAAATGTATTTTTTATAAAACCTTGCATGTTTATCCAAAGGCTGTATCTTGTTTTTACTCCTTAACTTAGTTATATGGCATTAGTTCATATTCTAAATTTTGAAGGACTATGTTCAAGAACTTTTAAAATTTTAAACTTAAGAGTCTTTGTCAATGATTCACAACAATAACATCACTATGTTGAAGTTTTCAATTATTTACAAGATTTATCGAATTAAACATCCTCCTTTAACTCTTGTATATATTATATCTGGACACTGATGGTAGATATTTATGTCATACTGATAATAAATCCGCTTCAAAACTCCAAATGGTAAATTCCTGGATAACGGACCTGCAAAAATAAAAAGAAATATGATATAAAATAAATTAATTTAAATTAAGCAGGTATTAGTGTTATATATTTACTACCCCTGAGCGGGTACCGCTGCTGGTGGAGTAAAACTCCCCGAGGGTATCCATAACTCAGTAGGCAGTACTTTGTGCTGTCAAAAAATATACCATTTACCCAAATTTTCAGTTGTCTTAATTTTTGAAATTTATTTAAAACTAAGGTCTGTTCCCTCATGCAAATCATTCCTTAGCTGGATTTGGATTCATACAATTTTGGAACTTTAGATTCATTATTTTTCAACTGTTTAGCTTAAGTTTTTATCTATCAAACTTTTCGACCCCTAGTGTCACTGATGAGGAATGATTTTCCGAAATGTGCACATATGGCACATCAAAATTTAGCAGGTATTAGTGTTATATATTTACTACCCCTGAGCGGGTACCGCTGCTGGTGGAGTAAAACTCCCCGAGGGTATCCATAACTCAGTAGGCAGTACTTTGTGCTGTCAGAAAATATACCATTTACCCAAATTTTCAGTTGTCTTAATTTTTGAAATTTATTTAAAACTAAGGTCTGTTCCCTCATGCAAAGCATTCCTTAGCTGGATTTGGATTCATACAATTTTGGAACTTTAGATTCATTTTTTTCAACTGTTTGGCTTAAGTTTTTATCTATCAAACTTTTCGACCCCTAGTGTCACTATGGCACATCAAAATTTAGCAGGTATTAGTGTTATATATTTAATAAAATCCACATATATAAAAGTGAACCAAACTTTTTAAAATGAAAAAAGTCTCATTAAAGCCAGTATATGTAAATGTACAAAATTTTATCTGTAATAATAGATATTATAACAATGAAAAAAAATTTAAATCTCTCTCTCTCTCTCTCTTGGATTATTATTATTATTATTGTTGTTGTTGTTGTCGCTGTTGTTCTCATACATAAAATTCCTAACTAATATTTGATTGAAGGAGTAACAGGAATCATCCACACCTCTCTCTCGCTTTTGTGTGTGTGTTTGAGAGGGGGTTTGTCTGTTGTTTTTAATCTCCTTTTTAACCATAGGGTTTATTTTTTCAAATCTCAACTTTTCTCAATTAACCGTTTATCATAATATACTAGTCTAGGCTCTCTCTCTCTCTCTCTCTCTCTCTCTCTCTCTCTCTCTCTCTCTCTCTCTCTCTCCGCGGCTAGATTTTCAAATCAATACAGACATATGTATACTGAATCTTGTCATTATTGACATCTAACATATATATATAAAACAGTATACTTACATGTTCGTCTACGACAACAGAATTTCCAGTGATTTTCATTCTCTCAATCATCCCGATGGCAACATCAATTCATCAGTTTATTGTCATGAGACCGTCCCTCCGCATGTGAATATGCGTTAAACTCTTCATTTTTGATAGAAACACGTCTTTGTTTGATCGTAATTTATCCATAGACAAAGTAATCACATAAAATTTAAATATCAACGAATACAATTAAATAAATTCAAAGTTGTTAGATGACCAAACAGCATGCTCACGCTGTGCATGTTTTTGACCTGACTTTGACCGGAATCACGAAGGACAACTCTAATAAACGGGAAGGAGCGCGCGCCAGATTGGTAAGGGCATGAGTTCAGGACTCGGCACGCGCTTGGAATAACTAGTCCTTGTAACAGCCGTGTACGTGCTTGACAAAAGATAGGTTTACATGTCAATTTATGGCTTCCAATTCATAGTTAATCGACCGTTTGATGATAATTACCACATTTAACCGAAACCGGGAAATTGATGTGTGTCGGGATATTTAATCTTGTTAAATCGTAAGAGATAGAAATTAATTAACAAAAGGGTTATTACAGAAAGAATTTCCGAATAACAAAAATATATTGGCATATTATAAATTTCTGAATGAAATGTTCTAGTTGTCGTATTATGATTTTTTAAATAATTCATTCAGAAAATTCAAAAAATTCTTATGACAATATCCATATATACGTTAATTATTATGAAGTGTTCGAAATCATCAACACATGCAGAGAATTAATAATTATATAGTGTTTTAATTTATTAAAAACTCTTTTTTTTTTTTTTTTTTTTTTTTTTTTTTTTAATCAAAGGGAAAAACGAGGGTCCTTCTACTACTATATGTGATTAGGATGGGAAAATCATGGTTCCATAAGCCTTTAAGATTACAGTTGGCATGTGCTGCAAGTTTCTTTTCTATGCAAGCCAGTAATTTTTCGAAAGAAATACTACGAGATATACAGAACAGTTTTTAAACTCCGCATCAGGAATATTTTTGTATCTATCCAATTATTACATTATTTATCTAAATTTCTTCATTCTGGTGACTAATATTATCTTGATAGACAACGAACAAAGTTGTGATACCAATATAAAAAGTTAAAATAAATAACATGACATGCCGCGACACTTATGTTGACCAGTCGTGATAATTACATGTAATTAGATATCTCGACTTATTTTTATCGCGACATGTCGTGTCTCTTATCTCTTTTTATTTTGGTATCACAACTTTTCATGATATTATCCCGACTTGTCAAGATATTATTAAGTCGACATGTTGGGTGTCTTTGGGCGAGCAGTTCTCTGCACGAGATCGTTGTTCACGTGCAAAACTGTCGCCCAAACGCTGAGAACACGAACCCTGAACGTTGTTCGCGGGTCGAAATTTCACACTACCTATTTAGCAGGAATGAGAACAAAGATGGCTGCAAACTAACGGTAGGTAAACAACCGCTATGTGTTATGTATTTTTTTACGTATCCCGTTACACATGGGATTTGCTTACAGTTGCCGTCATAGGAGGAGCGTAAGATGACATTTCGCCGTCCCCTTGACTGGATTAACCACCTTGTTTGGACTCCTTGTCTTGCCATACACAAAACTGGAAGAAAGTTGTCAAAACTATTTAGTATAAGGTCATTTTCGCACAATTCTTCAATACAATTATTTTAGAAATAACTTTCAATTTGTTGTGGTTTACCGGGTATAAACAAGATTTTGAAAGTGGCAATTCTCATAAATTGACATTTTTGCTTAGAATTTGCACAAGGTCAATTATTTTAGTATTACAAAATACTGTTTTTAATGTTTTATCCGCTGGTATTTGTCATTACGAAACAGCACCATTCATTCATTCAGAGCGTTTAGCTCCGCCCACTGTGACGTCACACATAAACAAACCACAAAGCAGTGCTAAAACTTGAAAAACAAGGTTTTATTCAAACTTATAATTGTTTTTTATTAATTACATTTTCATAATATTTTTTATTTATAATATTTTTATTTGGTTTTTTCTTATCTGATTGTTCCCAGTGTAATAGCGATTTTGCACGAGAGCAATTTTTACTCGACTCTAGTGTTGAAAAAATAATCTCGGCCTAAAAACACCCATTGAGATAATAATTATGTCTATGTCAGAAATAAGTCACACCATAATTTTCAAACATTCGAATTTAAAATTTTGACTATACCAGAGTAAACTATATCAATCCTTGTCTGTTTATGTAGCAATTTCAAATGCCAATTTCTCTTCAATAAATAATATTGTGTCTTTATATTCGGTACAAACATGTAATTATACCTCTGCTTTTTAGATTTGATAATGGATTTACTCAACATAAAGATTTTAATAAAGAATTTTTACGATATTTCGAATGCTACAATAAGCTACCAAAATGGTACACATTTTCGTCGGTACCACTTTCCTACTAGATGGCGTTGTTGTTAGTTTTGGGGTTTTTCCAGAGACATATAGCTTCGCCCATAAATCGCAAGAATGTTTACATATGGGTACTTCCGCGATATCAAGTAAAGGTGTGACAGAGAATAAATAAATAAATGTTTATTCAGTTTTAAATGGCCTTGGCCCATATTACAGATATAGTTATTATAGTTCACATCCGGTGTATATAAGGATATTACTTTAAGGTATTACATATGATAAATACCAAATGTAACAAAACAGTGTTGTGATTTGCATATACATGTTTATATCAAAATGCATTAATTTATGCAATACACACTGTATATCTAATAATGTAATATTTACTGTGTACCACATACACTGCTCATATACAACACTCTGTTCAAATAATATAACAATTATATGTTTTGGTATTTGTTATTATTTGTATAATACTTACTATAAGGTGTTCTTGTGGTATTTACTAAATGTGACAAAATAGTGGCTATACTTGCATATAGAAGTTTATATCAAAATTCCCATATTTATGCAATACACACTGTAATTAGTGTATAACTAATAATGCAATATTTTTGTATACCACATAAACTGATCAATATTTATATACTTTGTTAGCTCTTGTTATTTATATAATACTTATACTATGTGTAGCAATATATACGCCTTGTTCAACAATTTATGTTAAAGACAACATTTCTTGTCTTACAGACATGGCTTTCCATATAAACAGTGCTGAATGTTTAAATACTATAATATCTTTGCTCCGAAACAATGATTTTAACTTTTACGAATGTAACCGTGCTGCTGCTCATGTGTTGTGTATATGTATATATTGTGTAAACTGTAAGTTGTGTCTTCATAGTTGTGTTGTCATGTGACCGTTTGTGTGTTTAATATGCATGTATGTATGTACCGACGCTTGACCGATCATGTGACTGGACGGACAACATGAAATTATGTTAATAAAGTAAAAACTGTTCACCTGCACTTTTCGCGTTAGTTTCTTTCTTTATTTCATTTCTGGCTATTTATTTCAAAGTGTAAAAACATTTTTTGAATATCTAAAAAACAAAAACAAAAACAAAAACAAAATCAATACAGACTTCTTAGTTCTGTAGATCTCGTCATTCTGGTTTCTTTGCAAATGTAATTATATCATCAAAAGGAATCTCGACTCAGATATGATTGAATAAATATAATTGAAATTTAGAAGAAGTTGTTGTATTATAAATTAGATGCACCGACCGACTGGTTACAAATGGCGCCCACGTTGATTTGATGTATAAAGGAAGTGATTGAGACCAGAATGAAGAGGATGTTTGTAAGATGTGCGGTGTATTGATCGAGCGTCGACGTAAATTCCCAAATTTATATCTTTTTCATTCATTGTGAAAAATGGAGGATCCCTTCTGCGCAGGCGCAAATAAGCTATAGCTATTTTTTTTTTGTACACTTACCGGTGTGAGCATGTTCTTAGAGGAAAATCGCGTGCATAACACCCCGTGGTGCGACGCTGGAGACTATTCATGTAAGTATTATTTTGACTTGACAATTGACATTTTGTATATTATTTTGCTTTATTTGTATTATTTTGTTTTATTTGTATATTTATTCTTTTTCTCATTGCATATTTTTGATTTGCATTAGGTGTATTTTGTTTTGCATAATTATGTTTATAAATTTTTGTATTTGACCATAGTTACAAAGTGTGTGTTATTTACCATGTAGCAATTATAGTAGTCAATTTTTTTATGATTTACCATAATTCATTATTATAGTAGGCAGGTTAACAGGTAAATTTAGGTTTTTCTGTTTAACTGTACTTCTGTCACTTGCATGTCATGGCACATTATGCACATTTTAAAAAAGTACTAATATTTACTTAAGACACACACCTGACAGCGATTAGTGTTAATTTAAATGTGTATGTTAGAAGGCAAAATCTACAGAAAAGGGTAATAACCCTAGGTAATAGCAAGGTACGGTACCTTAAGGAACAAATATCAGGTTTCCCAGAATTTAAACATCATATTTCATTTATATCGAGGCCAGGTACAACTTTTTCATATTGACAAAAGTGGTTTTATTCAAACTTCCACCATGAAGTATATTTATATAGTAAAATAAGATTATTTATATTTCTTGGTGCATGTGACCTGACTGAAAAGAAAGGTAAGTATATTAGTTTAAGACATGTTAATCAGGAAGATGCAGTATCATCTTTAATTAAAGATATAAACCAATTATTTAATTATATAAATTGTTTTTCATCAGTAACCCCAGTATTTTTAGAAATCCTTGTATATTCGATCGGGCAGTGGAAAAAAACAAAAGGCCATCGTGATTCCAGCAAATTTTTAGATCAAGATCATGAGCTGCATAAAAAGATCAAAGAACAGGTTTCATCACCAAGGTTTACTTTAGATCAACTGAAATACAGAGGGGGAAGAAAAGAGAATAAGAACCGAATCTCATACAATTTTAAACTATATAAAGATGATATTCATCCTACACCGATACTAGCAAAGTACTGATTGAAGAGAATTCTATCAACGTTTGTATAAAGTGAGTATATTATTATTTATTAATATTATATAATTACCCTTAGTAGTTTAGAATGTAGTTTAACCAGTTTAATATGGACAAGAGATTGCTATCTAGTACTCCATTACAGAATAATTTTAATAATAAATGGAGTTTTTCATCTGGACCTGGTGATGCTAAGCCTTAAGTAATTCATAAACACGTTCATCAGGGTCTCCCACAGCAACATATGGAATATAGAATGCCTCCTCAAATACATCAATTACACCCAGAGACTGAGAGTACTTTAGTTTATAGGACACAAGTAAATGTGCTTAAAATTGTAAACTTTTCTGGAGATGAACCACCTAAGAAAGGTGATGTAACTTTTAAAGAATGGAGATTTGAAGTCAATTGCTTATCAACTGACTCTGATATTACCCCAATATTTTAATACAAGCAATTAGAAAATCCCTAAGAGGTACTGCCCGAAAATTATTTTTGCCTCTTGGTTAAAATGCTACAGTTCACCAAATTGTACGTAAGTTAGATAATTTCTTTGGTGAATTAAAGGTCTAATAGAATGATTATGCAACAATTTTTTAACGAATTTAGAAAGCCTGATGAGCCTGTTGCTAATTTTGGCTGCAGGTTAGAAACAATGTTACAATCGGCTATTGATCAGGGTTTTCTTGGTCAAGATGGCAAGAACGAGTTACTTAGACACAAATTTTGGACATCACTCAATGATGAGAACTTGAAGGCTCAAACTCGTCATATATATGATGCAATTAAAAACTATTATGACTTGATGAGGGAAGTGAGACAAGTGGAAAGAGAGATGAAAGACAACAAGCAGGTAAGTAAACAACAAGTCCAATAAAAAAAATTCAACATCAACCTATTGCAGAGGATACATTGATAAAGTTAGGAAAAAATAGATAAAAAATTCGAAGCATTGGAGAATAAAGAAATGCAAAGAGTTGAAGAGAAGTTTGACCAGGTACTTAAGAAATTAGACCAACTAAGCTTTAATACTAATCCGGTTACTTATAATAACGAGTGTAGGTACACCAGGGTAGGTCAGTCAAGAGGTAGGTACAATAACAATAGGGGCAGAGGTTATAATTAGAATAGGGGAAATAATAACAAAAACAATAGTAACAATACATGTAATAATAACAACAATAATGATACCCCCAATCCATAGTGACCTCGGTTTCTGGCCGATCGAAGGTCACAGAGGACAGAATAATAGGTAAATGTAACCAAAGTTTTGTATGTATACAAGGTCAAGATATGTCAGTACTTATTGACAGTGGTTCTATGGTTATCACGATTTCAGAATCGGGATATAACAGTCTAATGGACAAACCAGTTATTAAAAGGTTGTCAGATCTAGGGTTGTAAGTAGCAACTGCAGATGGTAATCTTTTACATTATTTAGGTTATATTGAGTGTACTATAGCATGGCCTCGTAGTAAGGAGGTAATATTGGTACCTATTTTGGTTGTACCAAACACTCATTTTACTTCTTTTTGTCCAATTATTTTGGGTACAAATATTTTAAATGTATGTAAAGACAGTATTTCTGCTGATGATAGGGTTTCTTTACCAGAAGCTTGGCAGTTAGGTTTAGACAGTTTAACATGTAACCAGAATACTGTCAAGTCTATTAACAAGAAATCAATTAAGATTGAACTATTTGAAACTGTAGTCATACCCGAAAAAGCTAAAGCCATTTGTAACCAGTCGGTCGGTGCATCTAATTTATAATACAACAACTTCTTCTAAATTTCAATTATATTATCTGAGTCGAGATTCCTTTTGATGATATAATTACATTTGCAAAGAAACCTACAAATACATATACATGTATATTAAAATTCTAGGTATTTTCTTATTATTAAATTTATAAATTTGAAATAATATTCGCGGTAATATAATTAAATAATAATCATTAGATAAATAAATAATTTTACATACCAGAAAAGAACACCTTGATAGACTAGATGCTTGTTTCAGTAGGTTAAGTCAACATAACCTAAAGTTAAAACCCAGTAAGTGTGAATATTTCAAGAGGTCTGTAACATATCTTGGTCATGTAGTTTCAGAGGAGGGTGTTGCAACTGATCCTGAAAAAGTTGCAGCAGTTGCAAAAATGGCCCAGACCAACGAATGTTAAAGAACATAGGCAGTGGTTGGGCTTTGTTGGCTATTACAGAAGATATGTTAAAGATTTTTCGAAAATAGTAGCACCTTTAAATGAACTTCTTAAAGGCCATTGCACAGTAAAACAAAATTCTAAGAAGAAGAAGAAGAAGCTTATACCTACAAAATGGGAGTGGAAGGAAGTTCATCAGCAAGCTTTTAATACTATTAAACAACATTTTTAGAACCTCCTATACTGGCATATGCTGACTATACTAAGCCTTTCACATTACATACTGATGCTAGTGGTAATGGTTTAGGTGCTGTTTTGTACCAAAATCATAAAGGTAAGTATAGGATTATTGCATACGCAAGTCGTGGTTTACGTCCTAGTGAGAAAAACTACCCTGCTCACAAGTTAGAATTTTTAGCACTTGAATGGGCAGTGGAAGATAAATGTCATGACTACCTATTTAATAGTACTTTTGAAGTAGTCACGGACAATAACCCGCTTACATACGTAATGACTACAGCTAAGTTAGATGCTGTGAGTCAAAGATGGGTGGCAGCTTTGTCATCATATTCTTTCAATATTAAGTATAGGGCGGGTAAGTATAATGCTGATGCTGATGGCTTGTCTCGTAGACCCATTGATGAGGATGGTGTTCAGGCAATTTGTCAAGCTGCAACTATTAATTTACCTTTGGCTGCTGTTGTGTCTTCTGTTCCGGTCCCTCATTCGGCCGTTGGGGTGTCGGAGCAGACTACACTGCATACAGTTGATTGGAAGCTTGAACAAAGTAAAGATTCATCTATTAGACAAGTTGTCAACATCTTGAAAACCAATTCTTTCCCCTGTGGTGAGTCCCTTCGCAATATGAATGCTGAAGTAAAAAAATACATTAGAAAGAAAAATAGACTAGTTTTAGATAATATTGTTTTATATAGAATTGCTTTTCAAGATGGAACTGATGTTAAACAAATAGTACTTCCTTTTCATTATAGGTCTATAGCTTTTGATGGCATCCATACCACTATGGGCCATCCGGGCAAAGAAAAGACAACATGGTTGGCAAAGCAAAGATTTTATTGGCCTTCTATGGAACAAGATATTAACAAAAGAGTTGAGCAGTGTAACAGGTGTGTATTATATAAAACACCATATAAAGTAAATGCAGAGTTAAAACCTATAGAAACAACTTATTCTATGGAGTTAGTTTGCATTGACTTCTTAGGGTTAGAGCAGTCCAAAGGCGGATATGATAGTGTTTTAGCTGACCATTTTACTAGGTTGGCTCAAGCAGTGTCTTGTCGCAATCAATTGGCTACAGTTACAGCCAAAGCATTGTATGACAACTTTATAGTGTATTATGGATTTCCCGAAAAGTTACATCGCGATCAAGGTCTGAATTTTGAGGGAAATGCTATAAAACAGTTATGTAAACTTGCTGGAATTAAGAAAACTAGAACCACACCTTACCATCCTATGGGAAATGGCTCCGCCGAACGCTTTAATTAAAACTTTAATTAGAATGCTAGGAACATTGGAGGAGACTCAGAAAACTGACTGGAAGTCCTATATCTCGCCAATGGTTCAAGCATATAATGCCAAAAAAGTGATGCGACAGGTTATTCCCCTTATTATCTCATGTTTGGTCGCCATCCTAGATTATCAGTGGATGTGTATTTAGATCTTGATTGAGGCAGGTTCTGAAGGGAATTCTATACATATACATGTAGAAGATATACCGGAGGAGACGCAAATCTGAAAATCAACCAGAGTAAAGAAACCACCAGATCGGTTTGGAGTGGCAGTATACACAGATCGCCACTGAGGAAGTATTTGTTTAAATTGTGGGTATAAATATACTGGATTGGGAGAGTACCCAGCCGTATCAATTTATTTTATCCACATGTTAAGCAAATCAAGTACCATATGTATATACATTTATATTAAATATTGAAAGATTATCAAGGTGGTTTACTATATGGCATTATCAGTTATGCCGATAGTTAATCATTTAACAGTACACATTTCATTCAAATATGTTCAATAGTTTTAATATTAAAAAAAGAAACTATTACTATTATTATACCTATTATAATTGTCATTTTCAATTTATAATTGAAGATTGAGATGGTTAGAATTGATGCTTTTAAACATGTTTTTGACCATTGTGTTTACTATATTTTAGTAAATTGTATTTGGATAAATGCTGTTTGTTCAGTTGGAAAAGCCAGTACTTATCCTCTGATATTAAATACAGAAGTAGCCAGAAAATCAAGAAACAATAGTAATAACTTCCTTTAGTTGGCTATGTCAATACTCAGCCACTAAAATGATAGAAGTCTGTTATATCCATATATTTCACAAATGGATCTAAGGTAGACTTAACTCAGCCTTAAATTGTAAAGCTATGGTAGGTATTGGTATAATAATATTTAAGATTTTAATATTTAGTTAAGTTACATGTATAATATAATTTACATGAATTATTTAGATATACATGTAGTTAAGTTAGATATATGTAGTTATTAACCAAATGTCAGGAGACATTTTCTCCAAGTGGGGAAGTATGTAACCGTGCTGCTGCTCATGTGTTGTGTATATGTATATATTGTGTAAACTGTCAGTTGTGTCTTCATAGTTGTGTTGTCATGTGACCGTTTGTGTGTTTAATATGCATGTATGTATGTACTGACGCTTGACCGATCACGTGCCTGGGCGGACAACATGAAATTATGTTAATAAAGTAAAAACTATTCACCTGCACTTTTCGCGGTAATTTCTTTCTTTATTTCATTTCTGGCTGTTTATTTTAAAGTATAAAAATATGTTTTGAATATCTAAAAAAAAAAAAACAAAAAAAAAAAAAAAAAAAAAAAAAAAAAAAAAAAAAAAAACAAAAAAAAAAAAAAAAAACAAAAAAAACAAAAAACAAAAAAACAAAAACAAAATCCATACAGACTTCTTAGTTCTGTAAATCTGGTCATTCTGGTTTCTTTGCAAATATAATTATATCATCAAAATGAATCTCGACTCAGATATGATTGATTAAATATAAATGAAATTTAGAAGATGTTATTGTATTATAAATTAGATGCACCGACCGACTGGTAACACAAATTTGGTTTATTGTGAAAATATCTGGGTAAAAAATTTTACTCTAAAATCCTGGTAAATGGGGCATTCTAACATAAAGTGGAACTCATCTTCCACTTTGCCTAGATTGCATATTTCACAAAGTCTATTGTCATATTCAATATTTTTATGTCTACCTACCTCAACATTAAGGTTGGGTGTAGAACAACGGATGCTAAGAAGTGAATATCGCAGTCGATAACCCAATGAATTCACAAGCTCCATAAATAAATAGTCTGGAGCTATCAAAGGGTAAAAAGAACACCTATGTGAAGTGCTAATAAATTCCTCTGTTTGTTGGAAACTGGCATCTTTCAGTCTTTGTTTTAATTCGGTTAAAAATAGCTTAACATCATCAACGCCGTGTTGTAATCACACCCATCCAAAACCAAACTTAACAGAATTTCACGTATTAATGACACCTAATTTCGTTTACCAATCGTATCTAGTATTTTTAACATTTCATAACACTGTAATGGATATCTTTCGCGGTCTAGAGTTAGTAAGCGTAGCCAATATTTTATTGGTTTACACATATATGACACATATAGAGCTGACCTGCTACACTGTGAGTGCAACCACGTTCGAGACATTCTTACCAGCCCCTAAAATCCGTTTGCAAAACTTGTAGTGTACTGACTCGATATCAGAAAGGTAATAGAACTAAGAAGGCAATGCAGTTTTGAATTTTAATGTTTACAATCACTATGAAACATAGTGATTTTAAACAGTTATGACCCTCTTATATGCTAAAACCTTACCATTTAATACTATTTTACCAAATATTATGCATGATAAGGATAATAATCAATGCCATGATCTCTCATTTTGTATTTTGTCGTTTTCTTTTTATTTCATTTCTTTGTTATCTACCATGTTTTTATTGTTTAATATTATAATCTGCAATCTATTGCTTGTGAAAAAATTTTATTTCAATAAAATGACTGAAACCACATTTAAACACATCCATTTTTTTTTTTTTTGTCATCATATTTTTGTTTGGTTCTAATGGCTTTAATTTCTTTCATAGAATTTGAGTTAAAAACAGATTTTCCAATTTAATTTAGGAATGCCATATTAGTCAAAAAACCAAAGTACATTCTTTTAACAATATTAAGCAAAAGTACACATTATCAATGGCAAGCACCTGATAGAAACTTGGTGCTCTATATCAATAATTTGGAAGAAGTTATGTAAAATACAAGACACGAATTACGGTTTTTGTTGCCGTACCGTTTCCCGTTTGATACTGTTCAGGAATGGCGCGATCTCGAAGCATGTGAAGTCAATGCTTGCATTTCTTTTGAAGAATGCAACTTTTAACGCGATTGACAGTCCGCGTTATGAAGAGTACCATATTCTTGGAGAATAATATTTTATGTTTATGAAGCCAATTTATCTAGAAAGAAGTTTTATTTAAAAAGAATCTCGAAATATAGGTAGGCAAAACATAAAGGCATTAATCATGTAAACAATCGGCAGACGATCTACGTTCAAACTTTTAATCACTTATCTCAATTTTGGTTAGAAAACAAACTTTCGTAACATTATATCTTTTGATCTGTAACCTAATTCAGAGTAACGACATAAGTAAATTTTGTTGAAATTAAAATTTCAATTTTCATTATAAAGGCTTTAAAACACCCCCCCCCCCGACACGCACACACACACACACACGCGCATGGTTAGCACCGAATCTTGAGAGTTTTTCTAGGAAATTGAATATTCTTAAGTTTTATAGTTTTATAAAACAAACTTGTATTTTAAAGCTTAGAAACGTTTGTGATATTGGGATTTTTTCAGTTGTAGCAACTTCATCATACTGAGACAGTGGAGGAGGTTGTGGACCACCACCTGTGGCTCCTTGTTGCCTCTTATGTTCTGCAAACTTTGATTTCGCCTTACGATTTATATTTCTCCATTTATTTCTGACCTTCTCCACTGTCCTTTCTGTTGTGCCAACAGCATTTACTTTGGCAGTTAATTGCCTCCATACCTCAATTTTTTTCTGATTTGTAAGAATAATAGTGAATTTTGAGTTTAATAACTTCAAATTACACTCTACCTCATCACTAAGAGTATTTATTTCACCTTGTAAAAAGGAGGTTTTTCTTTGCCTTTTCTGAGATGGAGGTATGGAGGCTGCCATCTTGGATCAAATTTGATTTGACAACACAAGTATCTCTAGTAAAATGTCCGAGCTTGCACAGAAAATCAACTCTTGTTGGAGCAAATAACTCGTGTTCAGTAGAGTTGTAAACAACATGGTGGATATTTTAAGTATGAAAATGATTATTTATGAGTTTCTGAATGACAATGATGATCACGACCATTTTTAAGACGACAATGTGATATTTTTATGCCCTGCAAGTCTCTTAAAAACGGGAAAAAGCTCCAAAAGTTGAGAATTTTGTGGAAGATACTTTAAAATCCTACCTTGATTACGATTTCAAGAAAAGATTTCACTTGAACAAAAGTACTTTTGATTTAATTTTGGTGAAGATATCAAATCATTTAGAATGTAAAACTTCCAGTGGCAAGGAGGCTTTGATACCATCAAAGCAACTCTTGCTTTTTGTGTGGTACATGAGCTACCAATGCAGTCTGAGAGAAAATGAAAACTTGTTTGGTGTGTCATCTTCCACAGTGCATTACTATGTGAAAACTGCCCATATCATTTGTCAGTTTCGACAAGAGCTCATATGACAAAACTAGCTACTTTTGATGAATTTACTATTAAATTTTAAGTACAACACCATTCAATCAATCGATTTCTCATTAATTGAAAAAAAAAACTGTTCAATAACTTGGGATTATGAGAGAACATAGGTACTTATGCGCTAGCCTGCGTGTATGCCTGAAATAAGCACACAAACATTAACTATGACAAGTGTCTGTGTTCAAAACAGTGTTTGTCTTGTATCAATTATGAATATTATTTTCTCATTTGTGGCAACTCATCAACTTTAGAATAAGCAAATCGGACGAATAACTACCTGCTGCTATTCTCATTTGGCATCGCGGTTGCCATGGTTGATCTTGAGAACCCTAAGCTGAGTGGGGGTTACTGTAGTCGGGTAAAGGTTAAGAGTGCGCAGAATCAGGATTCATGATCTTGGCATTCGATTTACAACTCTTGTCATTCTATTTGCTTGAGTTGTCAAATCAAATTCGATCTTAGAAGTGACAATAAGAGTGGTGGATTATGGGTATTTCTTTGTTTAATCAGTGATTAAAATTTTTAATCAGTGATTAATTATTTTAACGTTAAAATGTTTTGAACAACAACTTTTAATCAACTGATTAATTAATCATTTGATTAGACTTTAACGAGTTGTTAATCCTTTACTAATGATTTAATTTAATCATATTTTGTGCAACTGGCCCCAGGCGTAAAGATTAAGTATACTTTTCACTGCTTTGCTGTCTACATTTGAACGATATCGAGTATGACGATTGGCACATAATGTTAGAGTGAACCTCAACCTAACAATGTCGACATTCCAGAAAAAAATCTCTCGGTAAATCCATGTCTACTCATATATCGCAGATTCGAAACCCACATGCTTGGCCATTGAAAATTATCCCTCTGCTACAGTTCCACCCTTCCCATTTCAGATTCACAAATTTCAATTCCAACATATAGCCATCAATCTTTTACTCCAAACTTCTTTGCAAATTGAAATGCGGCCACATAGGTGCACCTGATTTTCGACCGAAATATAGTCCACAAATAACAACACATTTATCGTTGAAATTCAGTTTTTATTTACAGTATAATCTGTTATAGCATCCACCTCTATATAACATCCACCTGTCTATAGCGTCCACTCTAAAGTATCCTCAATCAATTTTACTATATAAAGACCCCCTGTATAGCGCCCACCCGTCTAATGCGTATATCGTCCACCTATTTTGATCAAGGTGCATAACTCGTACTTTTCAACACAACCGGAAGTGTTGGTGTCAGAGATTTTCTTCTTTCAAGTTTAATATCAAAGCGAATTAATGTGTTTGACATGCCAACATTGTGTTTATTATCGTCATTTGGGTTTGGGAAGAGTGTGCATCCATTAATAACAAGGGATATTATGACTTGGATATGTTTATAAAGATGGATGGTCTTGATTTACTCAGCTTGGACATGTCAAAGTGTCAACTGATTATCCTTAAATCTTTAAGATTTGCAATTTTGAAATATCTTTGGGTTTGTTCACAAGACAATGGATTTTTCTTGTAAGTATGAGTGCATTTAATTTTGTTTCAGTTGTTTTGGTATTAATTTTCATAATGCTTTCAATATGATGCCAGTGTTAAAAATGTTGTTATCTTGATTTTTTAGCTCACCTGACCGAAAGGTCATGTGAGCTTATGGCATGGCGCAGCGTGTGTATGTGCGTGCGTGTGTGCGTGCGTCGTTAACACCTATTTTCGACTTCTCCTCCAAAACTGCTGGACAGATTTCAATGATACTTGATCAGAAGCATATATAGGCCGGTGCAATTCAGATTTGTACATGGCGTTGCCATGGCTACCAAAACTAGGTCAAGGTGACCTAGGGGTCCAAAAATCTTAAAAAATCTTCTTCTCCAAAACCGATGATGGGAGAAAAAATCTGATGTGATATTTGACTTCTCTAGGGTCTTAAGCCTATAGTTTGTTCATTTCGTGAAATTTGGTCGAAAAATGGGTTATGCGTTTTTGCGTTTAATTTAAAAAATTTCGTAAAATGGTTTCAAATTGTTATAACTTGACTATTTGAACAGATAATGACATGGGGTTTTCAGTTTTGACTTTTTCTTGAAATGACCTTTAAATTAGGGTCAAGGTCACAAATCAAGGTCATGACCTAATTCATGATTTATGCAGTTTTAGGCAATTTTCTTGCAAATATTAAGAGAAAAATGAAATCAAATCATTGTTAAAATGTTCAGCATGACAAAATTTACCAAGGTACCAAGTTTCGTAACTATATGATAATCCATGTAGGAGTTGTTGCCCCTGAAATGTTAATTTTGGCTATTAAATACCAAAATTGTGCATTAGCTTGAAAACTATAATCTTTTTGTATAGGCATGTATATTAGAATATTGTAGGTATTGTGAAAATGATCATTTTGATATATGGTTCAAGGTCATATGATCAAAGGTCAAGGTCACAGATGCAGAAGAAGCCATAAATTGGTAATTATCTTGAAAACTATTAACTTTTTGTATAGGCATGTATATTAGAATATTGTAGGTATTGACATGACGATCATTTTGATATATGGTTCAAGGTCATATGTTCAAAGGTCAAGGTCACAGCTGCAAAAGAATACTTAAATTACTAATTTTCTTGAAAACTATTAACTTTTTGTATAGGCATGTATATTAGAATATTGTAGGTATTGACATGACGATCATTTTGATATATGGTTCAAGGTCATATGTTCAAAGGTCAAGGTTACATGTGCAAAAGAAGACTTAAATTGTTAATTATCTTGAAAACTATTAACTTTTTGTATAGGCATGTATATTAGAATATTGTAGGTATTAACATGACAATCATTTTGATATATGGTACAAGGTCATATGTTCAAAGGTCAACGTCACAGCTGTAAAAGAAGACTTAAGTTGCTAATTATCTTAAAAATTATTAACTTTTTGTATAGGCATATACATTAGAATATTGTAGGTATTGATAAGATGATCATTTTGATATATGTTTCCAGGTCATATGTTCAAAGATCAAGGTCACAAAGGTCAAGATCGCAGCTGCAAAAGAAGACTTAAATTGCCAATGATCTTGAAAACTATAATCTTTTTGTATAAGCATGTATATTAGAATAATGTAGATATTGTGAAAATGATCATTTTGATATATGGGTCAAGGTCATATGTTCAAAGGTCAAGGTCACAGATGCAGAAGAAGCCATAAATTGGCAATTATCTTGAAAACTGTTAACTTTTTGTATAGGCATGTATATTAGAATATTGTAGGTATTGACATGACGATCATTTTGATATATTGTTCAAGGTCATATGTTCAAAGGTCAAGGTCACAGCTGCAAAAGAAGACTTAAATTGCTAATTATCTTTAAAACTATTAATTTTTTGTATAGGCATATATATAAGAAAATTGTAGGTATTGCAGCATTGATCATTTTGATTTATAGTTCAAGGTCATGTGTTTAAAGGTCAATGTCACAGCTGCAAGAGAAGTCATAAATTGCTTATTATCTTGAAAACTATTAACTTTTTGTATAGGCATGTATATTAGAATATTGTAGGTATTGACATGACGATAATATATGGTTCAATCTCATATATGTTCAAAGGTCAAGGACATAGTTGCATAAGTATACTGAAATTTGTTAATGATTTGGAAATTATTCATTGCATTACAGTTACTTCATGCATATTATATAAGCTACTTATAAATGAAATGTGAGTGGATATATTTCTGATTAAGCTTTCTGGCAGTTCTTAACTTGAGAAAACTTTTTTAAAGTTTCAGTACCATTTATGTTGTCCTTTGCACTTTGCAAACAATTTTGGACATATCCTCAGGTGAGCGTTAAGGCCCATGGGCCTCTTGTTGTTAAAAGTATGACACATTTTGATGCAAGTGCTGCTGCTAGTGCTTAATTTTTAGCTCACCTGACCGAAAGGTCATGTGAGCTTATGGCATGGCGCGGCGTGTGTATGTGCGTGCATGCGTGTGTGCGTCGTTAACACCTATTTTCGACTTCTCCTCCAAAACTGCTGGACAGATTTCAATGATACTTGGTCAGAAGCATATATGGGCTGGTGCAATTCAGATTTGTTCATGGCGTTGCCATGGCTACCAAAACTAGGTCAAGGTGACCTAGGGGTCCAAAAATCTTAAAAAATCTTCTTCTCCAAAACCGATGATGGGAGAAAAAATCTGATGTGATATTTGACTTCTCTAGGGTCTTAAGCCTATAGTTTGTTCATTTCGTGAAATTTGGTCGAAAAATGGGTTATGCGTTTTTGCGTTTAATTTAAAAAATTTCGTAAAATGGTTTCAAATTGTTATAACTTGACTATTTGAACAGATAATGACATGGGGTTTTCAGTTTTGACTTTTTCTTGAAATGACCTTTAAATTAGGGTCAAGGTCACAAATCAAGGTCATGACCTAATTCATGATTTATGCAGTTTTAGGCAATTTTCTTGCAAATATTAAGAGAAAAATGAAATCAAATCATTGTTAAAATGTTCAGCATGACAAAATTTACCAAGGTACCAAGTTTCGTAACTATATGATAATCCATGTAGGAGTTGTTGCCCCTGAAATGTTAATTTTGGCTATTAAATACCAAAATTGTGCATTAGCTTGAAAACTATAATCTTTTTGTATAGGCATGTATATTAGAATATTGTAGGTATTGTGAAAATGATCATTTTGATATATGGTTCAAGGTCATATGATCAAAGGTCAAGGTCACAGATGCAGAAGAAGCCATAAATTGGTAATTATCTTGAAAACTATTAACTTTTTGTATAGGCATGTATATTAGAATATTGTAGGTATTGACATGACGATCATTTTGATATATGGTTCAAGGTCATATGTTCAAAGGTCAAGGTCACAGCTGCAAAAGAATACTTAAATTACTAATTTTCTTGAAAACTATTAACTTTTTGTATAGGCATGTATATTAGAATATTGTAGGTATTGACATGACGATCATTTTGATATATGGTTCAAGGTCATATGTTCAAAGGTCAAGGTTACATGTGCAAAAGAAGACTTAAATTGCTAATTATCTTGAAAACTATTAACTTTTTGTATAGGCATGTATATTAGAATATTGTAGGTATTAACATGACAATCATTTTGATATATGGTACAAGGTCATATGTTCAAAGGTCAACGTCACAGCTGTAAAAGAAGACTTAAGTTGCTAATTATCTTAAAAATTATTAACTTTTTGTATAGGCATATACATTAGAATATTGTAGGTATTGATAAGATGATCATTTTGATATATGTTTCCAGGTCATATGTTCAAAGATCAAGGTCACAAAGGTCAAGATCGCAGCTGCAAAAGAAGACTTAAATTGCCAATGATCTTGAAAACTATAATCTTTTTGTATAAGCATGTATATTAGAATAATGTAGATATTGTGAAAATGATCATTTTGATATATGGGTCAAGGTCATATGTTCAAAGGTCAAGGTCACAGATGCAGAAGAAGCCATAAATTGGTAATTATCTTGAAAACTGTTAACTTTTTGTATAGGCATGTATATTAGAATATTGTAGGTATTGACATGACGATCATTTTGATATATTGTTCAAGGTCATATGTTCAAAGGTCAAGGTCACAGCTGCAAAAGAAGACTTAAATTGCTAATTATCTTTAAAACTATTAATTTTTTGTATAGGCATATATATAAGAAAATTGTAGGTATTGCAGCATTGATCATTTTGATTTATAGTTCAAGGTCATGTGTTTAAAGGTCAATGTCACAGCTGCAAGAGAAGTCATAAATTGCTTATTATCTTGAAAACTATTAACTTTTTGTATAGGCATGTATATTAGAATATTGTAGGTATTGACATGACGATAATATATGGTTCAATCTCATATATGTTCAAAGGTCAAGGACATAGTTGCATAAGTATACTGAAATTTGTTAATGATTTGGAAATTATTCATTGCATTACAGTTACTTCATGCATATTATATAAGCTACTTATAAATGAAATGTGAGTGGATATATTTCTGATTAAGCTTTCTGGCAGTTCTTAACTTGAGAAAACTTTTTTAAAGTTTCAGTACCATTTATGTTGTCCTTTGCACTTTGCAAACAATTTTGGACATATCCTCAGGTGAGCGTTAAGGCCCATGGGCCTCTTGTTGTTAAAAGTATGACACATTTTGATGCAAGTGCTGCTGCTAGTGCTTAATTTTTAGCTCACCTGACCGAAAGGTCATGTGAGCTTATGGCATGGCGCGGCGTGTGTATGTGCGTGCGTGCGTGTGTGCGTCGTTAACACCTATTTTCGACTTCTCCTCCAAAACTGCTGGACAGATTTCAATGATACTTGGTCAGAAGCATATATGGGCTGGTGCAATTCAGATTTGTTCATGGCGTTGCCATGGCTACCAAAACTAGGTCAAGGTGACCTAGGGGTCCAAAAATCTTAAAAAATCTTCTTCTCCAAAACCGATGATGGGAGAAAAAATCTGATGTGATATTTGGCTTCTCTAGGGTCTTAAGCCTATAGTTTGTTCATTTCGTGAAATTTGGTCGAAAAATGGGTTACGCATTTTTGCGTTTCATTATAAAAATTTCGTAAAATGGCTTCAAATTGTTATAACTTACTATTTGAACAGATATCGGCATGGGGTTTTATGTTTTGACTTTTTCTTGAAATTACCTTTAAATTAGGGTCAAGGTCACAAATCAAGGTCATGACCTAATTTTTGATTTATGCAGTTTTAGGCAATTTTCTTGCAAATTTTAAGAGATATATGAAATAAAAAAATTGTTTAAATGTTCAGCATGACAAAATTTAAAAAGGTACCAAGTTTCGTAACTATATGATAATCCACGTAGGAGTTGTTGCCCCTGAAATGTTATTTTTGGCTTATAAATACTAAAATTGTGCATTAGCTTGAAAACTATAAACTTTTTGTATAGGCATGTATATTAGAATATTTTAGGTATTGTGACAACGATCATTTTGATATATGGTTCAAGGTCATATGTTCAAAGGTCAAGGTCACAGCTGCAAAAGAAGACTTAAATTGCTCATTATCTTGAAAACTATTTACTTTTTGTATAGGCATATATATTAGAATATTGTAGGTATTGACAAGACAATCATTTTGATATATGGTTCAAGGTCATTTGTTGAAAGGTAAAGGTCACAGCTGCAAAAGAAGACTTAAATTGCTTATTATCTTGAAAACTATTAACTTTTTGTATAGGCATATATATTAGAATATTGTAGGTATTGCAGCAATGATCATTTTGATATATGGTTCAAGGTCATGAGTTCAAAGGTCAAGATCACAGCTGCAAAAGAAGTCGTAAATTGCTTATCTTGAAAACTGTTAACTTTTTGTATAGACATATATATAAGAATATTGTAGGAATTGCAGCAATGATCATTTTGATATTTGGTTCAAGGTCATATGTTGAAAGGTCAACTTCACAGCTGCAAAAAAAGATTTAAATTGCTAATTATCTTGAAAACTATTAACTTTTTGTATAGGCATGTATATTAGAATATTGTAGGTATTGACAAGACAATCATTTTGATAAATGGTTCAAGGTCATATGTTGAAAGGTTAAGGTCACAACTGCAAAAGAAGACTTCAATTGCTAATTATCTTGAAAACTATTAACTTTTTGTATAGGCATGTATATTAGAATATTGTAGGTATTGACAAGACAATCATTTTGATAAATGGTTCAAGGTCATATGTTGAAAGGTTAAGGTCACAGCTGCAAAAGAAGACTTAAATTGCTAATTATCTTGAAAACTATTAACTTTTGTATAGGCATGTATATTAGAATATTGTAGGTATTGACATAACGATCATATATGGTTCAAGGTCATATATCTTCAAAGGTCAAGGACGATCATATATGGTTCAAGGTCATATATCTTCAAAGATCAAGGACATTGTTGCATAAGTATACTGAAATTTGTTAATGATTTGGAAATTATTGATTGCATTACAGTTACTTCATGCATATTATATAAGCTACTTTTAAATGAAATGTGAGTGGATATATTTCTGATTAAGTTTTGTGGGATTCTTAACTTGAGAAAACTTGTAAAGTTTCAGTACCAATTATATTGTCGTTTGGACGTATCGTCAGGTGAGCGTTAAGGCCCATGGGCCTCTTGTTTTTGTACAGTATAGTTTTGTTACTCTGTGTGTGTGTGTGTGTGTGTGTGTGTGTGTGTGTGTGTGTGTGTGTGTGTGTGTGTGTGTTTGTGTGTGTGTGATCTGTAAAGAAATCATGTCAACTTATGTTACAATTTACTGGTAATAAAATTTATTTAATTTATATAATATTTTTTTTTTTTTTTATTAAATCTGTTGATTTCTGTTATGCCCACTTATGGTGCTAATTTTCATGGTCAAGATTTGTTCACTTAATATCAAGATGCAGTTTTATTAGAATGATCAAGTCACTTAATATACACCTTTCTGTACAAATAAACTGATGGTCAAAACCTTAATGGCTTTAATTGGATTCTTGAAATTTTTTATTATTGATTTAAACAAATTTCAACTGTAAATTGAAATAAATTATTAAATTCTTACAAGTTTTATTTGCTTAAGTTAATAAGTTAATTTAATGTAATATTTTATGTAGAATGATTGTGAAATAAACTGTTTTAAAGTCCTTTGTCAAGCACTGGTATGGCAAATTTCCTTTGTGTTATTTGTGACCCTGTATATAAAGTCCACCTGTCTATTAAGTACATACTGACTATGAATGTCATTTTAAAACAGTTCAGTTGTTAATTGTTTAGTCTCTAAAACTATAACAAATGTCTAAAATTAAGTTTGTTTAAAGATAGAGTTTAATAAGATAACTTATCAATAGGTAATAATTCAGTACCATATTTCAATATATTTATATGTCAAAATCTTTTTTGTTATATTTTGTTTACATTTAAAAATAAATGAAGCTTACTGTTTTATTTATTGTCAGCAATGGTAAATATTTATATGAAAATTAACTTATTCTACTTTTTTATTTACAGAAAAGATGTCCTCAGATCTTGACTCTGCTAGTGAAGATACATTTTCATTACATGAATTAAAGACATGGAAAGTAACAGAATTAAAAGACTGGCTAACAAAACGTGGTTTGAAAAAGAGTGGTAATAAACCAGTTGATGATGAGTTGATCAAGTTTAGAGTCTACATGGGGCCTTGCGGCCATTGTGCAGACTATTTGCTTTATTTTAGAATGATTTGTGATTTTGAATGATGCAACGTTATACTCATTCATAGATGGAGGGGACAGTGTTGCAGCTAGGTGGGAGAAGGCATAGACAGAGGGGGTGCCCAGCTGTCGGATGAGTACCTCGGGATAAGAGCCTGCGTATCAATGTACCAGGCGCTGGAACCCACAAAGAGAAAAATTTTGAAATTTTGAAAAATAATTGAAGTGGGTGGGGTTTTTTGAAGCCTGTGTATGAATGTGAGACTTTACTAAAGGGGGGTTGAAAGCATGGATGTTTTTGATGATATAAGTGAAAGGGGCCCTATGCCGGTGTCAACGCCTACTCTGTTTTCGATAAACATAGGGGATCTTTATCGTGCCCCATTAGGCAGTCGGATACACGAAACCTCCAGCTTAACGTCTCATTCCAAAGACGCACACTTCACATTCAGACACATTCAAATTCTCACAGAGCTAACAACAAAAGATCGAAAATACTGTATAGTACAGTTAATTTGTTTATTTGTAACTCTTTGCAGCACCAGTAATTTTGATTTTAGATACTTTATTGATACTTTGATTGTATCATGGTCGGTCAACTCTATTTCATGCTTCGATACGCTTTGGAGGGGGGCACATCTGCTCATCCACATACTCTACTTGTTCTCATTTGTGTCCGTGATTGCGTGTGTTTGGGTTTTTAGGTGCCTGACAGTCTAGGGGAGATGAATCTTACAGTTTTGCCTTGAGAGATAACTCTTTTGGTCTTATGCATGGTGCTTGGTAGCTAAAGAGATGTTGACGGTCAAGGGGGAGATAATTTTGTAAAATTTGCTTCGTTATTTATTTAATTGATTTTAAGATAGTTAATATGTAGAAATGACCACTAACGTGATGAAGAGTTGTTTACCGATTTAGACCAGCAGTATGTTATTTAAATTTTGACCTGAAAGTGTCAATCTGTTGCACTTCAGATCTACATGCTGGCACCTCCACTTTTCAGGTTTTTGTACAAGTAAAAGAATGAATTTTGAATTTTGGATAGTTGGCCTTCACTCCATGGCTCGAGAGTGCATGTCAAGAAACAGCTGTACCTACTATTTGGATCATGCATTTTGTCAGAGAGGTTTCTAAATTTTGTAATATACTTGTACATCTAAAGAAAATAAACCATATCTAAAAGTATGCTGGTCTAGGTTGGTAGCAGGGATGGGGACGATTACTGTCAAATGTAATCGATTAATAATCTATTACTTGAAGAATTTCTGTGTAATCGATTATTGATTGATTACTCATTTTTATATATAATCGATTACAATCGATTACTTTAGCAAATGTAATTACAATTTTCGATTACTTTCAATTACATACGCTCGCAACAAATGAAAGATCAACACAATTATGCAGCTCAACTTATTTATAAGGATAATTTTGTTACAGAAAGATCATTCAAAGCATCAGTTGAGTTAAAAATCAGAGTTGCATTAAATCATTATGAGTTTTTTGAGTGTATCATCACTCAAGCGACATCTGTCTGGGCGGAAAATTTTTTAGCATTCCAGATTTGAGTGCATTGCAGTATTTGCATTTAACTTTAACTGTTCCAACAGATGGAAAATCTGAAGGAATTTCATAATGTTCTCTCCAAGACATAACCAACTGGCAACTGTGTCTTCCAAGTACTTATTCAGAAAAATGTTCACTTTCATAAGCAGATTTCATAATAAAATCAAATCACCACACAAAGTGAACACAGTTCTTCCAAGTAAATTTAGTTAAGTATGAAATAGCCCTAAAGGGATAATGGTATTAAAGGTGTAAAAAAATAACAAGGAAAAAAATCTGTCATTTATTTGTAATTAGTCAAATAGAATTTTAATACTATCAAGGTTTTGAGATTGAGAATTGAGGTTATCATTTTGTTATAGAATAAAGAACTTAACTCGGTTTTATTTTAGCATGAAGGGTATCAGTTTCCATCTAGAAAAAACAAGTCAACACTGAAAGTCATAATCTTTCATTTGATTAAAAAAGTAATACAGTAAAGCTTGCAAAGAAGCCTCGATGTGCATAAGGCTTTTTTGCCATAGTAATCGAAATGTAATCGAAAAGTAATCGATGATTACTGCATATTCTTTGTTGTAATCGATTAAATTACGATTACATGTAATCAAAAATTTGGACGTTTAAGATTACTGTCGATTACCTGAAAAATTGTAATCGATTACAATCGATTACTATTACAGATTAGATTACCTCATCCCTGGTTGGTAGCAGCAGGTAGGATGGATAAGGAATGTACTGGGCAGCTAGATTTTACGGGTATAGTGTAAATATTGTATAGTTTGCCAAATGATGGTAGACTGAATTCCGGTCCCTGGCAGATGGATTAAGAACCCCTTTAAGTATAAGGTTTCTGTACCCTACTTGCTCTGCGAGCTCTCGTCTTTTTTGGAGAAATTCAGGGCATAGCAGGAGAATATGCTCAATTATTTCTGGTTGGCCGCAATGGCTGCAAGCCAGACCACACTTTTTGATGTGCTTGCTGTGAATGTAAACACAGTAGCATGGTGACGCCCATATGTAGTCTTGTTATGGTGCGGTCCAGGCTACGAACCAGGTGGTAGCAAGCAGTGGTTCTGGTGGGTTTTATCTCTTAAGTTTTGTAGCCAAAAGTCATGTAGCCATTGGCTAGCTGAAGTGCTAAGTGTTTGAGCCCAGTCACCCAAGATGGATTTATTAATTAATGAGAAAAAGCTCAAAAGGGGCCAACTTAACCAGGAAGTTGGGGGCAGAATAAACCAGTTCTTATCAACAGAGTTTATAGAGCATTAACAAACAGCCAAGACTCTGATATTGATAGTGTTTCAGATAGATCTGATATTTAAAGTGACATAGTTATACCACCATTACACAGTTTATGTGAGCATTGGAAAATAGAAGAACATTTTGATGTTCCAGCCATAGAACCTAAGGATGTAGATCCTAAAACTGGAAGGCGGGTTAAGTTGTAAAAGCTAAAGCTTGGCAAATGAAGGTTTTTAACGAGAGATATAATACAACAGAATTTCGTCAGAATCTGAATACTGTTACATAAAGACAAAATGCATAGCCTCGGTGATAACAACTGTAAAAGTCTGAGATAATGAACGAACCTCTGATTTTTATTAGCTATATATATATATATATACGTGTTGTAAACAAAAAAAAAAACGACAAATTCAAGACTCCAATTTCTACTGCAGGGCTCTCACTGGGCTTGATTTGGGGCTGAAATTCGGCCCCTTCCCAATGCAAAAAAAGGTTTTTTTCCCAATTGGAACTTAGATTTTTCCCAATTCAAAAGAAGATTAGATTACCTCATCCCTGGTTGGTAGCAGCAGATAGGATGGATAAGGAATGTACTGGGCAGCTAGATTTTACGGGTATAGTGTAATTATTGTATAGTTTGCCAAATGATGGTAGACTGAATTCCGGTCCCTGGCAGATGGATTAAGAACCCCTTTAAGTATAAGGTTTCTGTACCCTACTTGCTCTGCGAGCTCTCGTCTTTTTTGGAGAAATTCAGGGCATAGCAGGAGAATATGCTCAATTATTTCTGGTTGGCCGCAATGGCTGCAAGCCAGACCACACTTTTTGATGTGCTTGCTGTGAATGTAAACACAGTAGCATGGTGACGCCCATATGTAGTCTTGTTATGGTGCGGTCCAGGCTACGAACCAGGTGGTAGCAAGCAGTGGTTCTGGTGGGTTTTATCTCTTAAGTTTTGTAGCCAAAAGTCATGTAGCCATTGGCTAGCTGAAGTGCTAAGTGTTTGAGCCCAGTCACCCAAGATGGATTTATTAATTAATGAGAAAAAGCTCAAAAGGGGCCAACTTAACCAGGAAGTTGGGGGCAGAATAAACCAGTTCTTATCAACAGAGTTTATAGAGCATTAACAAACAGCCAAGACTCTGATATTGATAGTGTTTCAGATAGATCTGATATTTAAAGTGACATAGTTATACCACCATTACACAGTTTATGTGAGCATTGGAAAATAGAAGAACATTTTGATGTTCCAGCCATAGAACCTAAGGATGTAGATCCTAAAACTGGAAGGCGGGTTAAGTTGTAAAAGCTAAAGCTTGGCAAATGAAGGTTTTTAACGAGAGATATAATACAACAGAATTTCGTCAGAATCTGAATACTGTTACATAAAGACAAAATGCATAGCCTCAGTGATAACAACTGTAAAAGTCTGAGATAATGAACGAACCTCTGATTTTTATTAGCTATATATATATATATATACGTGTTGTAAACAAAAAAAAAAACGACAAATTCAAGACTCCAATTTCTACTGCAGGGCTCTCACTGGGCTTGATTTGGGGCTGAAATTCGGCCCCTTCCCAATGCAAAAAAAGGTTTTTTTCCCAATTGGAACTTAGATTTTTCCCAATTCAAAAGAAGATTAGATTACCTCATCCCTGGTTGGTAGCAGCAGATAGGATGGATAAGGAATGTACTGGGCAGCTAGATTTTACGGGTATAGTGTAATTATTGTATAGTTTGCCAAATGATGGTAGACTGAATTCCGGTCCCTGGCAGATGGATTAAGAACCCCTTTAAGTATAAGGTTTCTGTACCCTACTTGCTCTGCGAGCTCTCGTCTTTTTTGGAGAAATTCAGGGCATAGCAGGAGAATATGCTCAATTATTTCTGGTTGGCCGCAATGGCTGCAAGCCAGACCACACTTTTTGATGTGCTTGCTGTGAATGTAAACACAGTAGCATGGTGACGCCCATATGTAGTCTTGTTATGGTGCGGTCCAGGCTACGAACCAGGTGGTAGCAAGCAGTGGTTCTGGTGGGTTTTATCTCTTAAGTTTTGTAGCCAAAAGTCATGTAGCCATTGGCTAGCTGAAGTGCTAAGTGTTTGAGCCCAGTCACCCAAGATGGATTTATTAATTAATGAGAAAAAGCTCAAAAGGGGCCAACTTAACCAGGAAGTTGGGGGCAGAATAAACCAGTTCTTATCAACAGAGTTTATAGAGCATTAACAAACAGCCAAGACTCTGATATTGATAGTGTTTCAGATAGATCTGATATTTAAAGTGACATAGTTATACCACCATTACACAGTTTATGTGAGCATTGGAAAATAGAAGAACATTTTGATGTTCCAGCCATAGAACCTAAGGATGTAGATCCTAAAACTGGAAGGCGGGTTAAGTTGTAAAAGCTAAAGCTTGGCAAATGAAGGTTTTTAACGAGAGATATAATACAACAGAATTTCGTCAGAATCTGAATACTGTTACATAAAGACAAAATGCATAGCCTCAGTGATAACAACTGTAAAAGTCTGAGATAATGAACGAACCTCTGATTTTTATTAGCTATATATATATATATATATATACGTGTTGTAAACAAAAAAAAAACGACAAATTCAAGACTCCAATTTCTACTGCAGGGCTCTCACTGGGCTTGATTTGGGGCTGAAATTCGGCCCCTTCCCAATGCAAAAAAAGGTTTTTTTCCCAATTGGAACTTAGATTTTTCCCAATTCAAAAGAAGAAACGAATTGTTGTAACATCATATTGATTTGAAATGGCCATCAACAAATTCAGGGATATGAAGGATAGAATTTTGCAATTTTAAAACTGTTGTTGCTTTCATATGAGTGGTCATTTAAAAGTTTGTTCAGAAAGATAGTTATTATATAAAATAATCCTCAATATAATAAATATAGTTATTAAAGCAATTATTAAATAGTTTTTCAACTCTATTTGATTTTCCCAAAAATCATTCAAAACGATGCTAATTTTCCCCAATTCCAAGGGCCCTGGCCCCATTCCCAAAATGAACTATGAGATTCCTGAACTGTAAAGCTGGAAAAAGTGGACTCTGTGCACATTTGGGTGGACTTTTATACAGTGTCTTAAAAATATTTGACATCTATTTCAGTAAAACTGAGAAAGAGAAAACAGTAGAAAGACAAAAACCGTATCCAGGTGTTCATAAGGCTGGTCCATGTCAAGACCTTGACAATTTTGAGTATCTTTTAAACATATTAGAAAATGTGTATCCAGAATGTGTTCTGTATCAAACATTAAGAGCAAAACCAGCCAAAATTGATGAATTTGTTTTCGTGTATATGCCAAGGTTTATGTATAATGACAAAACTGCCATTGAACTGACAATATATATTTATATATATATGAATGCAGCGGTCTGGGTAGCTCAGTTGGTAGAACACTTGTCTATAGTACAGGAGGTCCCTGGTTCGATCCCGGTTCGACCCTGCATTTTTCTTCTTCCTGTTACAGTTTGGTGGCCAGTGTGGCCCTTGGAAGACGTGGACTGACAATATACAACCATATAAAGTCCATCCGAGGGAATTTGTGGCGAGATTTCCCATAGGACATGGGAAACTCAAGAATAACTGGGGAGGAATGTAGCGGTCTGGGTAGCTCAGTTGGTAGAGCACTTACCTGTAGTGTGCGAGGTCCCGGGTTTGATCCCTGGTATGACCCTGCATTTTTCTACTTCCTGTTACATATATATATATATTGGTATCTTCACTTAAATTGGCATCACTTAAAGGTATAACTGAGGCAAGAATTCTGAAATTTTTTATTTGTTCCATTTTCATTTCCACAACAATATATGATGAAGTGGTGTGTTTGACATCTGAGTCTTGGATGACACTCTAGGTGGCACATTCTATCCAACATTTGATGGCAACAAATTCTCTATGGTAAATTTATTATCTGCCATTATAGCGTTCTTAGGACTTAAATTTGATAAAAATCACTTTTGGTAATGTGACTTTCTGATGCATTTCCTCCCCACAAATGCGAAATAAAAGTTACCATTCCATTTGGCTCAACACCAATTTAAACTTTAAAAGTAATTGAATGTTAATATTCAGACGATGTGTGTCATTGGGCAACTAGTGAAGACGGCTTTTCTTAAAAAATTCCGTACAATAGAAAATAATAACTGTTGTTTTTGGGTGGTTATAAAATAGGCGTGGAAAGTTGCTTAAAATCTGTTCACGAGTTGGCCATGTTATCATTGATTTAATGATCATACAATTAATCTATATGTTCATAATACATGATACGTTGATTCAAAGACACAAAATATATCAGATGTTCCTTTAGTAGTCCTAATCATAGCCTTATACACATCATTAAAATTCATCTACTGGTCATAAGAAACTTTTTTAAACTGTTTAATGAAACCAATGTTTTGATAGACTGTTATATACGGTTAATAACGATTAATTGCAAAAATGTTCAGGATGTCCAAGTCCGACATGGTAGCAACATTTGTATCTATATTATAAATTTTCAGCTCTTCTGATAAAAAAATACATTGATCATAATGTTATATCTTAGATTTAAACCAAAATTTATCGAATTATAACACATTTTCAATGTTTTCACATGTTTTTTTTTCAGTTATACCGAGCATGCATTTCTTGAAGCACACTCTTAGTTTAACAGTGAAGGGCAGTCAATCTGTTTGGTAAATAGTTGGATATTATGGCATACTTTTAATATTCTTCCCTCTTCCAACATAGCAGGTAAGTATGGCTGATAATTATTATTATTATTTTTTTAAATAATAAAAGTTGAAATCGACTCATATATAGATCACCTTGTGCTATTAATACACAGTAAAAGGTTACATTCATACCTTCCACTTCAATTTTAATTTAGAAGAAATAGAATTTAGGATAACAAATTGAGTTGAAATTCATGCAGGCAAGATGGCTGGGGGATAATTATTTTACTGTACAGAGAAATTTAGAATTATTAGCCATCAAAACTAAACTTTTTACAAAAAGGTTAACAAGATTATTGTGGGCATGGTCGTATTTGTCAGACTGTTGGTTAAAAATTAACTGGAACTTGGAGTTCATTGATTTCTTAGATATTTATAATAAAGTTCATGTTTTTATGTTTTATTTGAGGAGTTCCATCTACAACATTTATCAAGCTTCCTGTGCTGTTCATATCAATCATGGTATGTTAACATCATGTTATGGTACAACTTTTCGAGAAAAAAAAACCTGGAAGAAATTAAGTTCTAGATGTGGATTAAAACATGGGATTTCTGGGGTTATGTATGGTAGCAGAATATCTCTTCAAAGAAGAATGCACAAGTGAAAGAAATGGAAAGACTTTGTCAATATGTGTTTAGAAATTAGCAACAGTGAAAATTTCATAGTTTGGTCAGTTAAAGTTAGATCTCTCAAAATTCTACAACTTCAATTTTCAACCTGTTTAGTTATAAGTCAATCAGATTAATATAGAGATTATTTTTATATTCTTTACAATATCTGATCTGTATCTTGATTGTTTGAACATATAGATAAAGCCTCATTCATATTTGTCATACATTTTATTAATTTTTGTTTGCTTTGTCCCCAAAATACATGTACTACCAATTTTTGTTAAGCCTGGTATTGCCATAAGGTGAAACGTAGGTGTTACTTTTCTGTTGTCGTCATCAGCAGTGGTGGCAACCGCATGTCAAGATGTAAAAGTTTATGTCAAAGTAATGTATTTATTACCCGATCAAAAACTAACCAGACGAGACATTTAAACCCGTGGAATTCTTGTAAATTAATTTATTAAGATTTTTTTTTTCAAGTTAAACGCCATGTTTCAGTTTTAACTACCTGTGTATTTAAAATTTACCTGTAATAATTTTATTTATTTATTTCACTTTTTTTTCAATGAATATACTCCTTCAGTATTGTTTTGTATTGTAAGTTTTTTGTGATCAATTATGTACATTCTCTAACAGGTTCAGTGGGGTCAAGCCCACCCTGGGTACTTACTTTACCTAAAATGTAGACTGAAGGAAATCACCCAGGCCTTCACCTGTTGCATAATGTACATTTTTGTAATTTATTTCTTGTTTTTCTTATATTTTCATGTTAAATATGTAACATATATGAAGGTTATGTTTATGAAAGTTAAAAAAAAACATGGTGACAAGTTCAAATGGGTAAACCACTAAAGATTCAGAAAAAGTTATTGAACATTCATTTGGGAATTGAAAGAACATAAGGGAATCTGGGGCCTCGAAGATTTTAGAGTCCCATTCTAAAACACATTCTTCCCAAATCACAGCATCTCAACCTTGATTTGAATCCAGCTTGGGTAGGTCCTAGTGGTAGACAAAGACTGTTGGCCTAATTTGTCCGTTCTTGTTTTGTTTTTGTTTTTAGCTCACCTGAGCCGAAGGCTCAAGTGAGCTTTTCTGATCAAAATTTGTCTGTCGTCGTCGTCGGCGGCGGCGTTGTCGTCGTCGTCGTCGGCGGCGTCGTCGTCGTCGTCGTCCGCGGCGTAAACTTTTACATTTTCAACTTCTTTTCTAAAACTATGAGGTAGATTTCAATGAAACTTGGTCAGATGCATATATGGGCCAGTGCAATTCAGATTTGTTCCTGACGTTGTCATGGCTCCCAAAACTAGGTCAAGGTGACCCATGGTTCCAAAAAAGTTAAAAAATCTTCTTCTCCGAAAGCGATGATGGGAGAAAAAATCTGATGTGATATTTGGCTTCTCTAGGGTCTTAAGCTTATAAATTGTTCATTTCGTGAAATTTGGTAAAAAATAAGGTTACGCGTTTTTGTGTTTAATTTTGAAAATTTCGTAAAATGGCTTCAAATTATTATAACTTGACTATATGAATAGATATTGACATGGGGTTTTCAGTTTTGACTTTTTCTTGAAATATCCTTCAAAATGGGGTCAAGGTCAAAGTTCAAGGTCATGACCTAGTTTGTAATTTGTGCAGTTTTAGGCTTTTTTCTTCCAAATTATAAGAGATATATAATATTAAAACATTGTTAAAATGTTTAGCAGGACAAAATGTAAAAAGGTACAAAGTTTCGTAACTGTATGATAATGCATGTAGGAGTTGTTGCCCCTGAAATGTTATTTTTTTGCTAAAAAAGACTAAAATTGTGCATTAGCTTGAAAACTATAAACTTTTTGTATAGGCATGTATTATAGAATATTGTAGGTATTGACATGACGAACATTTTGATATATGGCTCAAGGTCATACATTCAAAGGTCAAGGTCATAGGTGCATAAAAAGACTGAAATTGTTAATTATCTTGGAAACTATTAACTTTTTGTATTGGCATGTATATTAGATTATTGTAGGAATTGATATGGTGATCATTCTGATATAAGATTCAAGGTTTTACATTTGAATGTCAAGGTCATAGATGCATAAAAAGACCCAAATTGTTAATTATCTTGAAAACTATTAACTTTTTGCAAAGGTATATATACTAGAATTTTGTAGGTATTGATATGACAATCATTTGATATGTGGCTCAAGGTCATACATTCAAAGTTCAAGGTCATAGGTGCATAAAAGACTGAAATTGTTTATTATCTTGGAAACTATTAACTTTTTGTATGGCATGTATATTAGAATATTGTAGGAATTGATATGGTGATTATTCTGATATAAGATTCAAGGTCTTACGTTTAAAGGTCAAGGTCATAGATGCATAAAAGACTCAAATTGTTAATTATCTTGAAAACTATTAACTTTTTTGTAGGAATGTATATTAGAATATTTTATGTATTTTTGCAAATGATTTTGGATATATCCTCAGGTTGGCAATGTCCTCAGGTGAGCGTTAAGGCCCATGGGCCTCTTGTTTCACTATCCCAGAACTAGATCTCAACTGTACCATAAAACGCTTGGCTATATCTCAATTAGAATGAATGACATATGGAACTGATGGTAGCCTCACAGATCAAATTCTATTTTAAAATTTTGATGTTAAATTTTCATATTTTTTTCAACTAAAAAGAGTGACACTGTTTTTCCCTCTGGAAAATTCTTCTAAGAAGTTACATGTATATATTTACCTTGATTGATCAGCACTATCCAGAATGTAATATTTTCTTTTTCCTCTTCTTTATTTACCCAAATTAAATCATACACTTCACTCGATCTTATTCAAACAGTTCTTAAAATAGAGGAAATGTTTAGAGAAGCTTTAAAACTGGTAATGGTCAAAGGGAGATAATTGAATTCTTAGCCATGGGGTTTTGTTTGAGTTGTCTTTCTTTTTAAACCTTCATGACTGTCTGGAGTGGAGTCGAGTCATGGTGTTTTTCACTTCAGTCAAGATTTTTTCACTTATTTCGAGCAATCAGTTCTTGGATGGTGGAGGAAACTGAAGTGTCCGGAGAAAACCACAGACCTTCGGCAAGTGAACTGACAAACTTTCTCACACTAGGATCAGTCCCGACCGGTTTGAACAAAATAAATTTTTATCATAATTATATATATCATCATCATCATCATTATAATATGCATATATTATTTCAATATTTTCTGTAGCATTATGTATTTAATGTGCAAGTTTTTTTAAAGTTTTAAATTGAGTTTGTAAACTTCATATTATACTTGTTGTGTATGTTGTTAAATTCACATTTCTGATGAGGTTGTTTACTTTGTGTTGAATTAATGATTTTATGTTTATTTTTGGTAAAACGGATTTTTCATATGGATTCATCAAATTCTAAACACTTTGTTTAAATTTTTGCTCATTGCTTACTAGTTTCGATGGTAGCCTGATTAAATAAATTAAGGATAATTATGATAATTGTACATATACCATCTGAAACATGGGTCTTTCAACAAATTTTTTTAATAACTCACTGGATGGTTGCCAAATGGAAACAAAAGTAGTCCAAATGAATTTGTATGAATATGAAAAATTGATATTATAATTATTTTGTCTTTCAACTGAGCTGATTTTCCTTGTGGAAGATTTTTTATGGTTATTTAATTAGTTATTTATTCATCTGGACTTTCACTAATCTTTTTTTTAATTCACGAAAGCAAAGCTATCACTCACGTGAACTCTTGACTCTTTACACGTTTTTGAGTCTGTTACAAAATTCAGCTCTCTCTCATCTGTTGATGCAAGTTGAATAAGGACAGATAACCCAAATTTAGGTGGCTTTTGCATCTATTGATTTGGTGATGAAATTATCATGATAAATCGCGACAGTCCATTGACTGAAATTGATTAAGTCAGAAATGAATTGGAGAAAACGCGACATTTTCCTATATCAAAAGACGGACTTTATTTAATGACGCCACAAAAAGTGGTGCTAAATTATATGTTTATTTATTTTATGTTGCATAAGATTTATGATTTGTTTATTTAGAGTTGCATAGTTAATGGTATAGCCTTTTAGTGGCATATGGCTTATGATCAGCGCTCCAGAAATGCCGGCAGTGTCAACCGGCGATTTTAGAAAATCAGTAAAACATGATTTTTAATGCCAAATATTTGCGTCCTTGGTAACAACCCCCCCCCCCCCTCTCTCTCTCCTTCCCGACCGTTGCGCGATTTCGTCTGTGTTTTGTAATGTCAGTTTCTTTAATTGTTTAATATTTGATAGTTTACCGTTATAGGAAGCCTTGAATAATATAATTATCTATATGAACATTTCAAGTCATCAACTTATATAATAAAGATCAGAGACACCTAAATGGTGGTCTTACGTCATTTCCGGTTTATTTTCTTTCCTTCAATGAGGTGGTTATAAGTTATTGAGTAAAAAAATCGGTTATTTAGAAGAATTCAATAATCTATCGCCTATCGGGACTGGTTTTTGCTTGAAAGCAAAAAATAATAATAATAAATAAATAAATAAATAAAAATTAAAAAAAAAAAAAAAAAAAAACTGTACTACTTTTGTTTGTCATTTTCCGGCGAACCTCGTTACTTTCCGAGCATCGATGGCATGCAAATGAGAGGCTTAGCATAGGGTGAATTGTTATTCTTTTTCTGAATAAACATTAATAAAAAATATTAAATTTAAAACCTGTTTCGACCCTCATTGGTCTCATCAGTCGGTGATAATAAACAATACAAATGTATTGTCATTGTCATGGTCATTCAAGCCATGTTACACGTTTCCTGGCTGACGATCCGTGTATATTGATAACATAATTACAGGTAATTAACGCATTAAGATAATTATCGATCTATCGGAGTATAAGCCCATAGTTCTGTTACGTGATTGATATTCATCTCAATTATTAAGGGTGCAGTAAATAATTTATTTTTCGTCGGTTGGATGTTTTCACAACCGGCATTTTTTCTTGCAAACCGGCGTTTTTTGCGGAAAAAGTGCCGTTTCTAGAGGCCTGCTTATGATATGGTCATTCAGTGAAACATGGTTTGTGCTATATGATCATTTTGTCACGTGATTATGATATGGCCATTTTGAGTCACACAGTTTATGATATGATCATTTAGTGCAACATGGGTAATGATGTGGTCATTTAGTGCAACATGGTTTATACTATTGTCATTTAATGTTATGTGGTTATGATATGGTCATTTAGTGCCACATGGGTTATGATATGGTCATTTAGTGCCACATGGTTTATTATATGGTCATTAAGTGCAAAATGGTTTATATTTTCATTTAATATCATGTTTCTGATATATTAATTTAGTGTCATTTGGTTTATGATATGGTCATTGAGTGCTACAAGGTTAATATTATTGTCATTTAATGTAACATTGTTTACATTATTGTCATTTAGTGTCATGTAGCGTACAATATGGACATGTAGTGTCACATGGTTAATGATATAACATTTTGGTTTATATAATTGTCATTTAGTGTCATGTGGTTTATGAAATGGTCATTTAGTGCAACAAGGTTTAGGTTGTTGTCATTTCATGTAACATTGTTTACATTATTGTCATTTAGTGTCATGTAGCTTACAATATGCACATGTAGTGTCACATGGTTAATGATATAACATTATGGTTTATATAATTGTCATTTAGTGTCATGTGGTTTTATGATATGGTCATTGAGTGCAACATGATGTATGATATGGTCATTTACAGTTGGATGGTTTATGATATGACCATTTATTGTCACATTGTTTTTGATATGATCATTTAGTGTAACGTGGTTTATGATATGGTCATTAAGTGTCACATGGTTAATGATATGGCCATTCACTAAAACATAGTTTGTGCTATATGGCCATTTTGAGTCACATGATTTTGATTTGGTGGTTTTGAGTCACACAATTTATGATATGGTCATTTAGTGCCACATGGGTAATATTATTGTCATTTAGTGCCATGTGGTTTACAGTAAGGTTTAGTTAGTGCCATTTGGTTTATGATATGGTCATTCAGTGAAACATGGTTTATCACATGACATTTTTGAGTCACATGGTTTATAATATGGTCATTTAGTGTAATTTGGTTTATGATTTGGTTATTTAGTGCAAATGGTTATGATATGGTCATTTAGTGTCAAATGGTTTTATGATATGGTCATTAGTGCAACATGGTTTATATAATTGTTATTTAGTGTAATGTGGTTTTATAATATGGTCATTTATGCCACATGGTTTATGATATGGTAATTTAAAGCAGCATGGTTAATGGTTTGGTCATACAGTGAAACATGGTTTATGATATGACATTTTGAGTCACATGGTTTATAACATATGATCAGTTTGTGTGACATGGTTCATGATATTGTCATTCTGAGTCACCCTGTTTATGATATGGTCATTAAGTGCAACATGCTTTATATTTTTGTCATTTAGTGTCAAATTGTTCTAAATATGGTCATTTAGTACCACATGTTTTATGATATGACATATTTGAGTCACACAGTTTATGATATGGTAATTTAGTGCTACAAGCTTGATGATATGGTGATTTAGTGCCACATGGTTGATAATATGACCAGTTGAGTCACATGAGTTAGAATATGATCATTTTGTGTGACACATTTCATGATATGGCCATTTTGAGTCACCCAGTTTATGATGTGGTCATTTTAGGTCATATGGTTTATGATATGGTTATTTTGAGTCACATGGTATATTTTATGTTCATTTTGAGACAGTTTATGATATGGTCAGGTTTAGTCACATGTTTTATGATATGGCTTTTTTGCCACACATGGTTTTTATCTGTTAATTTTAATCACATTGTTTTAATATGATTATTTTTGGTGGTATGGCTTATGATTTAGTAATTTTGAGTCACGTGGTGAATTATATGGCCATGGTATATCACATGGTTTTGAAATATCATTTTGATTCACATTGTTAAAGCTATGTTCTTTTTGAGTCTCATGAGTAATATAGTCATTTTGAGTGCATTATTTATGGTGTGGTCAAATAGTGCCATAACATATATGAAATAATCATTTTTCTCACATGGTTTATGCTATGGTCATTTGAAGTCACATGGTTTATGAAATGGCCATTTTGTGCCACACGATGTATTATATGGTCAGTTACAGTCAGATGGTTTATGATATGACCATTTATTGCCACATGGTTTTTGATATGAGTAATTAGAGTTACATTGATAATGATATAGTGGTTTTGAGTCACATGGTTTATATGATTATTATAATCTGGCCATGAGGTGTCATATGGTTTATGATATGGTCATTTAGTGTACATGGTTTATGATATGGTCATTTAGTGTACATGGGTTATGAAATGATCATTTAAAGTCACATGGTTTATGATATGGCCATTTTAAGTCACATGGTTTACAATATGGCCATTTTGTGCCACGTGGTGTATGATATGGTCAGTTACAGTCAGATGGTTTATGATATGGCCATTTATTGTCACATGGTTTTTGATATGATTAATTTGAGTTACATTGATAATGATATAGTGGTTTTGAGTCACATGGTTTATATGATTATTATAATATGGCCATGAGGGGTCACATGGTATAGGATACGGTCATTTAGTGTCACGTAAGTTATGATATGGTCAATTAATACCCAGTGGTTTATGATATGGTCATTTAGTGTATATGGTTTATAAAATGGTCATTTAGTGTCGATGGTTTATGATATGGTCATTTAGTGTCACATGGTTATGATATGGTCAATTAATACCCAATGGTTTATGATGTGGTCAAGTGACACATGATTTTTGAAATGGTCATTTAATGCCACATTGCTCATGTTATAATCTTTTTTACACATAGTTTATGGAATGGTATATTTATACCACATGGTTTATGAAATGATTTGACTATTTATTGTAACATGGATTATGATATGCCCATATGATACTACATTGTTTATGATATGATCGTTTGGAGATGCATGGTATCTGATTATTTAAATAATTGATGTTACTTGATCTGCAGATTGTATTTGGTCATATAACGAGGAGATTAGTATTATAGCCAATAAACAAAATATTCTTGACTGGGAAGTTAAAACACCATTACTCAACTCAACAATTCAAAATATTTCATTGTGTATCAAATTTAGCTCTTGTTAGTAGCCGTTTCAAATTATTTGGTTGTGGATATTGTGGTTTAATTTGCACTCAACTCAACTCAACTCATTAATTGCTCCAATTAAATCATTTCATATAATCTTATTCAAACAGTTTCTGAAAGGTTTTTTTTCAAAGGCATTTTTTGAGAAGCTTCAAAAAACTTATGGTCAAAGAGAGATAATTGAATTTTCAACCATGGGATTAAATTAAATTTTTAGTCCATTTTATGAAGTTCCAGTTTGGTCATACCATTATGCCATCTTTCATTATTTTTGTGTTGCTGATTTCCAAATATACATGTATACATGTACCACATCTAAAATCTCCACATCTTTCTACTTTAAAGGAATGCAAAATATTTCATTGCATATCGAATATAGTTCTTGTTAGTAGCTGTTTCAAATTATTTGGTTGTGGATATTGTGGTTTTGCATTATATTTTCATCTGATAACTACGACTTAGAATTGGTGGGTTTGTTTTGATGACATTCATTATATTAAAATTTCGCGGGTTTCATTTTTTGCATGTTTACTTGAAATTTCAGTCCTTAATGCACTTAAATGGAATAAATTTAGCTTTTCTATGTCATTCTTGATAATTCAGACTCGGAATAATTTTGCGTATTTTTGAGCTGTTCCAATTTGCGTAGTCTTATCACATCTTTACTCTTGAATTTGGTCCATTTTCATTCTGAAGATCAACATAGAAACACATAGAACATAATGGTCCCCTCACCAGCTCTTATAACATAAGTTCAAATCCCTAAGAAATACTTTGTAAGTAACTAACTGGTCAAAGTCCTTTGTTATCAGACCACCTCAACAAGTGAGTGAATAAATTTGACTTGGGGCACATTACTACATTTCTTTACTCGCGTAGCGAATTATGTTACGTGTGCAAAATGTCAAATTCTTTTATTTTTCCATAACAAAAAGAAAAATTAATGTCATTTCTTATAATTCAAATAATAGAATAATGAAAAAGTAATGAAAACTTTTACCAATTAAATTAATAATAAATAAATAAATTTACATCACCAATGCGCAAGAAAAATTACAGAAAAGTAGTTCCGGTAACAGCCAATTCTTTCGTGCAAAAATAACAGAAAAAATCAGACCAATCAAAATGATTGAAACAAAATAAGATTGTTTAAATTTGATACAATTTTAAAAACTGTAATGTTATTTCCAGAGATTCTGTGCATTCCAGGACTTGTTTACATCAGAATTAATACATTATTTCCTATAAATGACAACACAATGTTACACAGGTCTCTTCACATGAATACAATTGCTACAAATTGAGGTATATTGTAGTAATAGTGTTTTATGCTTAAGTCGAGATTTTTAAACTTTATCTGGGCAGTCACCTCTAGAATGTTGAAGGAAATTATCGAAAACTACAGACCTTCATCATGCTGCAAACAAACTTCCTCTCAATATGATCTGCCTGAGCTTGATTCTAACCTAGGTGGTTTGAGGCATTATATACCGTAAGTAGACTCAAAAACATGAATTTTCTCTTAAATGATCTGCTTAGCTGTATTTTAACTTAGGCGTTTCGAGGCATTATATACCGTAAGGGCATTCAAAAACATAAATATCCTCTCAATATGATCTACCTGAGCCCGATTCTTACCTAGGTGGTTCGAGGCATTATATACTGTAAGCGGACTCAACAACATGAATTGTCTTTCAATCTGATCTGCCTGTGCTGGATTCTAACTAAGGCGGTTCGAGGCATTATATACTGTAAGCGGACTCAAAAACATTAATATCCTCTGAATATGATCTGCCTGAACCCGGATTCTAAATTTAGTGGTCCGAGGCATTATATACTGTAAACAGACTCAAAAACATGAATTTCCTCTCAATATGAAGTTTCAGCCGGAAACTTACCTGCCTTAGCCGTATTTTAACTTAGGCGTTTTGAGGCATTATATACTGTAAGGGCATTCAAAAACATGAATTTTCTCTCAATATGATCTGCCTGAGCCGGATTCTAACCTAGGCGGTTTGACGCATTATATACCGTAAACTGACTCAAAAACATGAATTTAGTACAAATAATATAAAAAATATTACAACAAACAGGCAAAGACTAAAGAGCAGACCACACCGTCAAGGTTAAAACTAAACTCAGGAAGATTTCTAATGTTAGGAATTTGCCCTTTGTCAATTGACCTCAGTTTTCCTATGAAGCTCTGTTTTCCTTCGTCATTCCTTATGCCTTAATATAAGTAAAGAAATCTTAACCTGAGCGTGCAATACTTAAACTTCACTTGGTCTCGACAAATCTCTGGGATGTCATATTTGCACAAACAATCACCTTAAAACAAATGTTTTTGTATGAGCATAAAAACTACCTCTATTTTTTCAAAAACATGTAATAAACCGACAAATTAAGGGAATTTTTTAAATGTTAGTCAAAACCATTGCTTGTAATATTAAACACGTTTTAAAATGGCTACAAAAAATCATCAGTAGAACCGAGTTAAATAAAAACATCTTTGTACCATTTCTGCAATGGTCATTACTTTTTGCTCATTATTTTGACCTGAATCTGGTCGACTTTTTTTATAAACATACATAATGTATAACTTAAAATTGAAAACTGTAAACATGACTCGTTAATTTTTTTTATCAAACTTTTATTTTCATATGGCTTAAACTGTCCACACGCTTAAATTTCACTTCTTCTGATACAAAACATTCTTAAAACAATATGTCATTATGTAAATACTGAAAATAACATGAATTTTGAATCACTTATGCCCATAAAGCATTTTCTAAACATCAATTAATATGCTCTGTCACACACACACACACACACACACACACACACACACACACACACACACTCTCTCTCTGTCCTCTCTCTCTCTCTCTCTCTCTCTCTCTCGCATATTAAATATAGGTACATTTGACTTTCAGTATCTTAAAACTGTAGGATTTAAAATTAGTACTCATACAGTCTGGTTATCAAAAATATTTGATTCTGAACAGCGTTAACCCTCTTTCACTTTACTCAACTCATATATTACGTATATATTTTTCTTTTATTAAAACATTTCATTCCCAATAACTCTAAAATATGTTATTGTTATTATAAAGATTTTGTTATAAAAATGTCTTTACATAATTAGCAAAGGAAGTAAATTATTTACAGCTGAACATAAACTATGCAAATTTTTCATTTCTTTTATGTTGTTTTTTTTTTTTTTTTTTTTTTTTTTTTTTTTTTTTTTTTTTTGATAATATATATATATATGTTTCAATATGTTCTGTTGCATCATGCAGTTAAATGTGCATTTTTTTTATTAAAAGTTTTATCGTTTATTCGACTTTGTAAAATTCATATCATACATATTGTGTGTCTTATGCAATTCACATTCCGATAAGGCTGCTTGTTTTGTTTTATGTAGTATCAGTCATCTTATATTTATTTTTATGAAACAGGTTTTTCTTATTGAGCAAACAAATTAATGTATAAGTTTATATTTTTGCTCATTGCTCACTTGTTTCGATGGTATCCTGATTGTAGAATTCAAGAATTGTTAAAATAATTGAATATATAGTATCCTTTTCACTTGCTCAAGCAAGGGGCTCTCCCCAAGTATTTTATTCCTCGCTGTCGACGGCTGCCATTTTGAAACAATAGTACCCCAACTATATTAATGCTGAGTAAATTCTTTTTGTTTATCTTGTTCTTTTAACTATATTATTTTGGAATTATTATTCAGGATTGTTTATTCACCTTAATTAATCAGGACTTTGACCAATCTAATACTTGTTCTCTTCCTCTTATTTTGTTCAAATAAGACAATTCACTTAGCCTTCTTCAAAAAGTTTCTAAAAGAGAGGCAATGTTTAGAGAAGCTTTAAAACATGCATTTGCAATAATAAAATGATATTTACTCATATATTATGTTTTAATTATAAATATGTAATTTTAATTTTATGTTCCGATGTAGCAAGCCTACATATGCAGATATTTTCTAAAGTTTGTCATTTATCTTGTGTCTTTATATGGTACAAACATGTTTCTTACTTGTTTCGATCTTGTGTACAATTTGATTGCTCATTTTTGTCAGTTAAAGCGAACCAAGTCCATTACTGTACCACATAAATGCACCACATGATATAATATATTTTGAATAAAAAATATATATGTATACGTTTGTATTTAAATTGTTGTTTTATCAAAATATCATTCTCTCGGATATTCATTTTGTTACAATTGCCCCTCCAGCAATAACGTTGCATTAAAACTTGGTTAATCACCTGATACAATAATGCTTAAATATTTTATTAAATCTTACAGGGAGCCCGGATGTGGTGATTCGGTATTGGTTTCTTTCTAATTGAGGTGGCTTGAGATTTTTTACTGCTGACGACAGGGTATGATTTTACTACTGTCGGTGCCATTTTGTGTTTGGCAGCAGCTGTTGGCGATTAGATAGACCGAAGGCAACGCTTAAAGGGAAAAAATATGTTTTAAAACATAGATATTTGTTTGATTTAGTAGGATGGTTGTATAAAATTAAGTAATTAGTTTTCAGCTTTTATTTCACTTTTGGGATCGTAATTTGGACATAAACTGGTATGTTTGGGTATAAATGTTTTACCAAATATTCATTTACCACCAAATATTCAAGAAAACATTCAGTGCAATCAGTTTAGTGTTAGGATAATCTTAGCCAGAATAATTTAAATCCATAACATTATTTCTATTCTACATTCATAAAAAGTAAAATAATCTGTACAACCAGAACCTAAGTTTAGACAAATGCATGACAGTTGTTTGTCATATGTGCAGTTTCACAAAAAGGTTAGGAATGTTATCATTGAACTCAAAATGATACATTGATAGTTTCAATGTTGTCGATTAAATAAGCATCTCAGTTGAAACGGATATGATGAGCTATTTTTTTTTTTTTACTTTTTTAGAATCGCTCTATCAAATTTTAATTATAGTAATTCATTAGGAGTTTCTATTTATAAAAAAAAACTAAACTGAAAAATCGTCGCTCAAATATAATTTCAGTTAAGCAAACATGTATATCATTTGTAATGATTTACATAATAGCTGGAAAATAACATTATTTACAATATTAATATTCAATATTTGTTGAATTTGAGGTTTCCTTACAATAGTTTTTGAAATACATATAAACTTAATTTAAAAATAACAACTTCACCTATCAATGTTTATTTAATAAACAATTTATTATTCTTTAAAGTATCAATTACACTTCATCCTAGTCCATTTCATAATTACATTTTTTCTGCACTAAGGAAAACAGGCATATAATAACTGTTTAAACAAACAAATTAATTTGTTTTGCTAACAATGCCAAACTTTCAGTGACAATATTGGTATAATTTTACCATGACGAACATCGTCTTTCTTTTTTACAAGTATCTCTATGTTTCATATCGAATTTATTCTCTACATCGGCTTCTAGAACTACAATTTAAAAAAACATCATTCATTCATTGTTACATTAATTTGATAATCATTAATTATATTTTATTATAACCGTCCGTATTAATTGACAATGCATGAAATTAAACTATTTCTTTTATTTATTTTTTTATTTGTGTTAATTAAACAAATACAATTACATGTTAACGAACAATGACTAACCATATTGTTCTTCGTCAATTGGAAGTGATATTTGCTATTGACCAGAACCTCACTTATGATTGCAAATTTTAACAAATAAATCAAAATATGAGAATATTAAACAAGGTAAGTCTAAGTAACAACCAAATTTAACATGAAGAAGTTTTAGTTGTTTTAAACAAAATAACAACCAGGTTTGTTTTTACATCCATTATGACCATTAAAATCGTCTTATCGAAGAAAACAGTTTAAAATGTATGTATACCATTCATATTTAAATAACCTTCAGCGTCGTTTTTGAAACCATTCTCTTTAAGGGATTCTTCAGAGTGACATCTTTCCCTTCACATAAACATTAAACATACATACATTATCAATCTTATTTCCATTAGACACATTTTCATATTAATAACTTTAAAATACATGCATTATAATTTGATTTAATTGTTTAACTTTTACACTGCCACTGCGACTTACAGATTACACTATTTTAACTATCATAAACTCTGACAAATTAACTCACTTTGTTTTTAAACACTACCAGCACTGTATTTTGAACACAAATTGTTTACTTTTTTGTCATCTTAAACATTAAAAATAGATGACATTTCAGCTTTCCACCCGCTACACTAACGGATAATATATACCGCCTAATTTTCCAATTACAGAAGACATATTATTTATCTATATTAAGAATGAATGCATATCATAATATTTATTTAGCAAGATCATTATTGGATAACGTTAACATATCTATAATACAATATTCAATAACATTCAACTATCTATCAAACTGTTCGGTCCCCTAGTGTCACAGATGAGGAATGATTTTCCGAAATGTGCACGTATGGCACATCAAAATTTAACTGGAATTTGTGTTATATATTTACCTGTCATATAAAACTCCTGCAGCTTTCAAACCTAAAACACCATGGAAACATAAGCAAGACAATAATTCTGAGTTTTAAACGTAAGCAAGACAATAATTCTGAGTTTTAAACTCAACGATAAATCATCCGACAAAGAAGAGTCTTTAGCGATTAAATAATCCAAATTGGTAGCATTTTGTCTGAAGGACAAAAACAACATGGACATCTGCAACAAAAATTACAAAAACTTATTCCTTAATATTACCAAACTTGAGAAAACGCATATACACTTGATTACGTAAGAGAAGAATCACTTTATGTTAGTAAGATGGATTTGCATACCTACGTACTATTCAACATGGTCTATGTTCGTTATTTTAAAAAATATGATGACTTTTTTAATTATATCAACTCAGAAACATGCACATATAGCATATCAAAATTAAACAGGTATTAGTATTATATATTCATTTTAAATTACCTGTTATTATAAGATAACCATCTGAACCTTTTCGAATATCACAGTTTATTTTTGATCTATGCGATTTGGATTCCGATTGTCTGAAAGCACAAAAAACACCAAGTTGTAAAATATATTAATAAGAAGCATAAAATTATATGGAAAACTTGAAAAGGTAAGAACAAAGTAAAATTAAAGTTTATCTTGCTTAAACATATCAATTTTTATTGATTGTAAAAAATGAATCACCAATAAAAATATACAAGCTATTTTATATAACTTTATATAAATTTATGTCATAGTTTATAATATATAACACGAATACCAATTAAATTATTTTGATGTGCCAGATGTACACGTTTCGGAAATTAGATAAAAAATGAATGATAAATAAATTATTTATTTTTACCGTTCTTGTTTTGAAAGTGCTACTTTATTCAAATCTGAAAACAATACAAAAATCATGAATTATTACCGTTAATATTTTAATATAAATTTTATAGTATTTTTATTATTGGCCTTGAAATTTAATTTAAAAGGATGTAATAATATTTTTATTTTAATTGAATTAACTATTTACAATAAAAATAAAATAATAATCATATTTTAATTTTGGTAATTGGACTTTGAAATGATTGAATATTGTTTTTACGTTCACGTATTTCTATCAATAGTTCCGTACGAATTTATTTTAAAATACTTTTGATTAATAATAGATTAATTTGAATTAGCGTTTGATCTGTCTATCTTAGCATAAAATATGAAAAACAAATTACAAACTTTACTCGAAATAATGATGGATATTATATCTTGTCAATCATTAGAAGTAATAAGATGCTTGAATATAAACACAAACAATAAAACATTACTTTAAATGATTTGGTTTTTTTTAATTAATCGATAGGGAAAACTGCATTAAGTTTTCCAAAAAAATAAATTAAAACGGTGCTAAACTTATTAATGGCGTTCCTAATAAACAATGTTACATTTGGTTCGTCGATAAAAGCTCAAATAAATACGGAAATTACAGTAATTACCCGGCGAGATGCAGCATGTGGGATCTAATATTAGAACATTGTTACGTCATTAAAACCAGGGTCATTTAAACACAACTTTCAAAACTGTGAAATACGATGAATTAAACACAGAACTTCGTTGAATTTGTCATTTGTGACTTAGAAAGGGATACATAACACCATTTCAAATACATCTGGATGTTAATTAGGAAAAATTAATACAACTTGTCATGTTTCACCTTTGATTCAAGGGTTTTTCGTACATCCGTGCGCATGCTCCAAGCTCATAATTTAACATTGACCAACCGTTCAGAGGATTCATTTATTTACAGTTAAAAGACATTAAATTTTAGAAAATGAATTTAACGGATCGTGGTTAGAAGATATCAATTTAAAAAATATATATATTTTTAGAAAATCAAAAAAATTCAGAAAATTGAAAAACTAAATGCAGCTTTAATTAAGAACTGTAAAAAATCATAGATAGTGCATAAAAATACCTGCTTTTACACTTATTTCTTCGTATGAAGATTTGTCTGCTGTTACCGAAAGATCTTGGTAAGATCTAAAAAAGATATACACATTCATATAATCTAAGAATAACCAGAATTATAAAGGGATATTGATTTTAAGAGTGCATCTAAAGCGTATTATCTGTAGAAACCTATTTATATGCCTGTTTCATTAATGGTTTTGAGCATTCATTTTGTACACTGAACAATCGTAAAAGGTTTTGCAAACTCAAAACATTTTGAATGTGTACTCAATACAATGTACAGCATGTAATTAAAGCCAAAAAAAGACAGATCAATTATATGAAATTCAACATTACTGCAAACATTTTTAAGTTAATAAGGATGAAAAATAACCCTTACTTATATTTGCAACTACACTCAGGAGGCAAAGAAGTTGTTTCAATTTCTAGCTATATTATTTGTTTGACATAACAATTGATATTTGACGATATAATCAAATACAATGTCAAATAAATAACAAATTAAATATTTTAAAAGTTTATAACAAATTTTTCTTGAAAAAATCAAACAAAACAAACTACAGAAAATTTTACAAACTATTGTCGAGGTTACACTGTTAGTAAAAATTAAAAAAATAAAAGTTTTTTCTCTATCTATACTCGTGGGCAATTCACCGTGCGTATTTCTTTAAAAAGTAAACAAGGAATTTAAATAAATAATAAAATACGTTATTTAGTAAATTATAAATTAAAAAACTAAAATGAAAAACTTACTCAGTTGCTTCAAGTTCTAAAAATATTTAAAAAATTATTCTTTCAGAATTATTAGTATTAAATTTATATTAGTTTTCTTTCACGTATCCAACTTCGCTACATCTCACCATTTCGTAATATTAGGAATGAATTTCTGAAATGTACATATATGCCACAGTAAAATTAAACTGGCATGTTTGTTAAATAAAACAAAATGGTTAAGTGTTTTATGCCAGATGAAGGCCTAAACTAATTCTTGATTATTAAGTAACCATAACGCTTGAAATATCTTTATACCAGCTTCTGATTCAATTTCTTTTTCAAAAAATAAAGCAAGTATAAATAAACTAATTTTATATATCAGGAGAGCTATTGAACGATGTTTTATACTTACTCAATTGATTCTTATGTAAAGAATAAAATAAAAATCGACTTGATTGTCAATTATATAACATGGAGTAAAATTTTAAAACTGTATAATTTAGGAGTGAAAGATATGCGAGTATTTATGTTTATGATAAAATGAACTTACCAATTTCTCTTATTCTGTTTTGGTATAGATATCCATCATCAAAACTGTAATCTGTGATAGCACTTTATAAAAAAACAAACGAATATGAATAACATAATTATAATAGCTTTGAAATTTCCTTGAAGCGCTAAAACAAACTTAATAAAAAAAACCTATTTTTCATCACATATTTGACTTATCATAGTTTCATGTCCCTTTTCTTCTCAAAGTTTAATTTGCACGTGACTAATATAGCTAACTAAACAGGAAGTTCTTACCCTTCCGGGGCAACCAGTCTCATTCCTTGATGGAATTCAGGCGTGTAACTAAGTTGCCCAGTTTCTAAGTTTTTACTTTTTTGATTTTTATTTGCACATGGACCGGAATGTTTGTGTTTTATTTATCAAGAAAATATCAAGCGGTTCAGTTTTTATTATCAAGTATATTTCTTCCCTCCACCACTTTTTTTAACCTAGTTTGTTAATCTATAGGATGTTATTTTTTCTGCGAATTTTGATAAATTCTCGTTTGCAAGAAAAGAGAAATAAATATTTACTTAAGGTCGTCTGGTTCAAAATCTGAAACATAAAACAATAATTAATTAATTAGTAAATATTAATACAATTAACAAAAATACAAGACAATATATATATATATATATATATATATATATATATATATATATATATATATATATATATATATATATATATATATATATATAATACAGATAATTATGAATTTCAGACTTCTAGGGACAAAAATTTATTGAAATTAGTAAATATTAATACAATTAACAAAAATACAAGACAAAATATATATATATATATATATATATATATATATATATATATATATATATATATATATATATATATATATATATAATACAGATAATTATGAATTTCAGACTTCTAGGGACAAAAATTTATTGAAATTATATAGTGAACATTTATAGTGAATTCATTAAGAACATAAAGAAATGAACACAATGAAGAGTTTATTTAGGCAAATGCTATCAGTAGAAAGACACAGTAAAAAATCAGCATTTCAAATATTTATCTCACAATCAAAACAGTAGATCACTTTAGTAATCTTTTACCTAGTTGGTTTAAAATTTGAATATTAAAAAAAATAACACTTGATGTTAGACCTCGAAAAGATAAATCATCTTACCTGTGTTTACATAAGGAACAGAATCGCTACAAGTAAAATCAAAGACAAAAAACAATAAATAAATTTGTATTATTAATAGACAACAAATGATTCGATATGATATAAAATATAATTATCTAATTTACCGGTTTGAATAGACAGTTTTAATTACAAAAGCGCATATGAACAAAGTCAGTTCCTAGATGAAAATGGAAAACACAATGTGCACAGATTAACAGAATTTTCTAACATAAGAGTCTTTTGGAATAAAGTGCTAACATAGTTTGTTTGACGCCAGATTATTTGCCTGCCGTGCAATTTTAAATTTGATAAGACTATTATTTCAAGACAATCCCAAAATGTAAAATAATTGCTGATTTAAAAATAAAATTATAAATGAAGTTTGACAAAAGAAAAAAAAATCAAACTCCTATTCGAATATAAAAATTGTTTTGTTTTTGACACATGCTAGTTTCATACAAAACTTTCCCTTCTTAATATCCACAGACATACATTTTAATATGATATCTAATAATTTCATTCGAATTTTTATATTATTTCAAAACCTTTTAAGATGTTCATTCCCTACCATATAGCTCTTTATGATAAAAAGGTGTTTTTATCTAAGGATAAAAATATTTGAAACAAATGTCATATTGTAATGGCATACTTACCAAATGACTCGTTTTTCTTAAAAGAAATAAAATAAGTTATTTTAAAAAATTTTAAACGTATTATGTCAATAAGAAATATATGTTTTTTCACAAAAATAATTTTTCTTGGATTGAATACAACTGTTTTGAAAAAACAACATAATACATTCTCTAGACGATCATATAAATTTAACATTTAGAATTGATATTAGATTTTAATCAGTGTTTGTTCGATTCTTTTGATGGAATTTCGAAATTTTTGTTTAACGGTCACAGTAAATGAGATAGAAAAATTAATGAAAAAAATTAGAGAAATTTTTGTCCAAAAAGTTATACAAATGTGAAGGGGAAAAGTTGTCAAACTGAATAAAAACAATTACTTCACTCTTAAATAATGAAATTTAAACTAATAGGGCTAAACAAAATCTATTTATCTTATTATCTGTACCAACCTTTCCGTTGCTTCTTTCTTTTTACAATTTGGTATATAATTAAGGAGCTATTAAGAAACACAACAAATACAAGTATTCCAATGATAATTTGGTAACTGTTGACTGAAAAAAAGAGATAAACAACACAAAATATATTGCTTAATAATTAAAGACTTACTTTACATTCTGTAATTGGTTTTATAAAAGGAAACTTTAGAAAAGTGTCGTTTTATGAAATATAACTGTTAAAATCCTTTGACAAAGACCGTTTTAGGGATATCTAAGGTGAAAACAAATTTTGATATATGAATACGGCTGTTACAATTCACGAATATAAATAAAGACAATTTAAGTAATTTTCCATTAACAATTATTAAACTTTGAAATTACCTTTTCTGTCTACTTCCAGAGTGATTGCAACACTTCCTTTACTGTTTCCAATAATGGCTGAATACCATCGAAAATCAGAATCAGATGAAATAAATGTTTTAATGGAAACAACAACCATTGTATCAGATATATTCACAAATGTTACATCAACATCTGGTGAGATGAATTTGACAGTCGGTAATGGATTGGCTTGGATTTTTACTTTTATAGTCAGTTCATCTCCAATTGAAGCTGTTATTTTTTTCGCAATGGTATACCCGGAATAATCACCAATAAATCGTGGTTTGCCTTTAACACATACAAAAAACTTGTTTTACTTTAAATTATTTTTTCCCAATACCGCTTACAGAATTAACACCAAACACACACACACACACACACACACACACACACACACACATATATATATCATAGAAACCGAACAATTTTTTGATATTTAACGTTTCAAAAACAGAATTACATGTATATAAGTTTTTCAGATTTTACATAACAAGACAAAATATAGAATGAAACAGCTATTAATTTTTGATCATAAACATGAAAAAGATTGATTTTGCATTTAAATTCTTTATGTATCTACATTCCAGGTTTGTTGATATGATGGAAAACTAGTAGGTGAAGCTAATATTTTTATTGATGTTTGTAAACACTAACTGAAGGCAATATATCATATATATTTCATATCGTTTTGAGATTTTACGAATGAAAAAGAATCAATATAGTCAAAGCAGCAAATTCGTGAAAATTTTATGTAAAAATAATAATTCTGGATATATACAACTTTAAAGTTTTTCTTACATTGCACTTCAAGTCTGATAACTTTGGAAACTGCCATTCCGACACCGTTAAATGCTGAACATTCATAGATCCCTGTTTCGGCACAAGTGTTATTTAACAAATATAATATGACTTTATTTTCCATTGATTCAATTGTATTTAACTGCTTTCCATTTCCTAACCATGATATTTTCGATGGTGGATAACTTTCAACGTCGCATGAAATATTAACATCGCCATATTCTTCAACTTTAACAATTCGATCTGGTGAAACGTTTATCATAGGACGATCTAAAATTCAATATAATGAAAGAAAATCGATACCTTTTGTTCAAACATTAATCTTTAAATGTCAAAATCGTAAAACATTCTATAAGTGTGCAAATGTTTGGTATTGTTATGTCAAATTAGTTTTTTAGCATTTAAATACTTTTAGAAATTAATTTTGTTACATATGGCTAAATGAAAAAAAAACAACTTTTTTTCAAAAAAGTCGTGGCTTAAAATAACATTTTAACATGTCTTTTATTATTTATGAGGAGTTTTCACATATCTAAATACGCATTGTGTATTGATATATTTGTCGTAGCATATTTTTAATGAATGAGGCACAGATCTTATTCTTAGATGAAATGTCACGAAGTGGATGGTGCTATCGGCTTTGATATTTGCTTTAATTTGTATTGCAAACTTGATTTAGTTTTTTAATGAGCAAAGCACATATTTAACTCTGATAAATATCTTGTTTATTCAATAGACAATATCATTTAAAAATTGCTTTTCTATTACATACCTACCAAGATTCAACATTAACTTTCTAGTACTGAGGAAGAAATAACTGTTTAATAAAAATATGTTTTGGGAAGGGGCATATATATATGTTAAATATAACTCTTGTTGACTGAAAACACTCTATCATTTTTCTTAAAAAAACCATTAGCATTGTGTACTTACCAAGTTTCAACAAATTCTGTCAAGTATTAAGCATTTAATAACTATGAAATAAAAATGATGTTTTTTAGGAAGGGGAATTAAAGTCTGACAAATATAGTTCTTGTTTATTCAAAACACTATATCATTTTAAAAAGGACATTTGTATTATGTACCTACAAATGTTCAACATTATCTGTCAGGTTTTAGGGAATATATAACTTGAATTAACATTATGTTCGTGGAATGAGCATTTAACTCTGATAAATTAAGCTATTGTTTATCTAAAACACTGAATCATTTCAGAAAGACTTTTTTATTATGTACCTTGTGTGTTTTAACATTATCTGTAAAGTACAAAGGATATATAACTTTAATTAAAAACATGTTAGTGCAGTGGGCATTAAACTCTGATAAATCAGCTAATGTCGCTATTTTGAAAATATTAAAAGCAAAAGGTAATATAACACCCCCTCCTCATTACTCCTGTTAAGTTTCAAAAGAATTGGACAAGTCATCTTTCAGAAACGCCACGGCAGAGTTGAAGAAAAAGAAGAAACGCAACTATTTTGGGGACATAATTAAATGGATATATAATCCTTTTCTGAAAAGGTCGGAACAAATTAACAATGGAAAGATTCATCTAAATAACCCAATAGATAGAAAATTAAAAATTGGTCACAAAGTATATTTTGCCTTAATTAAGTCAAATTACTACAGGAAGGTTTACAATACACCCAAACTTCTTACTCGGACACAGATGGACTAAAAGAGAATATCTCAAACTTTTGCAGGCGTTTAAGACTTCATGAATTTTTCCAGGAAAAAGAAGTAAATTATGATTCTATTGTTTAAAATAAATCAAACTTTTCACCACCAAATGGTAAGTACCAACAATAAGATACCTTTATAAAACATTTTCAAAAATACCCACTTCAGGAAAACAAATGCTATGTAAAAATAATTTTTCTTGTTGAGAAATAAATGTTTTAAAAAGATAAAAAATCGATAATAATAAACTTAACAGACAAAGGGGGCGCGGTTATTATTATGGATACAAAATATAACAGAGATAAATTTAACGAGCAAGTAAATGACCCAAAAAATTATGCCAAAGTAAATAAAGATACAGATTCCGAAACAATGAAAAAAAAGTCTCATTCATAATAACTCAGGTTGCTTAACCGAAGATTACCTTTTGAATTTTGAAAATATAACTACCAACATTCACGGCCATCCGAAACTTCACAAAAGCAAAATGCCATTGATACTCAAAATTCGAAGTATATTTGAAGAACTTTTAAAAAAAATCTTCATGAATTAATAAAGTTTACTATAAAGAGCAATGACCAAAACATTTTAAAGATAAACAAACATTAAACAAGGCAACTAAATTACATTAAAGAATTAAATAAGATATTTACAAACAATAAAATTACTTGCAAACCAAAAAATATTATTTACTGTATATCATGTTTTGATTGCAATGAGGCCTATATCGGCCAAACTGGAAATAGACTTTTCAAAAGAATTTGGACACACAGACAACATACCCGCGACCCATCAGTCAAAAGATCCCACTTAGTGAATATTTAGACAACTGCTGGAATGGGCCCTTTAGTGTATTCCCTTTTCACAAAATGATATGGTTACTACAAAAAGATTAGTGAAAGAGTCGAAATTTATAGAAATATTTTCAACTGAATATAATCACTTGAAATAATTTATTCCCTTAATCTTCCTTAAATAAACTGAATAAACTGGATATAATGTTTTATTTTTATTAATTTTTAAAAAGACAAAAACAGGCTTTACAAACACGAACCTATCTCTAATTTTCAAATTTATAAGATTTCCGTTTGTATACTATGAAAAACTATCGCGAGATAATTTTACGTTATTTCGATAACGAATTCATAACTAGCGCGGATATTCCCAGAATCTCGGTATTTCAAAAATTAATTAAAAGCATGCCGGCAATCGACTATGACTGCGGAAGTTATATCTAACATGTTATATTTGACACAATAGCATTCACATGATAACCAGTAAAAAATACATAGAAAATGCAATTGAAGAAGTCTCAAAATTTTGAACTGAACAATACAGTAATTGTCAGAGAAGGTAGAGATATTTAAGAGCAAGAGTATAAAGAAAAGGAAGATAATTACCTGTCGATCGCGCATTATAATATTCGCATGGACTGGTCGTCAATAAACAAATCTAAAATCGCATTTTGGACTCGGCATACGAAAATGAATACTTGCGAATTCTAAATAATGTACAGTATAAAAGCATTTCATTACAATTACCAAAGTTTGTTCAGTCAATTGCATGCGTACTTTTATTTAAACATTAACGCTGATCGAAAAAAATAGTACATGCACATTTACAATTAATTTAAACTTACATTTGATGTTTATCTGGACACTTTTCGACATAATATAACTCTTTTGCTTCGGGTTTTCTGCTACACATGTATAATTCCCAACATCAGTTTTTGATAAGTTTGTCAAAACAAGTTGGTGATAAACAGGAAATGAAAGCTCATTTTTATCCTTCCACCATTTTATTTGACAATCTGGGTTACACTCAGCAGAACAGTTTATTGTTAAGTCAGAATGCTCATTTAATCTAAATATTGGTTCCAATTCTGGTTCAATTAACAATTCGGTAGGCCCATCTAATATATAAAGTTGAAGAAAATAGAGTATTTATGATAATTAAAAAACACTTGGAGCAAATTGTAAGTTTGTCAGATATTGCAGATTCTTAAAAAGTGTTATTTGTCTAGACTTATATTTCATTGTAATATACATATTCATATGTCATTCAAACAAACAACATGAAAGTTGATTCTTTTATTTGTTTTAAAAATCCTAAGTAAAGGATTATACTATGTGTATATCATCGGAACGAATGTATATTACCTTATCATTGTAGCTGCTCAAGTAAATTAGGGTTTGTCATGTAATTGTACAATATTTTGAGTACATGTATTTTCGATGTAAAACTTATTGTAGACGTGTAAATTGTTTTTGTTATTTTCTTTACAAAAAAAACACCTCATTAGAAATACAGTGCTGATTTTTTTTTTTTTTTTGAAATGTTGACGTGACATGAAATAAGATGTAGCCTCAGTTTTATTTTTGATCCTTGACTAAGATTTTCTACACTAATATAAAACAATTTTAGCAATTTTTTTTTTTTTGGTATCTATTGTTTTATAAAACTTAGCAAAGATACGGGTAAGCTTGGGTCCTCTTTTAAACGACATCTTCAAGTCTACATCATAATGTAGCGAAATATCAACCATTTTTAATTGTATTTTTTAAAACTGGGTTTGAAGTTATATACTTTTGGAATTTCGGAGTCATTAATTTCAAAATATTTGGATGATTTTTTTTACCTATCAATTTTTACGGCTCACTAACGAAATTTACACATATGACACACCAAAATTAAACAGGTAATTTAAATAAATATTTAATAACTTTATCACATTTAAACTTCGACATTTAAAGGAAGGAAAATCAAAGTTGAGAAATGATTATGAGAGTCAATCTTACATTAGATGGAAATGCCTAAACCATTTAAATAGCCGCAATCGAAAGAAATTCATTCGTGAATGAATTTGTCCTTCTACCATTATCGATAATAAAACTAAAATTTTGTTCGCAAAAATGCCTCTTTTTCCATTTTGTGATATTCTAAGTTGATACTTGTTAGTTTTCAAAATATATATAGTTAAATAAAATGAGATAAATTTATAACATAGTTTTTATACAGCAAATTAAAAGGTAGTTTAATATAAAAAGAACTAACAAAAATGACAAAAAATTTCTTTTACTTAAAAGAAGGAAATAATATATATTGGATGAACCTAGAGTAATTAAATTTAGTTTATTGATTAAGAAAATTTAGTGTGTCTATATAAAGCATTAAATCGTAATTAATAAAAACCTATGACATGATATTTAAAACAGCTAAGAAACAATCCACAAATGTTGGTATCATGAAATCTGAATTAAATCAATTGGTCTCTCCAAGATGCAGTCGATAATAAGAAAAGTGATTTGTGAAACGTAGGATATCTCTGAAACCCTCAAAACTTATTTATTACTACTTTACTTTTTATTGTTTTTTTCATTATAACAAAAAACAAACAAGACTTGTTTATCAAGTAAAGATTCTTTTAGTGGTACATCATTAAAACAATATTTCTTGCTAATGGCAGTGTTTGCGTTTGTTCTTAATATCAAGAATTTTAGCTCCAAATAGATAGTACAACAGATATTTTATATCTAGAGCAATATATTGCTTGATACTTCATTCCAACAAAAAATCATAAAAGCTGTATAAATATAATATTAAATTTTTAATATTAAAGTAACATTTTGAAACTATAACATTCAAATGAGTGCGGTTCGATAATATTTCCATTTGTTTGAGGTAACAAAAATACAATGTTTTTATTGCATCTTTCTGTTTTAAGTTTTTTAAAAGGCGCGTCTGTATAATTCTAGACGCTTTTAACCGCGTATGTTTGAATCCCAAGTGGACAGATCCCAGTATGAAAATGTTTGAAAGTTCGCTTGATTCAAGCTGATTTTTCTTCTGGCACAACAGCTTTCACCAGAAATATTTTAGAAGTTAAACCACTCTGACTTTGGCGTAAAACATCTTATATCTATTTAATTATAAGAACTAATAATCGAATACTTATATCACTGTCCACTTAATTTAAAGTTTTATTTTATAAGAACCTTTTAAAGAACTAAAATCAGTTTGTTTTATACTCAATGTTGATTAAATCGCATATTCATTCTAAAGATAATAGTGGCCTTGTTAAAAAAAACCATTAAAATAGGTATTGTATTCATTTAACATAAAAATATTTTTGAAAGGTGTTTATTAGATGATATATGGTCGAGTTTTATATAAATAAAAAAAATTTAACTTCCGGCTCAAATTGCACTGACAAAAATGAAATTTTTCGGCAATGCATTTTACAGTTTTTTATATTACTCACAATAAACGTTTATATAGAAGTCTATCCGTCTCCTGGTTAACACTTCCTCCAAGGTTAATTTTCCAATATTGGTCCTTGATAAATTCCGGAAACACAAATGCATGGAACTATTTTCATATGATGCAGTCAAATAAGGCGCTATTGAAAAGTCTGTATAATTTTCATGATTAATTTGGTTCCACAATATTATCCCAGCAGCATCTTTCAAAATGATATGTCTATCAGATGTATTAAAAGGAAAACTATGACAATAATTGTGAGGCTGATTTTCGAATCCATATTCTAACGTCAGGCTGTCTGGAATAGCAAAATAAATAAAAATAATAATAATAATGATAATAATTATATGTGTCGTTTTTATTGCATTTGTTTGTATGATAAAACAAAAATTACTCGAAGTCACTTTTTCCATATAAAGAATTGTTGAACTAACAAATGTGAAAAGTTAAAAATTCGGAAAAATTAGACGGCTGCTACATAATTGCATTAAGAATTCATTCTATCGCTTGTTTGCATTTTTTTTTATTTATTTATTTTTTATTTTTGCACGATAAAAGTTAAACGATGTGAAGAGTACGTAAAAGCAAAATAAACACAAATAAAGAGTTTTGATTCTAATACACGTAAAACGTTTTTTTTTATGAAATGTTTAAATTGTCAAAATAATACCGTTTAGATGGTTTCATACATGCTCTAATTATACATCTATTATAAGTTGGTAGAGCTTTTTCATAAAAAGAAAATTCCATGATATTTTAGAAAACATAATACCAAGGACATTGTTATTTTATAATTTCTACATTGTTATTTTATAATTTGATATCATATATTGAAGTTATTATTGCAAATACAAATATTTTTTGCGGATTTTACACTTTCAAAACATATCTTCAAAAACATCCTGCAACATATGAAGTTTCTTACCTGATTCTGAACTCGAAAGAAAAAAAATTATAAAAAAAACATTTACGTTCATGTTGAAATCAATATTGAAATTTTAAAAGCCAAAATATTTAAAATATTCCACACTATTTGAACAAAATGTTGTTCATATAATCAAGATATATTATTATATAATAAGTGTTATAAATACTTCCTCGTCTAAAGGAAATGTTCAACATTTTCACATGTACCATTTGGTATAAAAACGCATATAAAGTGTTTTCAAAATCACCTATTTTTAATAAATTCTATTTATATTTCTGATAAACAATATGAAAAAAAACACTTTTTTAGAAATTAAATTATCTATTATACACTAATTAAGAATCAAATAGCAACAATTGTCTATCTTAGACAGTTACGGCGTTTTTGCGGTGTCCTTTAAAAAGAAGTTTTGTTTTTACGTTTTAAGCTCAGGATTTTAAATTTCAAATTTTATCGGTCCCATTTATAAACTAAGCAGCTTATATGAACCCTCGACGGCTCATGACAATCAATTTAGGTTGTGAATTCAGAAAAGTCTTCTAAAACAAATCATCCATTTCCAATGGTGTAGAAAAAAAATATAAGTTTGAACATTAAGAAATTGATTTTACTTCGTCAGCTACACTGCTGCTAAAAGAACAAGACTAGCGTCTAAATTAACACTGCGTAAACCTGCAAAATGTACGATATCACTGTTGCAGTAAACATGCAATAAATTCGAGTGAAATGCAAAGGTTGATTTATGTAGTAGAATATCTCTAAAATCACATCTTTATCTCTGCGTGTGATAAAGTGTTACTAAAAATTGTAATCATAAACAGCCTTTGTAGAAAATGTGACAGACATTATGTTTTATACCCAGAAAAATTTACTGCGAAACAAATAAAATGTTTTCTATAAAGCTTGTAATTTTAAGTCTCATGTAAGTTAAAATGGCGGAGAACAATTATGTGAAATATATCTTAAAA